>CM068382.1:23203320-23803320 GCA_034770075.1 Aralia elata
AAAAATCACAAAACCTATGCTTAATGGAAGAAAAGTAATTTAGTGGACTGTTTTGGGACGCTTTTTGTGTGGTGTCCGAATTGTAAAAATTATTTTCTAGGGTGTTGTTTTATACTCCTATGAGTAATGAACATAACCCAATTGGAACTGAAGTAAAAGCTTGTGTAACGAAGTCATGGCAATTTTTTTTGTAAAACTAGTAAAAGGGGGAAAAACCCTAATTAAGCGCTGCCCCTTTTGGACGAAAATTTGTATTGTTTGAATTGCTAAATTTTTTTTTATTTTCTAAGGTTCTTATAGTACATAGAATAACGAAGCTGTAGACGTAAAAACGAATGCATTCCGACTTCGGATGAAGGAGTTATGCCTTTCGGAAAAAGGGTAGTCAAAATTGCTAAAGTAGAAAACTGTTTTGGGAAGGGACTTTTGCGCCACTATTTTGGCCTGAAAATGAACTTGAATTTCCACCCTGGGGGATTTATAGAGGATGTTACAAGGAAGAAAATGACGTAAGAACGAACGTATTCCAATTTAAAATGAACAAGTTATGATGATCGAAAGAAGGAGGTAAAGGCTATTGTGCATAGGCGTGTCGTGGGTTGTTTTTGGACGCCGTGCGATACCGTGCGACGCCGAGCGACGTATTGCACGTCGAGGCGTGTTAAGCGTCGCCGAGCGGCGTCATGCATGTCGGGCGTGCCACGGGCATATCGTCGCGTCGTTTCGCAACGACATGCGATATTTTGGACGTGGGTCTAAAATATTCCAAATTAATAATAATAATAATAAATGTAGACCGCCTTAGAGGGTCGGTAAGAGGGTCATGGCGTTCCCGAACGCCGTGACGCTATGAGATATTTTTTTTGAAAGATTGTCACACTAATTAATTTATAAATTGCGAACAACCTGAAATGAATAATAATGTAACGAACACTAATATTTAAAGTCTTTTTGTGACTAATTGAGATATTATTATTAAATTAAATGTGTAGGACAATTGAAGGGCAATTTAAAGTATTATTTAAAGAACGCATTAGGCTAGTTTTCTTCTGTTTATGTGAATAGTGGAATAATATAATATATTCAACAAATTTTACATTCTGATGTGGTTGGTCCATAAAGAGTATGAGTACTACAAAATTAGAAACACAAATTCAAGACACAAATTTAGGAACTTTAATGTAAACAAAGCACTGTTTCATCATTGCCTTCTTTTGACTTTTGAATTGTAACTAGCATGCATTTAAACAAGGATATTCAAGTTCTTTAATACACTCTAGTTAAAAGAAAATTGTGTTATGTTATGATGCTGAGGTTATTTAATGTTTGTTTTCTGCTTATTTGGTTATTATTTGTCCAAGCCTATGAGTTTGTTGTTTATGGAAATAATCCCAAATGAATATGTGTATTGTTTTTCTGCTGCTTTTGGCATTGTTGTTGCTGCCAAGCAATTCCATGTTGTCTTAGAAGATGAATATGTGCATTATTCATATTTAAGTTCTACAGTCACTAGATTTATGCATTTTATCATCATGAGTTAATGTTTTGTATATTTTCACATCAAAAAATTATTGAGTTAAAGAAGGCTGAGGCGCTGGCTAAGGGAAAAAATAATACATAATCTACGAGATGAAATGATATCCTTGCACATGTGCTTGGACTGAAGCGACATGGTAGACGTCAACAACATGGAGTTGATGCCACGACTACAAACACTTAGGGGCCTCGTAACACAAATAAAGATCTACAACGTGAGAATCAAGAATTGAAAGATGAGTTGCAAATGGTGCGGGAAAAAGGAGATGACACTGCAAGGAAAGTGGATGAATTGGAATTGATCATTGCAGAATTGCTCAAGAAATCGCCAATTCTGAATGCTCATTCCAACAATCAGGTGTTGCTCTCTCACTCTCTTTATATGGATTAACAAGTTTCCCTATAGTTAAAATTGTTGATCAAACACTTGGTAATTAATTTGTAGTATTGATCAACAGAAGGAGATAACGGTGATATTAGTGGATCGAATACTCTTATAGAGGACATGTGAGATATGCCTCGCGCTGTTGGAAATATGTCTAGTTTTACTAGCTAGCTACTAGTTTTGTAAGACTTAGGCATAAACTAGTTTTTGATAGTTCCACTTGGATATCTATGTACAGTTTTGATAATAACGCTAGTTTGGATAGTTATGTATATGTGGGTGACATATTATACTTTAGTTCGTAATTTTAAATGATAGACTTTTTATGTTTTGTTCTTTTAGTTATAAATGTTATATTCAGATTGTCATTATATGTTTGACTTTAACTATGCTTCTTAATGTGTAAAAAAAATAAAGAAATATTACAAAATAATAACAGTTATTTTAAAAAAATAATCTGGAAATGCTATAGCGACGGTCGAAAAACGTAGCAATAAACACAAAAAGAGAATGATTTATACCTACGACCAAGGCCGTAGCAATAGAGGCCTATGGCTACGGCCGCGACCGACGCAATAGCTTATTGACCATTTATTAAGTAGACCTACAGCTACGGTTGCGACTGTAGCAACAGAACCTTTAGCGACGGTCTGACCGTAGCTATAGTAGTCAGACCTTCGCGCCAATATTGCATATAGGGGTGGTCATGACCATCGCTATTGATATGAACTGGCCATCGGTAAACTTAAGCGCGATTTTGGTCTACTTGGTAGCTACAGCCTGACCGCCGATATAGATATGTAGGACCGTAGTTATAGGATTTACCGACTGCTTCTAAGGCGAGGGTCGCCGACTGTGACGCCCCCAAAATAGGTCCACACAACCCATTTTGAGTCGTCAATAACATTCTACAAAATACAAATACAAATACGAATTTTCCCATTTACAACTAATATTTGTCGTGCAAAATACGACCACACACATACTGTGACTTCCATACAAATATCGTACCGTATGGTACCACAGTATCCAAACCCAAATTATTACAATGCCGTAAAAAGACGGCAACACATGTTTTAAGTCTCCAGTGCAATCATTATTAAACTATGTCATAACTTGATGAGGACAACCACTAACTCGGACCATCACTCCACTCCCCGGCTAGTCCCAGCTATATTTTTCTTTCCTGAGAAGAACAATGGGACAAAACTGAAAAAGGGTGAGCTTAAATAGCCCAGTAAGAAATATCATGACTAAGATAATGAAGAATAAAAATTATCTTTAGTCTTCAACAATAATAAATCAGATATTTAAAGATATTATAATTGTTCAACAACAACAATTGCAGCGGAACAAACAATCCATTAGAAGAGTCAAGTAGATTATAATATCTACCATCTTCTATAAGTTAAAGGATCACCACCAATATTATATCCCTGTAACACCAATCAATAATTCATGTTCAACAGCCTCTCTTTGCACTACATGCCAAAGATATTTATTTGTAACACCAATCAACAATTTATTATTCAACAGCCTCTCTTTGCACTACGTGCCAAAGATATTTATTTGTAACACCAATCAACAATTTATTATTCAACAGCCTCTCTTTGCACTACGTGCCAAAGATATTTATTTGTAACACCAATCAAGGCTTTCAACAGCATCTCTTTGCACTACGTGTCAAAGATATTTATTTATAACACCACCGGTCATGATCACGCCAAACGCCAGTTCATCTTTGCACTACAGGCCAAAGATATTTTCACCAGAAGCCTTTATCTGTAACGCCAAAGGTCATGATTATACCAATACACAGTTTGGTCAAAATCATGTCACACCAGTTCATCTTTGCACTACGGGCCAAAGAGAACTATCACCATAATTTAAGTATGAGGATGATGACAATGATATAAACATAAATACAGTGAGATCAAGGATAAGAAAAGATTTATAATTTAATCAGTGTCGAAGATTGACCAAATTGCTAACACGATGACCAAATTGTGGAGTCAAATTCAAGAATGATATTCAAGAAATTATTTCATGCTTCAACTATAACGTATAAAATGAAATAGAAAGATTCAAGTGAAAAGATATTAGATGAAGCACAAACTATTAAGGATATTCTACTAATTTTCAGGGATTTTCTCCATTTAAAAATAAGGTTTTAGAAACAAACAAAGATTTTTATCATAAATGGAGAAATGTGAAAGAAAAAGATATCCCTTGAAGAGTACGAAAGAAATGATACGTTATACGAGTATAACAGAATATATGAAACTGCAAATGGATTTTCACCCATCATGCGATAATTCGCGTAGACATGTTATTTCCACAAAAGATTAATAAGTAATGAATACGACGGGTTATTCACCAGGCATGCGTCAATCCGCACGGACAGGTTATACCCACAGATTAATAGGGAATGAATACAAAGGGTTATTCACCAGGTATGACACTCGTACATACAGGTTATTCCCACAGAATAATAAGGAATGAATACAAAAGGATATTCACCAGGTACGACACTCGTACATACAGGTTATTCCCACAGAATAATAAGGAATGAATATAAAAGGATATTCACCAGGCATGCGTCATACCGCACAGACAGGTTATCCCCACAAATTAATACAGAATGAATAACAACCTTTATGAGTATAATATCACTTACGAACATGAAAGCAAATGATATTATGTATGAGTATGAAAGAAATGATATTTCCTACCTTCGTTAACTGGATGTTAGTTTCTATGAAGTTTACTAACTTCGGATAATACTAGTATTCTCACAAATACTCACAATAGCCTAGCACACTAAGAGAACTTCAGAAATTTAGAGAGGGGGAGAAAGTATAAGCAATGAAGGTGTGAAAATTTCTTAAGCAAACTCTCCCTATTTATAGGAAAATCAAGGTGAGGGCATTTTGGTCTTTTTCCCATATTCTTTTAATATCATCCATCCATTTTTTCTTCCATTAATATCATCCATCCATTTTTTCTTCCATTAATATCATCCATCCATTTATTCAAAAAGATTAATCCATTATCAAAAAATAATTCCATTATCAAAAGATAAAACCATAAAAATAACTCCATTATCACAATAAATCCATTTTTCTGTATTATTGTGTTAAATGTATTACTATCACAGATAGCATATACTCGCAATACTGACAACCAGATTATTCCCAGGAAAGAGGGGGCCTTCCATAAAAAATGGCGCGCAATTAAATAACCCCTTTCCTTGACAGAATTTCTAGACATTGTCGATAATGCTAAAATATCCTATCAAATGATATAAAGTTACAGTGTCGTGACAAATAGTAAAATATATTATGCAGATGCTAATTTAACAATTATTGAATCAAGATACTATGCAATTGCTACTTTATCAATTATTGAATCAATAATATAAAAAACACTGTGCAACATCGTGAGCTACTGTGGAATACCGTGTGCTACTGTGGAATAACGCGTTTTACTGTTCTTTTTATCACCGGGTATTTTAACAGTTATCGGTTAAAGTTTTGCCGCCAATTTCTATCACTTTCTATATCCGACAGTTAACCCGTTGTGGGGCCCACTATCATTGACAATATTGTCATTTCGGCGCCGTCGTACGGTACCGAATATAATATTCCCCGACAGAAAGAATATTTCCCGACAAAAGGAATATTCCCCGACATACTATTTATCAGATAATTTGCATATAACACCCTTAACTATTATTTATAACAATTAAGCACTTCACTATTTAGAAAAATAATCATAAAGAAAATAATAAATTTTTATTTCATAAATTCGGGGTCTTACACCGACCGTCGTTACAACCTTTAGCGACGATCTTTTGACCTATAGCTACAATCGGCAACCCTCGCTATAGGCCAAATTTCTAGTAGTGTTTTATGTTATTTAATTTTACAGTTTTGGAAGTAAAAAGGTACATAAATTTATTAGAAGTAATAAAAAGTGGGAGGGGGGACTGAGGTCCTTATTTAGTCCTTATTTTCTAGCCCAAAAATCGAACTAGATTTGACAAGTCAAACCAGTCTTCAGTCCTGGGACTGGAAAGGTCAAACCAGTCTTCAGTCCTGGGACTGGAAAGGTCAAACCAGTCTTTTCCAAAATTGGTCTAGTCCAGGACTGAATTGGACTATTGTGAACCGCTATGAGGATGTATATTAAGAGCATTTGTACTTTGGGGGCACAATTATAAAAAGAGTGGAACTTTGAAGGGCAAAAGCGTTATAAACCTTAGTTCTATACATATATATATATATATATATATATATATATATATATATACACGGTCCGGATCTTAAACTCACCCTTATCCGGCTCACCCTAAGCTCACCCCCCTTTAGCGACGGATCCGGCGACGGTTTGGTAATACAACCGTCGTTTATACTTTTAGCGACGCTATATATTGTCCGTCGCTAAAAGTATAGACGACAGTTGTATTACCAAACCGTCGCCGGATCCGTTGCTAAAGGGGGTGAGCTTAGGGTGAGTCGAATAAAGGTGAGCTTAAGATCCAGACTATATATATATATAGGGTCTGCATCCATGGCAACCGGTTGCTGGGGGTACTATTTCAGCAACCATCATCTCCACCGTTGATGAATATGATGAATGGCTGAGATTAAAAAAAAAAAAAAAAAAAGGGACTGCCGCTACATGTTGTAGCGGCTGAAGCTTTTTTCTCTCTCCTTGCTGACCCTTTGTCCCAATTTATTTGGCTCATATCCTAATTTATATTATTAACTAATTTTATTATTAATAATAATATTAACTAACTAATATTAATATCATTAATATTAACTAACTAATATTTTTTTGTCCAAATTTTTTTGTCCTTCGTCCCAATTTATATTAATAATTAATATTAATAATAATATCAACGGTGGAGATGATGGTTGCTGGAATAGTACCCCCAGCAACCGGTTGCCATGGATGCGGACCCATATATATATATATATATATATATTATCTCTATTTTAAATAATTTCTAAAAATTATTTATTAAAATAAAAGTTATTTTACTTTAATTATAATATATGTTTTTGGAAATATATTAGCATATTAACATCCTAGTTTTGAGTTTGTCTAATATTTTATGTCTCACGTTATAACAATTAGGATTTTTTTAGTTGCTATATAAAACCAATATTTGGTATGTGCATCGTTGTAGAGTATGTGAGACATATTAATGAACATGTCACACATGCAGTGTTACGCCCCCAAAATAGGTTCATACAATCCATTTTGAGTCGCCAATAATATTCCACAAAATACAAATACAAATACGAATTTTCCCATTTACAACTAATAAGTGTTGTGCAAAATACGACAACACAATACAAATACATCTTAAATTCTCAATACACTTATTGTCACACTAATAGTAAGGTATTGAGACACTTTTATTGTCTCGGACCATCACTCCGTTCCCCGGCTAGTTCCCGCTACACTTTCTTTTCCTGAGGAGAACAATGGAACAAAAAGGAAAAGGGTGAGCACAAATAGCCCAGTAAAAATATCATGACTAAGATAATGAAGAATAAAAATTATCTTTAGTCTTCAACAATAATAAATCAGAGATTTAAAGATATTATAATTGTTCAACACAACAACTGTAGCGGAACGAACAATCCATTAGAAGAGTCAAGTAGATTATAATATCTACCATCTTCTATAAGTTAAAGAATTGCCACCAATATTTTATCCCTGTAACACCAATCGGTAGTTCATGTTTATGAACATCCAAATCAACAGTTTATATTCAACAGCCTCTATTTGCACTATGTGCCAAAGATATTTATTTGTAACATCACCGGTCATGATCATGCCAAACGTCAGTTCATCTTTGCACTACGGGCCAAAATAAACTTTTACCATACGCATTTGTTTGTAACACCAAAAGTCATGATTATACCAATACACAGTTTGGTCAAAATCATGTCACGTCAGTTCATCTTTGCACTACGGGCCAAAGAGAACTATCACCACAATTTAAGTATGAGGATGAGGATGATGACAATGATACAGTGAGATTAAGGATAAGAAAAGATTTATAATTTAATCAGTATCGAAGATTGACCAAATTGTCAACACGATGACCAAATTGTGGAGTCAAATTCAAGAATGATATTCAATAAATTATTTCATGATTCGACTATAACGTATAAAACGAAATAGAAAGATTCAAGTGAAAAGATATTAGATGAAGCACAAACTATTAAGGATATTCTACAAATCTTCAGGGATTTTCACCATTTAAAAATAAAGTTTTGGAAACAAACAAAGATTTCTTATCATAAATGGAGAAATGTGAAAAAAAAAAGATATCCCTTAAAGAGTACAAAAGAAACGATACGTTATACGAGTATAACAGAATATATGAAACTGCAAATGGATTTTCACCCGTCATGCAATAATCCGCGTAGACAGATTATTTCTACAAAAGATTAATAAGTAATGAATACAAAGGGTTATTCATCAGGCATGCGTCAATCCGCACGGACAGATTATACCCACAGAATAATAAGAAATGAATACAAAAGGATATTCACCAGGCATACGTCATACCGCAGGGACAAGTTATCCCCACAAATTAATACAGAATGAATAACAACCTTTATGAGTATAATATCATTTACGAACATGAAAGCAAATGATATTATATATGAGTATGAAAGAAATGATATTCCCTACCTTAGTTAACAAGTGACTGGATGTTACTTTCTATGAAGTTTACTAACTTCGGATAATACTAGTATTCTCACAAATACTCACAATAGCCTAGCACACTAAGAGAACTTAAGAAATTTAGAGAGAGAAAGGAAGTATAAGTAATGAAGGTGTGAAAATTTCTTAAGCGAACTCTCCCTATTTATAGGAAAATCAAGGTGAGGGCATTTTAGTCTTTTCTCTAAATTTTCTTGGTTTATTACTCTTATACCCTTGGCATATTCTTTTAATATACTTTATACCATAGTATATTCTTAGAATATGCTTTCACTTAGGTTTTTAACCCCAAGGTAAAATAAAAACTGAATTAACTATTTACTGACAGTAATTACTATTGAATGACATGTGGGCCTCACGAAAAAATAAAATCTGAAGAAATTATTCTACAAAAATAATGTGCGGGTCCCACCGATCAAATAGTTATGGGTCCCACGGAATAAAGTGTGGGTCCCACAGAAATATAAGTTAACTTACAACAAACGCTTCACGTATTTTTAATCAACACTATTTTAGACTTTCAACAATTATTCACCGTTAATATTATAGACTTATAATATTGACAACCAGATCATTCCCAGGAAAAAGGAGGCCTTCCGTATAAACGGCGCGCAATTAAATAACTTTTTTCCTTGACAGAATTTCTAGACATTGTCAATAATGCTAAATATCATATCAAATAATATGAGTTACAGTGTCATGACAAATAATAAAAAGTATTATGCAGATGCTACTGTAACAATTATTGAATCAAAATACTGTGCAATAGCTACTTTATCAATTATTGAATCAATAATATAAAATACTATGCAACACCGTGTGCTACTGTGGAATACCGTGTGCTACTGTGGAATAACGCATTTTACTGTTCTTTTTATTACCGGGTATTTTAACAGTTGCAGGTGATAATACTGTTGACAAATACTGTCGTTTTCAGTATCCGACAATGGGGTCCACTATCGTTGACAATATTGTCATTGTGGGGCCCACTAATATTTTGTTATTTCGGCGCCGTCGTACGATACCGAATATAATATTCCCCGACAGAAGGAATATTCCCCGACAAAAAGAATATTCCCCGACATACTGTTTATCAGATAATTTGCAAATAACACCCTTAACTATCATTTATAACAATTAAGCACTTCACTATTTAAAAAAATAATCATAAAGAAAATAATAAACTTTTATTTCATAAAGTCGAGATCTTACATGCAGGACTAGCCACAATTTGGTGAACCTGAATATATCATGTGTTATTTTTTTTATGCTTCGTATAATTTTTGTATTATTTTCGAATCTTAAATCTAACACTCTCTAGAATTATGCCACTACTAGAATTGGGGTTTTCAACGATGGATATCTTTAGCGACAAATGATAATGATCGTCACTAATTACAATATCAGCGACGACAACTCCGTCGTTGAATAGTTCTGTCGTAGCTCAATTTTGAGATTCATTTAGCAACGAACATGAGCAATTAGCGACAGATGCAACCGTCACAAAGTACACGCGAAAATTTCCCTCCCCTACTAAAACATTTTGCGACAACGTTATTGTAATTACGATAGTTATGTCCGTCGCTACTTTTATCAGCGATGACATTTTAGCGAAGGCGATTGCCGTCGTTAAGTACAATTAAAAATATTTCAGCACATTATAACAAGCGTTCGACTTATTTTTCTTCTCCCAGCTTTCGAGTCCCACGCGCGCTACTCCTTCCTTCGATCCTCCT
This sequence comes from Aralia elata, assembly GCA_034770075.1. Lineage (NCBI taxonomy): Eukaryota > Viridiplantae > Streptophyta > Magnoliopsida > Apiales > Araliaceae > Aralia > Aralia elata. The sequence continues at coordinate 23,213,731 of CM068382.1, forward strand.
CCCTCCTCCCTTCTCCTCCGTCCTCCTTTCCTAACTATTTTTTTCTCGTGTTATAGATTGAAGGTGCCTACAACCTCCAATTGTTCCTTATCATCTGGAAATTAAACTATTGTAAGTAAAATCTCCAATTTGAGCCCTAATTTTTGAAACCCAAAATTGAAAATTAGGTCTTAATTTTTGAAATTATTCACACACGCATATGGATAGAAAGTTTTTGAGTGATCACTTTCTCTCTATTTTTTGCATTACTTTCTTTCTCCAGAAATATTGTATTTTCTATTTCTACTTTTTTTACTTTTTCTCTCTAAAGTTTACTAATAATGAATATATATATACACACACACACACTTATATATTTAATTCCCAGAGAAATGAAATGAACCAACTAAACATATATAAAGAGAAGAATGACCATTCTCATTCTATTACTTAGTTGATTCCATTCTGTCGCCCATTTCATTTCATCCAAGCTAAAGAATGGGAATCAAACGCAACATCTAGGTGTCCTATACTTTTATTGTCTAAACTTAATATACATTGAGAAATTGTGAGAAAGATGACAGCAACATATATATTGGGAAGCAAAGTGAAGTGCCATGGAAAAGGGGATGCTAAAAGCCTTCCCTGTCCAAGTTCCAACCCCACTTGCATTACTTTGCATGCTTCACAATTATTCCAATACATTAACTTCATAAAAATCATAAGTGGTAGACTTAGAATTTCATAAAAGCATGTACATATATAATTGCAACTGAGATGGGAAATAGAATTTCATAGAAGAAGAAGAAGAAGAAAAAGATAAATAGAACAAGAAGTAGATTCAAATTCCAAGTGCCAAGGATAAAGGGCATACAAAAAAGCTTCCCCTTTCCAAATACATTGACATGTATCTACATTTTCATTTAGTTCTCACTTAAAATCCCATCCCACTCCAACCTCATGAAGAACAATTGAGACAGTGAGAGTCAAAGAAACTTCATACACTAACGTACGCAAACATTTCCTTCATTATTCTTCTAAATGATTTTGTTGCTAAATTGACAAAGAACACCTCAAAAGGATCAATCTCTTAACATGAAAATCAAGTATTACTCCTGAATGAGCCGAGGGCTTTAACGGCACCCGCTCTCAAAATGAACTGGTGATAAAAGGCTGCAATAGCTGCACCAATGAAGGGTCCAACCCAGAATAGCCACTGAAAATAAGAAATAAATTGGAGCTTTAGGAAAAGATATTTCAAAAAGAATCGATTATATATGTATAATTAAAATAAAGATAGCGGCACCTGAATAAATTCTCGAAAAATAGCACCGATGCAACTTTTTTTTGTATATGAAAATGTTGCATTTACTGAAACATAAATTCAACGGATGCAGCCTCTTTCTATACGAGTATATAAAAAGCTACATTTGCACAATTTTTTTGAAATTTCTTATGATAGATGTAGTTTTACCCTAATTAACTCAAAGGCTTTTATGTAAAATAATATACTGACATGGTCATCCCAAGCCTTGTCCTGGTTGTAAATCACTGCAGCTCCGAGACTCCTTGCAGGGTTAATTCCAGTTCCGGTGATTGGAATGGTGGCCAGGTGAACCATGAACACGGCAAATCCAATTGGGAGAGGAGCCAACACCTTAAATTTAAAAAATTACAAAGAAATGTTAATTAATACAATTTGTTGATTTGGAGGTAAAAAAAAATATTAATTTTTACTATGAATTTGTACAAATGTGTAAAAGTATTATATAATTGTCTCACATAATTGTAAATGTTTAAGTATCATATATTGTTATGTCATGTAACTGAATAATTTGTTGAAAGTTTAGCACCTTTTCTCTTTCTTTTGTATAGGATTCTTTTCACTTTCAAAAGAACATGAATATTACTTTTTGTGGGGGAATTTTTTGTTGAATAAACTAGTGAGACAATGAGACAATCAAAGGAACATCTACTTTAGTAAATGGAATACATTTATTAGAGAAAAATGAGATCTGAATATTATAAGACAAACCATACAGTTTGAGAAAGGGAATCAGTGGCCAAGATCTTCTACTTTTAGAAAAGGAAACAGCAAAAAGTATGTCCTTTTGCTCTCATATCATATGATTTTAACCACAGCCACATGATCTCCACTCCAATTCAAGAAAGCACATGCTACCAACTATCTCCACAGTATGGTACTATATCCATCTCTTTTTCAATTTCCATTTTCCTTTTCCACTTAATTTTTCTCGCAGTTTTTGATAACGAATAAAACATATAAAAATATACAAATTTAAGTGAATGAGTAAATACATTTCGTACTTTAAGGTATGTCTCCGTTCCTAACGTTTATGGGGATAATATTTAGTATGTTTAATCACTGTATCAAATATAATAGACTGCATCGTATAAACTCTTTATAAACGAACAAATACGTTTAAAACTAAACGCTCAATAAATTTGGTAAACAAACAAGAACTTAGTAAGCTGTGCTCCTCTTAATAGGAACATTAATTGGAAATGTTTAAAATAGGGGAAAAATGGAGGAGTGAGAAGGTACTTACGGGTACATGGGAATCCCTGGCGCTCCTCTTGGGATCAGTGGCGGAGAAGACAGTGTAAACAAGGACGAAAGTTCCGATGATCTCGGCGGCCAATCCAGTGCCTTTGCTGTAGCCGTCGGCCAGCTCATTGGCCCCACCACCGTACCTCTTGTAGTAGGGCTGCTGGAAGGCCTTAACAAGCCCAACGCCACATATGGCCCCCAAGCACTGTGCCACCATGTACATTACAGCCCTAATTAGTGACACCTTCCGGGCCAGAAAGAGCCCAAATGTCACTGCTGGGTTAATGTGACCTCCTGCACCATACATAATTAACATCACAAACCATTCAATATAAATAAACTTGCTAGCTTGCTTCAAAACTCCAATTCATGATTAGCTTTCTTAGTGTTTGTTCGCTTATTAATTGATACGTTTAGTGGGTTCGGAGAGTTAAACATATTTGATAATTTTTTCGATGTCTTTACATATTTGATATGTTTTTCGATTTTAAAGACAATTTATTAACGAAACATACATACATACATATATGTATGTATGTATGTATATATTAAGAATTCCTATGTTAAGATCATAGAATTGACAAACAAACTATTTTTCAGGCACAAATTTTCCGGGGAAAAAACTATGTTTGTGAGTGTTAGAGAGAGGAGAGGGGACCCACCAGAGATACCGGCAGTGCAGTAAACAAGAACAAAGATCATGCCACCAAAGGCCCAAGCAATACCCAGAATTCCGACACCCCCGCATTGGTCTACCCCAACCTTGGTGGGATCAGTCTGGCTCTTGTAACCAATCACCGTCAATACCGTAATGTAAAGGAACAGAAGGGTGGCAATGAACTCAGCAATGAGCGCCCTGTAGAATGACCACTTTGTTAGCTCATCCGGGTCTACCAGCGCCACCGGCGGCGGCTCGTGGTAGTCCTTGCCGGAGAATGAGCCGTGCTCCGCCACCTCTACGTCTTTTGTCATATTTTTAAATTAACTAATTGATACAAAAATATGTATATATAAATATAGAGAGAGAATAAAAGGAGAGAGCTCAGAAAGAGGGAGAGAGGAGTGGGAGTGGGAGTGGGAGTGGAGTGGGAAGTGAAGGGTCAAGAGGGGTATATATGGTGAAAGGAAGTTGAGGATTGGTTTAATTTTTTCAAGTTCACAATGATTATGTTATCAGCGTAATAAGTTACGTCAAAATTGTTGTTAAAATAAAAATAAATATATTATTAAATATATATTTATTTTAAAAATATAAATATTACATTGAAATTATCAATTGATTAAAAATTTATTTTAATTTCAATTATGAGAAATAAAGAATTAGCAGGGGTTAAGAATAATACTCTATATCTTACAAAAACAGTCGCATTTTTATTGATATTAATGTAATATTCTTTGTGTTTTACAAAAAAGATCATATTTTCAAAATCTATAAATATTAAAACTTTTTTAGCGTGTTTATCCCCAAAAATAATAGATTATTAGTTCAATAATGGACATGAATAATAAAATTAAGGACATTATATTCTGATATTTTATATCACTACATATAAATAAAATAGAAAAAAATTATAAAAAAAAATAACAAATAAGATTTTTTTACTAAATATAAGTATAACATAATGTTCTCAGATTATTTATCACAATTTTATTTTTATATCATCACTATAAAATAATTATTAACATTTTTAAAAATTAAGATAAAAAAAGTATATATGTCCTTATGTATGACTCTTATTTGTAGAATCGGAGGAAATAATATTTGCCGTCCACGCCACTAATACCACTACTTTGCTTTCGCCGACCTAACGGACACTACACCGACGGTCCCACCACCACCTTCTACCCCCACTTACATTTCGGATTTCTACCAAATTTTTAATTTCCAAAAAAATAGTAAATGACTAGTTTTTAATTTTATTTGGTAACTATTTGTTCTTACTTAACGTTTCCTCTTTGGAGTAACTTTTTAGTAAATAGAATGAATAATTTAAATTAAAATTTAAATATGTGGGAGCTCAAGAGCCCGTAGAAAGATTTGCTCAAAATACACAATTATATTTTTTTTATTTTTTGTATTTCATATTCCAAATCATAATAATGAATGATTTTAACTTAAGTCCTAATTAGTTATTGTTGTTAGATTAAACATGTTTATTAATTAAATCATACACCTTCCATGAGCTAATACAAGTTCGTAGTTAAATATCATGCAACTTACAGCTCAGTTACGACTCGCAAACACAGTACAATAAAACCTCGATAAATGAATATTTAATAAAGTAATAATCTCGCTTAGATACTAATTTCTTTTTGTCTCGATTTGGGCATATGTATTAAAGTAATAATCTGACTAAATACATTAAGTAATAATTTTTTTTGAATTCTTAAAGGCCCAATATTAAAAATATAAATTAATAATTATTAAATTACATATAAAAATGTATATATATAATCCACATATTCTTGAACTTTTTGTAATAACATTCATACAATAGACTCAAACTTTTAAGTCAATCAACAATATTCATACAAAAAATTATTTTTTCTGAAAATATGCATCTAAAGTTACTTGTTTTTTCTTTATACCTAAAACAAATTCAACTCCATCTTTAACTTTTTGTAGTGCATACACAACTTTCGGAATATATATATTCTACACATCTACCTTATAGTATAGCTAAAGAATTAAATCTTTTCATTTGCTATGTATATTAACTTAAAACCTTTTGTTTTCCAAAACATTATAAGTTTCACTAATTCTTTTTAGTTTTTCTAGACTCAAATTATTGAATTAATACATTAATTGGTGTCTCTTGATTTTTCTGACCACATACATAAATTGAAAAACTCCCTCTAAAATAATAAATATTAATTTATCAATAAATAAATAAATTATTCATTTATCGTTAAATAAATAATCTAGTTAAAAAAATATTATTTTTAATCCTAAAAATATGTATTTATCGAGATTTTACTATATTTTTATACGAGAAAATATTGTTCAAAAATTAATATTTTATACATGAGAAAAATAAAGCCCATATTATTGAATATGGGCATTATTTTTTGTGTAAGCTAGTTCCAGGTAAGATACGTGAAGAGGTGATATTGGTCCGTGAAGGCTACAGAAGATAGGGACGGCGAATCTACATTATCCTCCTCGAAAATAAGGGAAAGATGGACACGTGTGAGATTGTGAACCACATGAACTTTGATCTATATCTAGATGTTTCGGCGCCAGTGCTGCCAAAATTGTTACACCCGGACGACCAGGATTTAGATACATGGCGGAGCATCATTGGGCGGTATGGTATGAGAGAGTAAGGAGAGTCTTGAATATGGGCCCACTTTACTCTTTTGATTTCTTCTCCTTCTTCTTTTTTTTCTTTTTTTTTTCTGTTTTTTTTAAACGATGTAGCGTAGAATCGGTTTACACATCGATCGACATTAAATTTTTGGATCCCAGCTTACTCGATAAGACGAAGAACATTAGTTGGTTGACATATATTTGTAAGGGAAAACGATTTATATGTAAATGGAAAATGATATACATGTCATAAATATATAATAAAATTGAATTGTAAATTAAAATAAAATTTTATGTGATAAGATCGAATAAATTAAGATTGAGTAATTTTTAATTCTTATATATCTTGTATATATATATATATATGTTGTAATTATAATTTAGTTAAAAAATTTTGTAATACATCGCAGGACGCTATATATGTTAAAATTTACGAACTTAAACTACGACTAACGTAAAATTTTAAGGGACAAGATCGAATAAATTGATGTGAATTTCTGCTTAATTTTCTTTTATTTTATATATCTACATACGTCGATATTTATTATGAATATAAATTTGTCGTAATATATCAAAACTCATTTATAAGAGTGTTATATGCTATCTTCCTAAATACTTCCTCATCTCCAAAATTATGCATATATTTGTCCCTCTTGAGTTAATTTTTTTTTATAAAAAAAATAGATGAATCTTAATTTAAAATACACAGTGTTAACGCTTGATTTTGTCCGCGCGTCCAATCCACTTTCCGCGCGTGTACCTGCACAAAAGTCCCAACGGCTTGGGCCGTGTGGAGACTCCTCGGGTGTAAGAGTAAGTAACAAGCTCAAGGAACGCTAACAATGGAGGTCAAATATTTAGTAGGGTAAAAGTGTTGTACCTGGCCTTCATTGTTACTTGAGTATTTATAAGGATTCACTTGGCTACTTTCTACTCCTATTAGGAGTGTTCTGCCCAGAATCCTTATTAGACCCGGATTCAACTACCTTGATCCGATAGAAGTATTATCCAGTAAGGAACCACAAGGGCTTAAAATACTGGCCCAAGCCTTTTCGGACTGGAGAGTCCTCATAGAATCCGCTAGGTGTGATTGGCCTTTGGGCCGAGCCCAACATAAGAAGCCCAATCCAACCTGTTAAGATTTATATCCGAACATTGCCCCCTACTCCCTCAGTATATGATATGTACTGGGGGAGTGAGTCAGAGGATTTGATCGGTCGGAAATTTATAATAAAGAAAGAGGATAGATGCTCTCGGGAACCCGAAGGCATCAGACCGAGGATACCTCTCCTCCAGGTGTCTTCAAGTATTAGCCCGAAGATAGGGACTCTCGAGGGCGTCAGACCAAGGATAATGCCCCTCGGGAGCTCGAAAGCATGAGAACCGAGGATAATGCCTCTTGGGATCCCTAGAAATGTCGTCCCGAGGATGGGGAACCTGGTCACGATATCGAGCTTCTCTGATGGGTAAATCCCGCTCACAGATGTGCATTTGGGCCTAATCTCTTTGTTTCGAAGCCCAATAATGATATCCCAATATAAGCAACCCAACAGTTATTTTTTGAAATTCAAAACGTTGCGGTTGGATACAGCTGTTAGACACTACAATTTATCAACAATAACTTCTCCCGCATCTAGCCTCGTCCGTTGGATTGGATCAATTTCGGCCGTCGGATATCCACTTTTATGGAGAAAGTTAACCTAGCCGTCATTTCTTACCAGCACTTTCGTTTTCACAGAGAGAGAAGTAATTTCCAGAGACCTCGTCTTCTTGCTTTTCTGCTTTAGGATCGATCGTCCATCCCCTTCCTCGAACATCTTCAAGTAAGTTAATCCTCTTCATTCTTTTCTCTTCTCGATGGCTGGGGTGATGGGAATCAGGCTTCATCTTCCCATGTTGAAGATGAGGTTACTGTTGCTAGGGCCGGAATTCCAGAGGGTCAACCATGGAAACCAGTTATCATAGAACGTATGAGGGATGTAGAAGAGTACAATAGGACTAAGTATTTTTCTTTAGAGTATAGAGTGGCCAACATTCCTTCTTCTATCAAGAACCCTTTTTTCGATCTGTTGATGACGGAATTCTATATTCCTGAATCGTATGAAATTAGGAGACCCGAGGGTGAAGAAAAGGTATACTGGCAACCCGAAGGGGGGTGGATCCCGATTCACCGCCAGTTGCTTCTCTTCGGGGTGCGTTTTCCACTTCGCCCTTTCGTCATAGAACTCCTTCATACAGTAGGACTTAGTTTGAATCAGTTATCCCCAAATTCTTTCATTCATTTAAATAGTTTCATAGCTTTCTGCTCGTCCGAGAGCATAACCCCGAAGCTTGACTTCTTCTTTCAATTCTTTTCCCTCTCCGCCTGTAAGGAGAAGGGTTTTTATCAAATAATCAAGAATCCGGGTAGAGATACCCTGATGGATACCCCATCCAGTAACAAGGGATGGCATGGGGATTGGTTCCTCATCAAGGGGCCGGACACTGAGTTGGTAGGACCTTGGTCTAACCCGAACAAAGACCAATTAAACCCGAATCGGATTACCCGAAGAAGGTTGGAGGAGTTCGAGGTTTTGTATTCCAAGCGACCATCGGTGAAGTGGAACCGGCTTCTTTTGAATGACCAAGACTGGTTACATGATCACGGCTGTAAGTCCATTTAAGTTTCCTGAATGAATATTATTATCGAATTGATAACATACTGATCAATTGTATCTTTTGCGCAGTGGCTGACTCTGGAAGGACCGCTGATAACGAGGCTATCCTTGAGGCAGCTGGTGTGCCGAGGACAAAGCTGTCAGGTGCTGAAAAGCTGAGGCTGGCCCGCCAGAAGAAATCCTCGGGCAGCAAAGTATTAACCTTGCCCGAGGGAGCTACCGAAGGAGCAACTGGACCGGGCCCGACCCCGGAGTCAGCGAGGGCTGTTGAGCCCAAGCCCAAAAAGAGGAGGCTGGTACGCCATTCCTCAGTTGAGGTGAGAGAAGGACCTACCCAAGTGGTCCCGATCGAGCCGTCTTCTACCACCGGGGGTTCAGTCAGTGGCGCCCCGAAGGAGTTGGTTGCAACAGACTCCTTTGATGTCGAGTCTCCTCACCCCGATGAAGGGGCACTGGTGAGGAAGAAGAAGCAAAGAGAGTCCACTCCTCCCCCTCCCGCCGCTGATCCGCCGAGGGTGGAAGAAGTGGGGACCTCGGTCGGGGCCTCGGATCTCCCCCCGATCCTAATTGATACGACCGAAGCCGATCAGGGGGATCTGAAGGCTCTGATGGAAAAACTGTTCGCGCATCACACCAAGGTAAACAAGTCTTCTTTTTAAGTAATGGCCACAGTTGTGTTTTGTGCCATGTTCTGACTCCCGATCAATGTTTTGCAGGGGAACGATCTTCTTCTCGAGGTCTCTGGTCGAGTAAAGACCTTGGAGCAAGATTTGAAGAAATCCTCCGAAGAATGTGCTCAGGCGAAGGAGCTTCATTCAAAGGTCCGAACGCAACTCCGTACGCAGCACGATAGCTTCCATATCATGAGAAATGACTACGAGAGAATGCGTTCGGAGAAGGTCAAGAGCGAGAAGGAGCTGTCCTCCCTAAGGGCTCAAATGCAGACCGCGAACGCCCGAGTAGCCGATGCTGAAGTTCGGGCGGAAGAGGCCATCAAACAGGCCGAGGCTGCTGTGAAGCGAGCCGAGGAAGCAGAGGGAAAAAATAAAGAGCTTCTTGTGGTTTTTTGTTTGCTGACCCCTATGGAAGTCGCCTGAATAGTTTGAAGATAACACCTTCGGGATAAATCCTGATCCCCTGCAACTTCACCAATACCGTGCTCGGTAGGGAATTTCATTTTTAGGTGAGGAATCGAGGTGACTGCCTTTAAGGCTGATAAAGTTGTTCTTCCCAGAATGGCATTATAATTGCTTTCCACCTGAACTACATAGAATCTTATCATGATAGAAGCTTGTTTAGGGGCTGTGCCGAAGATCGCTGGTAACTCAATCGTCCTTGCTATTCGGACTGGGTTGTTCCCGAAACCATATAATGGGGACTCGTTGCAGATCTCCAGCTTCCTTCCCCCCAGGTCCAGCCGATTGTATGCATGGCTATAAAGTACATCGACTGAGCTCCCATTATCCACCAGCATCCTCTTCAAGTCCATAGTCCCTATCTGAGCAGTGATAACCAGAGCATCTTGATGGGGTATGACGATTCCCGGGGGGTAGTCCTCATCAGAGAAGGTTATAGGTTCTGTCGGGGTAGTTTTAGATTGTCCTGACAACTGATGGACCTCTCTGCCAAAAGCTTTTCTTTTTCTATTGGATAGTGCTGATATCGGTCCACCAGATATACAGTCCACGACCCCTTTTACCGCTCCCGAAGATGGTGGTGGTGCTAGCCGATCGAAGGGGCTCGATTTGTATTGTCCGGCAATATAACAGTCCAGATTCCCCTTTCGGACCTGACTTTCCAGAAAGTCCTTTAGTTGATAACATTCTTCGGTATCATGTCCCTTTGCCTCGTGATAGTTACAGTATCGGTCCCCGTTCTTTTGTCTGGCAAAGACTCTGATCTTCGGCGGCTTCTCATAGAAGGGCTGGTTCTTGATTTCCTTGATGATGACGGCTCGGCTTAAGGTCAAAGGGGTATAGTCTTTGTCATTATCCCGATTCCCTCTTTCCTTCGAGCCGCCATTTTTTCGTTGCCGACTATCCTGGAAATCTTTCTTGCCGTTCCTTTTATTCTCGTCGTATTTTTTATCAGCGTCTTCCCCCCGGGAATCTCTCTGGTGAAAATCACCTGTATGTTTCGAGGTTCCCCGAAGGTTAGCAAGAGCTTCTTCCAATTCGACAAATTTATCCACTTTTTCATATGCTTCGGGCAGAGACTCGGGGGCCTTTGAGATAATTTCCTCGATCAACCTGCTGGACTTGTCCACGTTTAGTCCCATGGTCAGGAAGTGGATAACCTGCTTTGGGTCTATGTCGTTGACTTCGGCCACAGCTTCCCGGAATCTCTTGATATATTGCCGAAGTGTCTCATTAGGTCTCTGCTTAACCTGCATTAGGGACGTGATCATCTTGGCCCGCCTCTTATTGCTTCCGAAGCGGGTGTGGAATTGTTCTTGCAAATCGCCCCATGAGCTTATGGACGAGGAGGGAAGGGAGATGACCCACTCTCGAGCCGTTTTCTTCAGGGTGGAGAGGAATAGATGGCACATGGCCGCCTCATTGTGACCATGGAAGAGCATGGCCTGCTCGAAAGTGAAGGTATGGTCATGGGGGTCTCCCGTTCCGTCGTACATCTCCAGGTTCGAGGGAACCTTATTTCTTCTATCGATCTTTGCGTTAGCAAGATCTCTGGTGAAAGGAGAGGACCGAGGCTTCTTTGTCCCCGAAGGTTGGTTATTAACCCTTCGGGGAGAGGATTCTCCGGTGTGGCTCCTTCCAGGGCTTCGTCGGGGGGCTTCACGACGGTCCCTTTGTGATGGTGACCGGGCTCGCTTTCTCAAATCCCCGGTAGTGTTGGTGCCGAATTGGACCAGACTGTCGTCCCGATGCCGTCTCCTGGATCGGTCATCTCTACGTCGGTGGGGTACGGAGCGGGAGGCCGAGCCTCCCTCGCTCAACAGGTCTTGTCCAGCCTCATTTAATTCCATGTACTGCTTGTCAAGCTCTTCTTGCTGGAGATCGAGAGCTTTTTTGCGGTCAAGGATCTGCTGGAGACGTTGTTCCCTCTCTGCAGCCGTCTCATGATGGGATCGAGACCGGGCTGGTCCATTGTGATCTTGTTGGCTTCGTTGTGAACGCGAAGTCGCCATGTGAACCCGTTCCGATTAGCCAAACAAATTGCTACTAAAAGGGCCCTCCTTCTAGCGCCAATGTTAACGCTTGATTTTGTCCGCGCGTCCAATCCACTTTCCGCGCGTGTACCTGCACAAAAGTCCCAACGGCTTGGGCCGTGTGGAGACTCCTCGGGTGTAAGAGTAAGTAACAAGCTCAAGGAACGCTAACAATGGAGGTCAAATATTTAGTAGGGTAAAAGTGTTGTACCTGGCCTTCATTGTTACTTGAGTATTTATAAGGATTCACTTGGCTACTTTCTACTCCTATTAGGAGTGTTCTGCCCAGAATCCTTATTAGACCCGGATTCAACTACCTTGATCCGATAGAAGTATTATCCAGTAAGGAACCACAAGGGCTTAAAATACTGGCCCAAGCCTTTTCGGACTGGAGAGTCCTCATAGAATCCGCTAGGTGTGATTGGCCTTTGGGCCGAGCCCAACATAAGAAGCCCAATCCAACCTGTTAAGATTTATATCCGAACACACAGAGTATTCATCGCTAGATTTATATTTCATAAAAATTGATTTATATGATGATTAATTTTATATTAAATATAAATTGTTACGAACATAAAATTAAAAGTAATTTGTAAATTTATTACTTGCTATACATATATTTATATATGTTGATATATATATATATAATATATAATATCATATCATATCAATACGTACCGATACTCAAAATTTCAATATCATTTTTTTATTCAAACTATTCAAAAAGAAAGATGAACCATTTTTTGACAGCTTGTAAATACTTAAGAAAAGAGAAGCAAAAACTTCACCAAAGAGAAATGCATGACAGTTCACTATATATTCCCATTAGTGGGGCCTAAACCCCCTAACCCTAAAACAGACAATATAACACAAACTTCCTTGCCCTACAGCACATGCATCATACCAAACCCTGACCCTACTTCCTTTTGTCTCAATCCCCAGGTGCACCTTAATTTCCCCTTTCTTTTTTCTCCCAAATGCCAACGAAATGTAATTAATTAGTGTATCTTTAGTTTGGAGTATTTGTTACGAAATGTATTCAGTTTAGTGCATGTTGTTGGAAAAACTCATCTGATTATAACTATTTTTGATAAATTAAATAATAAATCACGTCAAATGAATAATGTAATTTTATCAAATAAATTATAACCGCAAAAAATAATAGTACAAAAAATAAACTAAATACAAGACACCAAATTTTACTTAAAAAAAAACTTCTTAAACTAAGAGGTAAAAATCACGAACCGAACTCCGAATAATTCCACTATAATCAATTGTGAGTGCAAATAGTCTTTCCAAATTTTATAACCAAAAACATGAAATATTATGAAATTAAAAGAATACAAGAATACCTTAATTTGAATGAAAACTCAAATTATTTCACCACCTAAAACCTCTGAATTAATTAAAATCTTTAAATAATTAATTGATCCGAAAAGATAATGAAAACTCATGAATAAACCTTCACAAAATCTCTCAATTTTCTCACATGCACTCACTGACTTTTTTTACTTCTTATTCCATATGTAATCCCAAAGCAGCACTCACTCTAATATATATAATTCGTTGTATTCAAATACATGCCACCAAAGTCCACATATATAGATTCCTTGATTCCTACAGTAGGTGAGCTTCGAAATGGGTTATCTAATTTGGCTTCAAAAAATAAAGGAATTCATATTCCTTTCAACCTTAGCCCCACATAGATATTTTCTTGTACCAAATCAAAAACCAAATCTTTCTCAATTTCGAAAAACATACGTACCAAATTAAAATACTCCTAATTTAAATAAGATAATCTCATGAGTTTGGACTCCACAAATCCTACAATCTCCCCCTCCAAATTCATGAAAGGGGCTTCCACCGTGACCTCTTCACTTGGAGTCCATCCCAACCAACTCCTTGCAAAACTCCAGTTTATCGCGAGTTACAACCTTTATCAACATGTTTGAGGGGTTCTCATCAGTATGAACTTTCTTCACTTTCAGCAATTCATTTTCCATCACTTCTCAAAGCCAGTAGTAACGAACATCAATGTGTTTGGTATGATTATGATAAATGGCATTCTTGGTCAAGTTATTGCACGTTGACTATCACAATAAACCACATAATTATCCTATGTCAAACCCAACTCTTGGAAAAACCGTTTCAACCATAACATCTCCTTGCCTGCTTCGGTAGCGACGATATATTGACTCAGTTGTAGGCAAAGTAACACACTTCTACAACTTGGACTGCTATGATACATGCCCCCTGCAAAAGTAAATAAATACCCCAACTTCTCTTCAGAACTTGTCATGTCTACATCTGTAAAACCCTCTAAGACTAGACTCGAACCACCAAAACCCAAACACAAACCGGAAATAGCTTTCAAGTATTTAAGAATCTACTTAACTGCTTCTCAATGTTCTCTACCAAGATTTGACAAATACCTGCTCACAACACCAACTGCATGAGCAATATATAGCCGTGTACAAACTAGGGGTGAGCATGGTGCGATTTGGTGCGGTTTGAAGTCCAAACCACACACGAAACTGCTTAGGTGCGATTTAACAAATGTAAAACCGTACATGAAACCACTTATGATTGGTGCGATGCGGTTTTGAACCGTGCGGTGCGGTTTCATTTGGTGCGGTTTCGGTTTCAAAACCAATTGAAACAACAATAATTACAAACATGCATCATTACATAAAAAATATTTGAAGCAGTAGCAATCAACAAATTAAGTAAAGCTTATAAGGTAGGAGATTAAAACTATCATACCAATATTAAGAAAAATCAAAAGATCTTACTGTCACAGATATTTGTACCATTTTTATAACCATTACAACCATTTTTTTTTACTTGTTTGGACACCCACCAGGCCACCAGCTGCAATATCATTATCCCCTTCCAAAATAATAAATTCCACACAGTAGGACTACAAGCATGGAATAAATATTAGAATCTGCTTTAGAACCAACAGAATAAGCCACCTATTGGAACGGATGGTTCACTTGCATATAATTCTGCTGCTTCTGCATACAAAATGATCTGCACCAAAACCCAAGAGTATGATATCATGAGAAAACTTTATACCAGACATTGATCAATAAATAACATATCAGGTCATTTAACAAACTTTAAAAAAGATCAGTAGGTCTACAACTGCATGTTATATGTGTACAATTTGCCAAAGCAATGCAAAACAAAAGATAAAAAAAATCATCTTGCTACTAATTATCGAGGTGCAAAAGAGGGAGAATATATAAAATACTTGAACAATGACACATAAAAGTTTCTTTGGCCAACTATTAATTAATTAGGTCTCACAAAGAAGATTTTTTATGCAAATTTTTGAATCTATCAACTTACAGATATGAAAAGACGTCCATATTTTCCAAATGCAGCTTCTCCTATGTCAGGGTAGGTTAATATGCCTTCTTCGCATTCCATTGGCATTAGTCATTCATTGACCACACATTACTCAAGCGAATTTAATTCATCTATGAAGCATATCAAAAAAAATTATATGTAAAAATATTTGAAAAGTGCAATAAAATCTAATAAAGAATTATAAAATACAATAAACATCTACCTTTTTCAATATTCTCAAATTGTTGAAGTTCTTCTGATTGTTCTCGAATGTCGACAAAAGTTTGTGAATTGTGTAGCCATTCTTGAGTACAAATCAATGCTTCGGCCGTCCTAGGAGAGAGTGAACTCCTATATACATCAATAGTCCTTCCCCCGGTGCTAAAGGCGGACTCCGAAGCAACTGTAGAAATAAGCATACCCAATACATGCCTAGCAATTTTTGAAAGAATTGGAAACTTCACCGAATTTATTTTTCACCAACCCAAAACATTAAAGTTTTCATCTTTCTTCTCTCTACCATCTACCAAATATATATCAATCTCTGTTTTTCCCTAAACCCTTCAACTTGTTCTTGCATGTACTTTTTAAAGTCATCATCTAAATCCTCTTCCATGTTTACGCTAGAAGAAGAAGAATAAATGTCACCTCCATTATTATCTTTATAATAGTCAAACATTTCTTGTAGAGTCTTCATCACTTTTTCACATATTAATGTAGTTTTTATAGATCATTTCCCATAAAGTCTAACAAAGCAAAATTCCAAATAATGCATCTTATATCTTGGATCCAAAGCAACAGAAACATATAACAAGAAATTAGAATTATCCATATTGTCCCAATACTTGTCATATTTTTCTTTCATCCTTTTAGCCATGTCTCTCATCAAAAGATCCCCACTTGAACACAATTTCATTATTGCCTCTTGCATTTTTACAAGTTCAATGAAAAAAAGATTTGAAGTACAATATTTGGAACCGGATATTTTCATCGTGACATCATAAAAGATTTTCAAAAATTGAATGAAACACTTAACATTTTCAAAATCAATCCACTCTGGATGCCCTTCAACCATTTTCTTCTTACTCTTTCTTCTCCTAGTATTGTCCTCCCAAGCCTCCTTCTCCTCCCCGTGCTTAAAGAATCTCTCAAAATTAAGATCCTCAATAAGCATCCTATCAAAAGCCCCGCCATACTTTACAGCAATCTCCAACATCGTGTATGTAGAGTTCCACCTAGTCTCAACATCAAGACACACCATTTTCTCATACTTTATTTTCTCTCTTTCCACACAAGTCTTAAATTTTGCAAGCCTTGCCGGAGAGGATCTAATATACCTCACCACATTTCGTATCCTAAAAATAGACACATGTTGATCTTTTAGGCCATCCTTCACAACCAATTTCAAAATATGAGCACAACATCTCAAATGTATATATTTATTCTCTAATATTGCTTCTGGGCCCCGAAGAAATTTTTTCAAGTATGAGATAGCGGTGTCATTCGAAGAGGCATTATCTACCGTGATAGTAAATACACGATCTATCCCTCACTTTGTCAACAAAGCATGTACCAATTTCCCAATTGCAACCCCTTTATGACTTTCAATTTGGCAAAAGTTTAGAATTCTTTTACAAAGCTTCCAATCATCGTTAACCCAATGAGCCGTTAGACACATATAATTAACGTTTTGAATGGATGTCCAAGTATCCGTTGTGAGGGAGACTCGTTGTGAGGTGACAATTTCCTTCAATTTCACCACCTCCTCCTTATAAATTTTAGACAATCTCTAGCAACTGTCTATCGAGATGGCATCTTAAACTTTGGTTCCGCATCACTCGTGAATTCTCTAAACCCCTCATGTTCCACAATACTAAAAGTTTAGTTATCTTTAATACACATTATTACAATTCTTTTCCTTAACCTCTCTTGGTTAAATGTATGACTTTCAAGGTTATGAGTTGCGCTCGCACTTTTCTCTCTCTCTTCCTTTGTCAAGGCAACAAATTCTAAAGTTTTTTATTTTTTGTCTTTATTGATTCGAAGGGGGGATCTAACACAAAATTTATACAAATGATTAGCCATTGATCCCGTGCCATTCTTTCTAATGTTACATCCCACTACAACCTTACAATATTTATATTTTGCCTTCTCTTTACCCACTTCACAACCCTTTAATACCTCAAAATGTTCCCAAGCAATCAAACGCTTTTTACTCTTACATTCATCCTTATCTTCCTTTTTATCATCATCTATGTTGATATGATTAGTAGCATTAGATGGTGCATGCTGATTCTGAAAATAAAAAGTATATAAGATGATAATTAACTACTACTTAGAAATACATAGCAGAACTAAAGAGTGTTGATTTTATACCTCATTAGCAGCTTATTGATTTTGTTGTTCAATATGTTCATTTGAAGGAATTTGAGGGGTAGAAGACATAATTTGGGGCTAGTTTAGCTTTTCACCTAGTTATTGGAATAAAAATAACAATATTAAATTATACAATTAAAACAATAAAGAGCATATCAGGCAATAAAGAGCACATCAGGCAAATATGACAAAATATATTCAACAATACTTTTGAGACAGTACATCAAATTATTTCCGCTGCAAAGAAACAGAAGAATACAATACCATAATATATAACCAATTTCCTTCATTTAATTGTCATTCAAAAACTTATATTTTTATGTATAATCAAAAGGTCTAATTATTGCTAAATATTCTACAGTCCATACAGGCAATAATAATAATAATAATAATAATAATAATAATAATAATAATAATAATAATAATAATATATGTGTGTGTGTGTATATAAATACACATGTGTGTACATATGACTTCTCAATTTATTTTTTATAATTTTACTACTTGTTAATTAGTCAAGGTTTACTAAATATGCTCATGTTGTAATTAATTCAGTTTCCCTGTATTGAAATTTGAAACTATGACATCTATATATTATTATTATCTTCTTTGTACTTCAAATTAGAATGTATACCACCATCTAAACGTCAAATCTTCTGAATCAACACCCACCCAAATAGACTAAAAATGACATGGTAACGAATATTGAAAGAGAGACAGAGAGAGAACAAATATGTGACAATATTTAACAAATTTCTGAACCACATAAATGACAATAATATTTTACAGCATACATGTATATATAAAGAACTCCCCTATGATATGATATAAGTGAAGGCTACACTAAATCTGAGACTAATCTGAAACAAAATATGTAAATTCTAGCAATAGATCTGGAGAGAAGAGTGAAGAATCTTACTCTTGCCATGCGGAGAGTATGAAAATCGATACGAACAGAGTACATCAAATAAAATGGAGAATTGGCCAAGCCGCCGCTCTCAACTCTCTGTAAGTCTTTAATTGTATGTACTATGTAGTAGCAGGGGATTAGGTATATTAGAATGGATTTTTTTCTTTTTGCCTCACCAAGTTCGACTTTTTTATTAATCTGCCCCCTTGAGTTTATTAACTTATAAATTCTATCCTCTTAAGTTTACTTATATAAAAAAGAAGTATAGATACAAACAAGTTCCCTTGTTGTCCTGTATACAATTATACATATACATACATGGTGTGGTGCGTTTTCGGTTTTATGCGTACGGTTTTGGCCGGTAACCAAGCCCAAACCGTAAATTTAGTTTTTCAACCCACCTAAAACCACAACATACGCCGAAACCATTGGTGCGATTTTAATTGGTGCGGTGTGTGCGATTTTTGGTGCAGTTTCGGAGGTATTTTGGTTACTTGCTCAGCCCTAGTACAAACCATCGCGTGCATAAGACTCCCTACAGCAGAGGAGTAGGGAACTGCTGCCATATCATCTCTCTTTTCCTTAGTAGAAGGACATATGCGCTTTGTAAACTTAATAAGACTGGCTAGTGGTGTGCTAACTGGCTTAGCATCACCCATGTTGAACCTTGCAAGCACCCGTTTAACATACTTCTTTTACGACAACCACAACCTCTTAGCTTTCCTGTCACGAACAATTTTCATGTCCAAAATCTGTTTAGCCGGACTTAAGTCCTTCATATCAAAGGACTTGGAAAACTTACCATTGAGCCTACGAATCATGTTAGTATCTTGCCCAACTATCAACATATCATCTACATATAGCAATAAAATAACAAAGTTACCATATAATTTTTTTTAACATACACACAATGATCTGCAACTATTTTACTGTAACCTTGATCTATCTTGAATGAATCAAATTTCTTGTACCACTACCTTGGGGCTTGTTTCACACCGTACAAACTTTTTTTCAACCTGCAAACCAAGTGCTCTTTCCCTTTAACTTCAAATCCTTCTGGATGCTTCATGTAGATTTTCTCTTTCAAATCATCATGAAGGAATGTAGTTTTCACATCTAACTACTCAAGCTTAAGATCCATACTAGCTACTAACCCCAACACTGCTCGAATAGAAATCATCTTCACAACCAGAGAAAAAATCTCATCGAAGTCAATACTTTAGTTTTAAGCAAAACCCTTAACGACCAACTGAGCCTTGTACTTCACTAGTTTTTCACCATCCTTTTTCAACTTGAACACCCATTTATTCTTCAATGTTTTCCTACCCTTCGGAAGTGTAGTCAACTCATAAGTGTGATTCTTGTGCAAAGAATCATCTCATCTCGCATAGCTCTCAACTAATTGCTCTTCTCCTTATGAGTCTTGACTTTTTGAAAATTATTTGGCTCCCCCTCCTCATCAACTAAAAGATATTCAGATGAAGGATACCTAACTGATGGTACATGTTCTCTCGCGGATCTCCTTAGTTGAGGTTCTTCAATATCAAGATGAGGGAGTTGCTCCTCCTGCTCAACACTCTCTGCATCTAACCCATCACCATCGTAAAAATCTGTATCAGTCACATTTTCACTCTAACATCCTTCTCCAACTATGACATTCTGTAATGGAGAAGGAACTCTACTAAGGTCTAGAACTCTATTATATCTGGGATGTCTAACATTATCAAAAACTTCATAATTCGGGTGCTCATGAAACACCACATTTCTGCTTCTGAATAATTTTTTCTGAACTGGATCTCATAATTTATACCCAAACTCTACATGTGACACCCCCAAAATTGGGTCCACATAACCTAATTTGAGTCGCCAAAAGACAAACAACTAACTCATAATAATACAGTACCAAATACAACTCATTCTAAGTCTTCACTACAGTTATTACCATACTATTTTACAACATGGTGAAGACTACTATAGTAACTACCTCAGACCATCACTTCATTCCCCAGCTAGTCCCAGCTACACTATCATTTTCTGAGAATAACAATGGAACAAAAAAGAAAATGGTGAGCTCAAATAGCCCAATACAGAATATAAGACTAAGATAATAAAGAATAAATTATCTTTAACCTTCAACAGTGATAAATCAGAGATTTAAAAATAATATAAGTTTTCAACGATAACTGCAGCGAAACAAACAATTCATTAGAAGAGTCAAGTAAACCATAATGTCTACTATCTTCTCCAATTTAAAAGTTCACAATCAATAATTTATCCATGTAACACCAATCAACAGTTACTGTTCATAATCATGCAAATCAGTAGTTCATCTTTGCACTACAGACCAAATATATTCATTTATAACACCAATCAACAGTTCATGTTCATAATCTTGCAAATCAACAGTTCATCTTTACACTACGACCAAAGATATTCATTTGTAACACTAATCAACAATTCATGTTCATAATCCTATAAATCAACAGTTTATCTTTACACTACGGACCAAAGATATTCATTTGTAACACTAATGGTCATGATCATGCCAATCAACAGTCCATCTTTGTACTACGGGCCAAAGAGAACTTTCATCACATGTCCTTGCCATACAGACCAAAGACACTCAACAATCATATCGTCTTTGCACCCAGGCCAAAGACATTGACCATAACTTGATTCTTTGATGATTAGTACAACTAACAGTGATATAAAGAATGAACGGAAGTTGTAAGAATAATAAGATAAAATAATAAACATTCGAGATTTGACATTTAATTTGTCTAGAGTCCAATAATGTTCAAATTGTCAATATGATATTTAGAAATTCGATCAGAGTTCAAGAATAGAATATAAGGTTCATAATTCAACTATAACATGTAAAACGTAATAGGAAGATTCAGGTGAAAAGATATTAGATGAAACAAATTCACCGCTTGAGGATAACACTGTAGAAACAAATGATAATTTCTTACCATAAATTTAGGAATATGAAAGAAATGATATTCTTTACCTTAGCACGTGATTAGATACTGTTTTGATCAACCTATATGTATATTTATAATTTAATTAGTAACTACCACATATAAGTTTCATGGTGTACACTAACTCGTATATTATGAAATTGTCAAAATAGATTTGATAGTATAAATTTGTGTAGTGTACAAAATAGAGTATTTCAAAATAACTTTTGAAAAAAAAAATAAGTAATATTTCAAAGCAATCTTCCAGAGGAAACTTTTCAAAATAAATCTTCTAAAGGAAGAGTTGTAAAAACTGTGTGATGTGTGTGGTTGCTTATGTAACTATTATAAAAACTCACATGAACAATTGGTGCACCAAAACTTAAGACAGCCTTAGCACCTCAAAGACACTTACACTAATGATTTAGATAGTGGAAGGAAGGATTAAACAAGAGAGTTATGAAAATCCTTCTGCCAAACCCCCTTATTTATAGCAAAAACTTAACCCACATCAACATTACCGCACGTTACACATTTTAGGACACTTTTAATCTATACCGTTCATCACCAATCCACATGTTACACATTTTAGATAACTTTTAATCTACACCATCCATCACCTATCCACACGTTACACATTTTCAGAACACACATTACACACTTTAGGACTATTCCTACACACGTTTCACACTTCAGGACACACGTTACACATTTCAAGATTATCATTTTTCTTTATTAATCACCATTATTATTATAAATCCATTTTTTATATTATTGTATTAATATCACAAATATCATAGACTCGCAAAGATATCATAGACTCGCAATACGGGCAACCAGATCGTTCCTAGGAAAGAGGGGGCCTTCCGTATAAACGACACACAATTAAATAACCTCTTTCCTTGGCAGAACTTTTAGACATTGTCAATAATGCTAACTAATCTAATAATATCATTTCAATTAATATGAGTTATTGTGTCGTGACAATTATTGATTTAATAATGTGAAATATTGTGCAATTGTTACTGTGACAATTATTGAGTCAATATATGAAATACTATGCAATTGTCACTGTAGCAATTATTGAGTCAATAATATGAAATACTATGCAGTTACTACTATGACAGTTATTGAATCAATAATATGAAATACTATGTGACTACCACTGTAGCAATTATTAAATTAATAATATAAAATACTATATAGTTGTTACTGTAACAATTATTAAATGAAATACTGAGTGGCTACTACTGTAGCAATTATTGAATCAATAATCCGAAATATTGTGCAATACCGTGTGTTACTGTGGAATACCGTGTACTACTGTAGAATAACGCGTGTTATTGTTCTTTTATTACTGAGTATTTCAACAGTCAACGGTAAAAGTTCTGCCGCCAATTTTTAAAAAGGTTATTTCTGTCGCTTTCTATATCCGACAGTTATTCCGTTGTAGGACCCACCAATGATTGGTTATTTCGGTGTCATCGTACGAATATTTCTCGACAAAAGAAATATTTCCTGACAAAACGAATATTCCCCGACAGACTGTTTACTTCTTATAATTTGCACATATCACCCATAACTATAACATTTATTAAATTAACACCTTACTATTTAGAATAACATTTTAAAAAAAAAATAAGTTATATTCATAAAAAGTTGGGGTCTTACACTACATCTCCAAAGCCAACAAACACACATGGAGTATATTTGTTATCAAGCTTCAATCTTTGTTCCTTGGCGATATGTGCAAAAGTCTTGCACCCAAATACCCTCAAATAAAAATAGGACACATTCTTACCACTCCAAATCTTCTCTGGAATCTAAAAATTCAACAGTGCTAATAGAGATCTGTTAATCAGGTAACAAGCGGTAC
The DNA here is from genome assembly GCA_034770075.1 of Aralia elata. NCBI lineage: Eukaryota > Viridiplantae > Streptophyta > Magnoliopsida > Apiales > Araliaceae > Aralia > Aralia elata. Next base: position 23,236,894 of record CM068382.1, read on the forward strand.
GAACAACTTCACTCTAGAATGACTTAGGTAGCTTAGTTATTCTCAACAAGTATCGGACTCGCTCAATAATAATGCGGTTCCACACCATTATGTTTTGGGGTGCTAGAAATTGTCTGTGCATGTCGAATACCGTGTTTATCACAATATGCCGCAAACTCCTTTGATGTGTATTCCCCTACGTTATCGCTGCGAAGGCACTTCAATAATTTTCTAGTTTCCCTTTCAACCAGAGCATGAAAACTCTGAAAATGCTAGAATAACTGGTCTTTTGTTTTCAACAAAAACACCCACACCTTACGTAAAGCATTATCAATAAAAGTAACAAAATATCTATTGTCACCCAAGGAATCAATCTTAATGGGACCACATACATCAGAATATACTATTTCAAGTAACTTAGATTTTCTTTTAGAGGAACTACTAAAATAAACTCTATTTTACTTACCAAACAAATAATAATCACAAGGGTTTAGTACAGTACCTTTAGCAAAAGGAATGAAGAACCTCTTTGCTAACATCTACAACCCTTTATCACTCATATGCCCAAGCCTTTTATGCCACAGATTCGGCGAAGTTTCATCTTCAATTGCATTCAACTCGCTAGAACATATCTTCACATGAGTTTTATATAACGAGCAACAAGCAGTATCTCTAGCAACTACCATTGAACCCTTAGTAAGCTTCCACTTTTTGCTGCCAAAGTGATTCTCATAGCCTTTCCTATCTAAGGTCATACTAAAAAATAAGTTGAGGCACAAATCTGGGACATGTCTAACATACCTCAAAGTAATAGTGCAACATACATCTGTCTGTATGCAAACATCACCAATTTCAACAATCTTGGACTGATCAGTGTTACCCATCCTCACAAACCCAAAGTCTCCAGCTTTGTACATCATGAAGAATTCTCTCTTGGAAGTAACATGATACAAAGCACCTGTACCAATAACCCAATTAATTTTTTGATCATCAACATGTAAGCATTCTTCTTCCCCGAATGAAAGAAGCATAACATCCTCGGTAACTGTAGTTGCAGTATTCTTCTCCTAAACCTTCTCTCGCTCACCAGTTTTCTGTTTGTCTAACCAGATCTTGTAATTTCTTTTGAAGTGACCCTCCTTATTACAATGGTAACACCTGTATGAAACCCTTCTCTGGTCTTTGATGTAAGACCCCAACTTTTTATGAATATGATTTAATATTTTTTTAATGTTATTCTAAATAGTAAGGTGTTGATTTAATAAATGTTATAGTTATGGGTGATATGTCCAATTTATAAAAAGTAAACAGTCTGTCAGAGAATATTCGTTTTCTCGGGAAATATTCCTTTAGTCGGAGAATATTCGTACGATGGCACCGAAATAACCAATCATTGGTGGGCCCCACAACGAAATAATTGTCGAATATAGAAAGCGACAAAAATAATTTTTAAAAAAATTAGCGGCAAAACTTTTACCGTTAACTGTTGAAATACCCGTAATAAAATAACAGTAACACACGTTATTCCATAGTAGCACGCGGTATTCCACAGTAGTATACGGTATTCCACAGTAACACATGGTATAACACGTATTTCTGATTATTGATTCAATAATTGCTACAGTGGTAGCCACTCAGTATTTCATTCAATAATTGCTACAGTAACAACTATATATTATTTTATATTATTAATTTAATAATTGCTACAGTAGTAGTCACATAGTATTTCATATTATTGATTCAATAATTGTCATAGTAGTAACTGCATAGTATTTCATATTATTGACTCAATAATTGCTACAGTGACAATTGCATAGTATTTCGTATTATTGACTCAATAATTGTCACAGTAACAACTGCAAAGTATTTCATATTATTAAATCAATAATTTTCACGGCACCGTAACTTATATTATTTAAAATAATATTATTAGATTAGTTAGTATGATTGACAATGTCTAGAAGTTCTGTCGAAGAAAAGGGTTATTTAATTGCGCACCGTTTATACGGAAGATCCCTCTTTCTTGGGAACGATCTAGTTGTCAGTATTGTGAATCTATGATATTTGTGATATTAATACATTAATACAATAATATAGAAAATGGATTTATAATAATAATGGTGAATAATAAAGAATAATAATCTTGAAATGTGTAACGTGTGTCCTGAAATGTGTAACGTGTGTCCTGAAATGTATAACGTGTGTCCTGAAATGTGTAACTTGTGTCCTGAAGTGTGAAACGTGTGTAAGAATAGTCCTAAAGTGCGTAACGTGTGTTCTGAAAATGTGTAACGTGTAGATAGGTGATGAATGGTGTAGATTAAAAGTTATCTAAAATGTGTAACGTGTGGATTGGTGATGAACATTATAGATTAAAAGTGTCCTAAAATGTGCAACGTGTGGTGATATTGACGTGGGTTAAGTTTTTGCTATAAATAGGGGGGTTAAGCGTAAAGATTTTTATAACTTTCTTGCTTAATCCTTCCTTTCACTCTCTAAAGATTTCTTACTGTAAGCTTATTTCTAAGTATGCTAGGCTACCTCAAGTATTAGAAAATATCAATTAGAGTGCTACATTTATATTCCAAACCATTCCTAGTTTGAAATCTCTTGTTGCATTCTTCTTTGAATTCTCGAGTGAAATTTTCTTATGTACAGCAACACTTTAGAAAAATCATAGTAAATTCATCTTTTATCGGAATTGAGTGATTCTAAAGCCTATTTTTCTTAATTTTTCGTCCTCTATAACTTTGAAGAAGGAAGCAAAGTCATCTGATGTCATCTTCATATCTTAAAATGCTAAAAAACATAACTTGTTCTGATTTTCGTCATTATTTTCAGCCCTAGTTTTGAAAATCCATAACTCAGTCATATTAACTCCGAATGGAGTGATTCTTGAGTTTATTTCGTGTATCTTTTTGAGAATTACAATTTTGTGAAAACATAAAGAGATTTTAAAAATTCTAAAAGACCCGAAAGTCAGATTATTTGTTGCTGTAAAGATGAACAAGGAAGGATTTATTCGACTATTAATTTTGTTTCATAATATCAAGGTAAGAGATATCATTTCTTTCATACTCCTAAACTTATGGTAAGAAATTATCATTTGTTTCTACAGTGTTATCCTCAAAAGGTGAATTTGTTTCGTCTAATATCTTTTCACCTGAATCTTCCCATTGTGTTTTACACATGATAGTCGAATTGTGAACCTTATTTATTCTATTCATGAATTCTAATCGAATTTCTGGATATCATGCTGAAAATTTGGATATTATTGGATTTTAGACAAATTAAATGTCAAATCTCGAATGTTTATTCTTTTATCTTATTATTCTTACAACTTTTGTTCATTCTTTATATCATTGTTATTTGTACTAATCATCAAAGAATCAAGTTATGGTGAATGTCTTTGGCCTGGGTGCAAAGATGATATGATTGTTAAGTGTCTTTGGTCTGTATGGCAAGGACACGTGGTGAAAGTTCTCTTTGGCCTGTAGTACAAAGATGGACTGTTGATTGGCATGATCATGACCATTGGTGTTACAACTTACTGTTTTTGGCCCGTAGTGCATAAACAGTATAATTGTTGAGTTCACTTCGGCTAGGGGTGCAAAGATGAACTGTTGATTAGCATAATCATGATCATTGGTGCTACAATTGAATATCTTTGACCCGGAGTACAAAGATGAATTGTTCGGTATGATTATAACCATAAACTATGGATTGACATGATTATAAACAGGAACTGTGAATTGGTATAATTATGATCTTTGGTGTTACAGACAAAAACAAGTGGTGAAAGTTCTTTTTAATCTGAGGAACTATTGATTGGTGTTATAGGGATAAAATATAAATGATGAATTTTTTTAAATGGGAGAAAATAGTAGATATTATGTTCTACTTAACTTTTCTAATGGATTATTTGTTCCACTACAGTTATTGTTGATAATTTATTATCTTTAAATCTCTGATATATTACTGTTGAAGGCTATTGATAATTTATTTATCTTAGGGGGTGTTTGTTTAGAGCTGAATGGAGCTAAATGGCTGAATCGGTAAGTGCGTTTGTTTTGGTCTGAATGGCTGAATCGGTCAGATGGTTGAGCTGAATGGCTAAGTCAGATTTTTTTGGCTGAATGGCTGAATAAGCAGCCGAATGAGTAAAAAACAAAATTTAAAATTAAATTTTTTTTTTTAAAATATTACTTATTATATTAAGTAATATTAAATAATTTTACAACAATTTTAAATTTTTTTAGTTTTTAGAGGGGTAAAATAATAAAATTCTGTCATTAAGATGTTTCAGACAAGTCAATTATCAAACAACTTTTTTCATTCAGATTCAGATTCAGATTCAGCTCATTCAAATTCAGATTCAGATTCATTCAGTTTTTATCAAACACCCCCTTAGTCATGATATTCTTTATTGGGCTATTTGTGCTCGCCCTTTTGCTTCACAATTCCTTTTAGGAAATAAGAGAATAGCTGGGTTTAGCGGGGAGAACATGGGAATGGAGTGATAGTCCGAGTTAGTAGCTGTAGTAATCCTCACCATGTTGTAAAATAGTGTGACAATAATTGTAATGAGGTTTTGGGTTTGGATATTGTCGTACTATATACAACACAAGAGTTGTACTGAGAATTTAAAGTGTGTATGTGTGTGAGTGTGTCTTGTCGTATGTCCAACTACGTACAAAATCCTTTTACCATAAGATATGATTGTGCGTATCTACTTTATGACTATATTTTCGAGCATTATATATATAATCTTGGAGTATGGTTGGAGTATAATTCTCAGTTGGACACAATGAAGATAATTATATAGTAAGAAGATACACACCATTAGAATGAACAGGACAACAATCTTCTTGTGTTTTTAGGGGGTTTAATGGGTCAACCAAGTCTAATTCTTCGTGCCTATAATATTTATTATAACTTAGAAGCATGACCTCTAATGTACGAAAGTTTCCTTGATCATTTTTCAAAGATTTTGATTCCTAAATCAGTTATTGACTGTACTTATATGTATGATATTATTGATTTTGGTGAGAGAATTTGTGTTTATAATATGTATTTTGATGACTCAAATTGGGTTGTTTGGACCTTATTTTGGGGGCGTCACATTTGACTTGCTTTTATGCTTTTTGGAATTTTTGTTTTTGCTGCGATTCATGTTTCCCATGTAAGGTCACCTAAAATTACTTCTACCCTTGTTCTCTGTCACAAGTGCTTGTGTTTCAAAATTCAAACTCTGCTCATTTCGCCTTGTTTCCTCATTGTGTATGTTGTCTTTAACCATCTGCATGGTTATTTTTCCATTTAGAGCTGAATTGTTAGTGACATAACCAAAGTTTCCCAACTGTTAGGCAATGAACTGAGAAGTAACAACGCCTGAATCTCGTCCTCAAGATTCAATTTCATGGTAGACAACTGGTTCACCAAACCCTAGAACTTACTCATATGCTCGGATATACTGCTACTATCTTTGTACTTCAGGTTCATGATCTTTCGAATCACAAATGTCTTATTCTATGCATTCTTCTTCTCGTACATGGACTTTAATGTAGTCCAAAGTAATAAGCATCTGTTTCCTGCGAAATATGATGGAACACACTCTGATCGATCCACTGTCGAATATGAGCGATCGTCTTCTTGTTCATCTTTTTTCAATCAGCTTCAGACTTGTTTGAGAGCATTTTTTCCTTAAGCTCCAATGGGTCATACAAATCCTTACAATAAAGGATGTCTTCCATTCTAGGCTTCCAGATCGAAAAATTAGATGAGGTCAATTTAATCATGGCACTGCTTGATTCCTCCATTTAATTTATCAAAAAACAACTGCACAAAGAACCTTGCTCTTGATACCACTTTGTTGGGAAAACTCCTCCAATTATAACTGTCTTTGACAAATTAAATAACAAACCATGCCAAACAAATAATGCAATTCCACCAAATAAATTATAACCGCGGAAAATCATAGTACAAAAAATAAACCAAACACAAAACACCAAATCTTACATGAAAAAACCCTCTAAAACTAAGAGGTAAAAATCACGGGTCGAGCTCCGAATAATTCCACTATAATCAACTGTGAGTATAAATAGTCTTTCCAAGTTTTATAACTAAAAACTTGAAATATTATGAAATTGAGAGAATACAAGAATACTTTAATTTGAGTGAAAACTCAAATTACCTCATCACTTAGAACCTTCAAATTAATTAAAGTCTTCAAGTAATTAATTAATCCAAAAAATGGTGAAATCTAATGAATAAACCTCCACAGAACCTCTCAATTTTCTCACAATCACTCACTGACTTTTTTTACTTCTTATTTCGTATGTAATCCCAAAGCAACACTCCAATATATATAATTCGTTGTATTCAAACACATGCCACCAAAGTCCACATATATAGACTCCTTGATTCCTACAGCAGGTCAGCTTCGGAATGGACCATCCCAATCCTTTTCAATATATATAATATATCATGACCTCAACTTGATTTTGGAATAAACCCACCGAGAATTAATTTTCAATTTGGCTTCTAGAAATAAAGGAATCCATATTTCTTTCAACCTTAGTCCCACACAGATATTTTTTTATTCCAAATCAAAAACCAAATTCTTCTCAATTTCGAAAAACAACATACTAAATTAAAATACTCCTAATTTAAATAATAAGATAATCTCATGAATTTAAACCCCACAAACTTAACACATGTTTAATTTAAAATATTTGTTACGTTTGGAGTACTTAAAAATAATTAAACACATTTGAGAATTTATATTTTTTTCAAATACAATTTATTTAACTTAGTTCAAATCCACTTTAAACACGGTAAGCCAATATCATATACATATATATGCCAATTTTATTTTATTTTTTTTGAAAAAATCGTTCAAAGACTGAAATATTATTAAGTCTGCATATCTTTTGCAACAAAGCGAAAGAATAAAATGATGAATATCTTCCAAACAATCTTGTTTTGTGTGAATAGGGAGGACCAAAGATTAAGGATTAAAATTGTGAATTTGTGATAATTTCATTATGTTATATCTTTTTAATTGGTTCTTAATTCTGTCTTTTGTCAATTTAATTGATTTGAATTGTGCATTTAAAGTTTACCGGATCCTGAAGAAACTTGGAAAACATCCATTACAAGGGCCATCATATAAAACAGATCCAGTCCCTCGACAGTATATATACTCATCGATCGCACTGATTTCCATTTTGTCTTCATGCCAAACCATTATTTATTTATTTTTCATTTTTATGTAAAGAGATGCACAAGGTGAAGTTTGGGAAAAAAAAAGAATTAAAACATTAATTATTCCTCCTAAAATTGCAGAATGCCAATTGTTTCACTATTAGGCCAGATTACTAACGTCTAGGAATTGAAGTGGGGACTTCAAATCGAGTGAAAATAACACTAATAAAATTTATTCCTCATAAAAAAACAAAAGAAACATTATTTGTTGTAATTATTAAAACATTTACCCTTTATTTAACACGCGATAGCACGCGCGCTGCGTGTATAAATTATGTTAAATTAAATTAAAATTTTTTAATATTTAAAGAACTAAATAAAAAGATAAAAAAAAATTTAAAATTAAAAATATAAAAAAATAATAAAAAAATCAAACATGACACAAAATCATTAAATTTCACACGAGGGTTTATAATATAGATTTTGACTCGCTCTAAAGCAAACACTAGTTGGCTGAACCTTGAGTAGTGGACCACCGTCGCCACCACCGACTACCAACGTACTTACGCCTTAGTCAAGATTTGTGGTGGCCTGTCACACCCTCACAAAACCGACTAAATATTTTCTGACTGTAACGGATCTTTTCGGCCACGCACAACTTCGTGCATGCCCCAAGTCCAAGCATTTAACACATGTTCAATACAAGTTTATGAAAAAGTTAGGTTTGTTTTTTCTCATGTCCCAAAAAAAAAATTTAAAAAAAAGAAAAAAAAAAGTTATATTTATCCCAATTTATTTGTCTCCTTTGTAAGGTTTCTACAATCTCCGAGTTGAGTCTTCCATAATTTCAAGTTTCACGTTGATGTGAGACTTTGAAACGAGTTAAAAGGCTTGTGAAAATAACATTTTTATATGTTTGTTCGAAAATTGCAGGGATTCTTTATGATTAGAACTATTTAGTCCTTTAAAAATTCAGTCACATTTATTTGTAACCCTATTTGCATATTTAGTCCTTTAAGAATTCAGTGACATTTATTTGTAACCCTATTTGCATACGGAACACTAGTGATGTTATGATGACAAAACATAAATATAAAAAAAAATATACAAATTAATGTATCAAAATATAATTAACTAATGTTCCACCCGACATGGATACAAAATAGATACTTCCTCCGTTCCAAAATATTGAGTAAAATCAAAAGAATCATCTCAATATGAAATTTGTAAATGTCTCGAATTGAGTTTCAAAAGTCAATAATGATCTTACAATTTAGAACAGAAGAAGTACTATTTAACATCTCCAGTACCGCATATTAGATAATATTCTAATAAAATGGCCTTTGCATTGAAATTTTGAGGACAAAAAACTATATTATCTTACTTACCTCATATATAATCCTCCTCTAAACAAACATAGTATTTTGAAAGAATAAAATAATGTAAAATTACCAATAGTAATTTCATAAAAATAATCCTTGGAAACAAATATAATCCATAAAAAAAATTGTACTAGCAACTTAAATGGGGATTGTACTCTAATAAAAGAGGATAATATTTTGAGAGATCAATGGAGGTGAGGGATTGATTACCAACATAGTTGGTGTTATGTCCTTAAAACAACTGTTCTTCGTTTAGTCTTTTGTCATTTCACCATTTTATTAATCAAGATTAATTTACATCCCCCTCCTCCTCCCTTTTCCTCTAGTCTAAAATTCTAACTAAACTTTACACCATCCACAAATATTCTTCAGATGATATGCAAACAAAAGGGGACAACATTTTGGTAACAGGGGGGTGGTTCATAGATGGGTCATGGGAGCTATGGTGTATTAAAAGACTAAATCTATGTCCTGATAAAACAGTAGAAAAGGAAGAGGAAAGGCAAAGAATGGAGTACTTATGTTATGGTAATGATTCACACAAATAAGATAAATATTCCTTCTATTCTAAATTGTAAGATAATTATTGACTTTTTAAAACTCAATTTCAAACAGTTTTAAACTCAAAATTAATATGAATTCAAAGTCAATACAATTATGAAGCTTAAATGAATCGTATCAATTTTAAATTTAAAAATATCTCAAATTAAATTTTAGAAAGTCAATATTAATCTTATAATTCAAAACAGAGTAATTCAAAAAAATCCATTAAGGTAATTCAAAGAAATCCATAGAGTTAGAATCTATGGTGGAGGACCACCATATCACATATATGTCTGGTCCTATAAGCATGCGCGATGATGATGGGTATACTACTACTACTACTTCACTAAGCATCATCATCAGCATCATCATCATCATCATCATCAATTCCTGGACCTTAGCATATATACCAGGTGCCCAAAGTCATTGTTTCATGTTAGGAAAGATCACACTAAGATTATAATCCAAGGAAAATAGCACTATTTAATTTGTAAGGAAGAAAAAAAAGAGCAAACAATACTCATTACCCACAACAATATAAAAGAACTCACTCAAAAAGTTCAGAAGCAGTGAAGTAGAAGTCGTAGAATTTTGACCCATTCAACTGGAATCATTGTTTCCATTTCGTAACAGTCTTGTGTTTTTTTTCTTCCTCTCTGTTTTCTTTAGCATTTTCAACTTTTGTACAGTTTGAGTAAAGTTGCATAAATGCCTAACCAACAAGTTACAGATACTACCATATTCCATCTCAATAGCACTTCCGCTCAAGATTCGTATATGCAAGTAAACACAGACACATTAATACCTATTTATTTATGTACACAATAAATTATACATTCAAAGACACATATTTCTCTCTCCTCTCTCTACAACACTTTCTCTCTTCTCATTTATTACTATTTTACACTTTGGTGTGCCTTTAGATGTACATATATTTATTCTTTATCAAAACCTCAAAAGTAGAAACTTGATACCTACTTATTTATCAAGAATCAAGATAGAAAATTGGATTGGGTGACTCTGTCACTCGTCTCCATTCTAACAAATTTGTGCCACGAAATTGTTCTTCTCTCCTCTATCAACCACTACCTTTACCAATCCCTAACGGTCCAAACACATATAACAAGAATAACATCCAATCATCTCTACAAGTTTGCATTTCATTAAAATTATATTCTTGTTTTGGTTGAGATAATACTATTAAAAATAATTCCGAATCGAGTCAACTAGTATCTTACTCAGATTTTACTTGAAACTTTTTTAATGTACTCAGATTCAAATACAATTTGACAATCATTGCTCAAATTCGAATTCGACTCGTTTTATTCGACTCGAGTTCGACTCAACTTGACTCATTTTTTAGTCGAACTACTCGTGAGCATTTGAGTCATACGCAAATTAGAACTGAATCATTTATATTATAATAATGTAGATAAAATTAACTCAATCAATAGTTGGAATAATTTAAATTTGAACACTTCAAATTAGTTCTTGAGCCTTATAAAAAAAGTTAATGAGATAATATTATCACTCTTAATCAATTAATGAACATGTACGGGAAACATAAAAACTACTTGCACTTCTAAAAGTATGTGGAGAAGTTAATTATTAAATAATATATATTAAAATAAATTGAGTATACTCGATACTGTATACGAGTAAAGATCAATGAACTTGTATCGAGTATAAATTAGTGAGACAAGTAAGATTCGATACTATAAATAAGTGAACAGTAAGCGACTCATATTCGACTCGTATAAGAGTCCGAGTATCAAAATATATTCGAATTCGACTCGTTTAAGTATCGAATCCGAGTAATTTGAACCAATCTCGAACTGTATTGGGTTCAATTTTCAGCCCTATTCCCCGGTCATAGCCCAAATATCAACAAATCAGTGTTTGTTGTTTTACTATCTAAGGCCCCATATTTACATAAAAGTTCTTATGCTAATCCTTTTAAAGGGCTTATGCTAATCCTTATATGGACCAAAGGGTTTTAACGGTACTAGAAAAATTTCCTTTTAAAAGGGAAATTATATTCACTACTAAAATACAGAACATAAAAAATTCCAAATCTAATAAATCGACTGCCAACATGGAGAAAAAGCAAACACCGTAAGACTTCCAAACAAGCTACATACTCAGCTAGAGTGACCATGAAAGTATCAAATCATATTGAGTTTTATCCTCCTTACATGCACAATTTCATGAGAACGTTAAAAAGTTCACCAGATGATGATTGATGAAAATATCAAAAATTATACACGAAAGTCTAGCGAAAAATGCTCAAGCACAAGGTAAGAACTTTTGGGTTTATAAACTTTCATAAACTGATATACCAGCTTTAACCAGGATACAAGAATCAAGATTTGTTCTTTTTACAGATGAAAGAGAAATATGTTATTAGGAAGAGCTGGTACAAAAGGAGAGGAAAAGAAATCCACCAAAGAGAAAGAAAATGAGTCCAAATGCAATTTCCTTGCCAAAAAAAAAAGTGAGAATTTGCCAACCCTTCAGAAAGTTAGCACAACTAGCCCTCTAAAAGCTCCCATGGCCCAGGCCAAAAGAGAAGCAAAATCAGAACCCATACCCATGTCAAGTTAACTACGGACAAGGTGTCAACATACTTTAGCTGAAATCAGATCAATTATGCTCTTACAATGTCAATCACAACTTAACCAACCACATTGAACAAAATAGTAGTTTCCAAACACTCGTGATATCAAATATTGGTGTTACATTGATTAGCTCTATGGAAAAGAAAAAATCCACTCGAGCAAACATAGTAATTACAGACAATTTAAGAGTTGAGCGAGCATGATAGATTTAGTCATAATAGACTAGATAAGAATGTGGCAGGGTGATCTTGACGAATTCAATCAGCTAAGAGTGACGTTTAGGGAGATATGGTAGTTGCAAGTTACAACTAAACACCATTGAGAAGAACATCTCATAAGAAAATGATATTCCACAAACTAAAAAAAAAAAAAAAAAACATTCCTGATGTACAAAGAGGCATCTACCTAGGCGACAGGTAGCATAAAGTACCACCAAGCCTCAAACTGGGGGCTACAAAGTTAGGTTAGACTTATAATCTCTCATCATGACTACCACCAAGGTAATTTGTAGATAAACAGATATTTAATTTCTTTTCCTTTTAACAAGTAGAAGTATATAGATACATACGTGTGTGTGTATATATATATATGTGTGTGTGTGTGTGTGTGTGTGTGTGTGTTTGTGTGTCTATGTGTGATATAAAAATACGACCAACCAAGGATTGACACGCGTTCTCACACCAAGGGAATCACTGCCATTTCACCAAGGGCATGGACGGATGGACATTCTACACCTATCAAGGGCATAACTGTACTTACCACATATTATCCTCTATAAATACTAGGTATTCCTTACCTTTCACAAGAAGTAACATTCACATTATTATAGACTAGAATATAGTCTATAGAGAGAAAGACTCTCACCCGAAGATAAAGGCTATACTGACACTTACACCGGAGAGGCCTCCCAAGGACCACCCTGAGGGTCTTTCTAACCATTTCCCTCGACTCACATGACTAGGGCCTGGATTGTAGCTAGGAGGAACCTAAGCTAATGGCCTAACCCTAGCGTATTTTTCATGTTAGAACAGGTGGTAGTGTTGATTAGTGTGGTGTTGATGAGATTTTCATGGGGAGTAGGTTGGACCTGGTGCAGTACTGGTGAAGGTGATGTCTTTGAAAAGTATGTGCTTTACAATTATAGAGTCATAACTGTGTATTGCTCAGATAATAATCAATGGAGTTAGATGTTTAGATTTAATATTAAGATCTTAGAGAATATAAGATCTTCTGTAATACTTGCCCTCAAATTTTTGGTTTACTTATTGGTGACTTCACTTATAAAAAATAAAAAAGATACTAGTGATTTTCTTTGTTTCTAGCTTCATCTTTGGATTCCTATCTAATGATCCGGGCACATAATCCTGGACGTGAAGGATAAAAAGTTTTTCCCAATTCCATTGCCTGATTTATAAGTTTTCTTATGATTTTGTTTATCTATTCCATACACTTAACTAGGACTTCAACTCACCAGTCCCATATTGTGTTCCATCGTTTGTCACAACTATAGGATTATGACATGCGGCTATTTATAGTGACAGATAAACAAATCAAGCCACGCCTAATTACTTTATTAGTAGGAAAAAGGGGACGGTTCAGCGATAAAAAAGACTTACCTCTCAGCCAATAAAAATAATAAAATGAAGATTCCAGAGCTCCTAAAAACCACAACCTACTTCTTCGTCAATTAGTTGTATCCATTCTCCTGGTGACTATTTTAACTAGAGAACTGACTAAACAGGAAGTTGCTATTGAAGGAATAAAAAGAAGTCTTCATACAAATTATAATATATATATATATATATATTGTGGAGAACAGGAGAAGAAACTATAGTTATCTATAACTACACCTTTGTCTTTTTGTTTTGATACGCAACTATGCTCGTCTGGAAAATAGCTAATATTACCTTGACAAGAGACATACTCATTTTGATCGAGATAAAAGAATATTGCATGGGCAGGAAGAATAAAAACCACAAATCCAACAAGGCATTATTGGTGTTGGCTGTTAATAGAAAGTGATCTCTTCCTTTACAGTAAAATTGGCTTTACATAAACGAAGATGATTACCATCTTCAAAAATCCAACAACCAAAGTTATCCATATTACTATACATTGATTATAGCTAGTTCAAAGTCATCATATATATTTTGTGGCTTTGGGAAATAAACCATGTACCGTTCCCCATTATGTAAGCAAAATAGATACGCATGTAGGGGGAAACTTACATTTCGGATAGCCTTTAAATCAACTCATATTCAAGTTTCTAAACAATTGCAAATTAACCAATTTAAATCTGCTCAAGCTTTACTAGGTCAAAACTAAGGCTGTGCACTCATTTAGACAAATGCGTTAGAGCTCAGCTGAAACATTAATTGAAAGCTAAATCAGTTCAGGGGCACTAAGACTCAATAAAAGAGCCATCTTAGTCTTCAGTTTCAAGGTATCTACTACTAAATCCCTCCATAAAATACCATGCTCTTGAACATTACACACAATTGTAGGAGAATTAATCGACTGCAGTGGTATTGGTGATATTTTTAGGGAATTGATATTAACAGGGCAATAAAGATGGGCACAGGACAATTTTTATTTCTTTGACAATTTTGCCCTTGCATTTCTTCCTCCTTGAACTCCTTCATTGACACCAAATTACTCCAACTATCCAGTGTGAAGTATTCCGATTACCCAATGTGAAGTGTGAACAATTGAAACACCACTACCAAAAATCAGCCCAATACGTTAAAGAAATCAAACCTCAAAAAAATTGAAATCTATCAACTACCAACTAGGTATTTGATGTTTGCAGGGGAACTTAGAATAAAATGAAAGAATTCTAATATGGTATCTGATTAAAAAAAAAAAATATATATATATATATATATGTGTGTGTGTGTGTGTGTGTGTGATTAGAAATTCGAGCTAAGATTGCAAGATTCCTCACATGGGTTGTTTAGAAAGTTGATTTTATGGAGAAAGGCCATGCCAAAACATTCGATGAATGTCGGAGCAAGAGAGGCAAAATAACACATCAGCAAAGAACAAAAACCCCTTTTAAATAAACTAAATCAGGCAAAATCACAAACAACTAGCACAGAGAACAAAATAAATAACATAAAAAAATTAAAAAAATTAAAAACAATTTTTGATTAGCAACAATTGTGAAGTTGACAAAGAGGAGGAGATGGAATATTAATGGAATTGGTGTAGTTCGAAGGATAGACTCCCTTAATTGAAACTCCTTTTCCCGCTGTTCAATACCTAATAAAAAATTCTTAATTTAGACAGAAACTCCGAAGTACCAAGAAGAGAGTGATTATACTTTCTCCGACTGGAGATAGGCACAGGCTCAAATCTGTCTAATGAAGGACAAAGGCAAAATGGCCAAACAAATAAAAATTGCCCTGTACGCAGCTTTATTGACCTGTTATTAATCAATTCCCTATTTTTATTACTTAAAATTTGTCAAAACAAATTATTACTTTCAAGTTTTACCCTCATTATTGATGGATGTTAAGGTAACTTATTATATCAACAAAGGGTAAACTTGAAAAGTAGCATCAATTAATGTTTGAACCGTCAAAGTTGACAATACTTTTTTGGCACCCCAAAGAAATGACGACAATAATATAGGAACTGATAAATTATTAAATTGATTTCTGCTAATAAGGTAAACAAGTATATTGACTTCTTCTTTGCTTACAATCCACAAGGGGGAAACACCCATATATCCTAGTCTACAGCAAAAAATATGATACATAAAATATCTATTCATAAGAAAAAATTATTTAGTGTGATGATCACTGTGTGACGCCTTCTCACATACATTAACACGTGCAATATGTGAGACAATGTCACACAATAACCGACACATCAAATAAGTTCTTCTAGTCAAAGATTATTACCAAAATATGGCAAACCTACCAACTATTAAAATATGATTTATCTAGACATAAGAAAATTATTTAGTGAGATGATCACTGTGTGACGCCCTCTCACATACATTAACATGTGTGAGTCACATGATAACATGTATGTGAAACGATATCACACAATAAACATCACATTAAATAAGTTCTTCTAGTCATAGATTATAATCATCACACCTACTAAATAACAATTCGTTAACACAACTACCAATAGTAATCTTGAATGTGCTTTCCTAAAAGCCTGAGGGTCATTGTGCTACAATTTAAACACAAGTATTGCTACAGATACAAAAAAATCTCACAAAATATAATTTACCAAATAATGTGTCAAAATATAATTAGATGATGATCCACTATCTATGGGTGGGCCTAGTGATTATAGCTAACTACAATCATACAAATCATTTTGTATCGATTCTTAGTATTAGTTCTTTAATTACCGAAGCACTATCTTTTACACAATATATATGCACCCTTGAACATCAATCTTTTGTGACCTAATCAGTTAGAAACAAATACCGATCACAACATGACCCTTGAGTAATATATGACAGCTACAAAGAAAATGCAGTAGCCTCAATTATCAAATTGCAAAGATTGATTTTTAACAAAGACAGACAACAATATCCGCAAATACAATGTAGGCAAAAACAAATCCCTAATCATGAAGCTGTTATGTGCCTAAATTTATTAGAATTTCTAAATTGTTGTTACTTTTTAATTATGTAATTTATTTAAATGACAAGTTGCAATAGTCCTAGTTTTGTTAGAGTAGTGGTAGTAGCGGTTTCCTAAATTGAAGTGGTGGAGTAGTGAGCATATCCTAATTAGTAGGAAATTAAGTGTAGTGGGTCTTTATTTGTATTAGTAGGCAATTAAGTGTATTAGTTATGTTGATGTTGTTGAATCGGTATGTAAAAGTAATAATGTTTTGAGCCTCCTGACTACAATTGCAACAATTTATAATATTGTGAGTGATGGTTTTACTCTCAATGTTGCATTTGTTACTTGTTACAAAGATATGGAAGTTGAATGGCCTCCACCATTGAAGCTTTATAAGCAAACTTTGAGGACAAAGTTTATTTTGAAGGAGGATGGAATTGTATGTTTCTAAGTTTATTAGAATTTCTAAATTGTTATTACTTTTTAATTATGTAATTTATTTAAATTACAAGTTGAAATACTCCTAGTTTTGTTAGAGTAGTGGTAGTAGTGGTTTCCTAAACTGAAGTGGTGGAGTAGTGAGCATATCCTAATTAGTAGGCAATTAAGTGTAGTGGGTCTTTATTTGTATTAGCTATATATATGTAATCAAATCTCTTGGAATGGGAATCAGATTTTTATGAAACAAAGCTGAGACTTTATTAATGGAGGTTTGATTCTCCACGAAGTGAATCATTGGAGGTGTTCCACCCCTGGAAGCGGGTTTTCTCTCTTATTTCTCTTTTACTTTCACTTTAAAAATATGGGCACGCATCAGAAGCTTAACCTCAACTAGATTCCGGTTTTTTCAAAAATTTCACCCTAACAAACCTCCATATAACCTACTTGTGATCCAATTCAATAATCTCAACAGCCAATACAATTGCTCAAATGAAAATTAACCATAAAATGCACCGCAAATCAAAATTGATGCTTAGTCTACATACCATCAAACACCTAAACCCATAAATTCATGTAACTTAACATTCATTCCATTGTTTTAAACCCATACCTATCAAAACAAAAAGAGGAAATGGTGAAAATAACGCAATGAGTCAATGACCTTGATTCTCCGGAACGTTGACATCACATCGCTAATCTCCTGCTGCAGATCATAAGGGTTATGACCATCAACAGAGCATCCAACTGACACGCACGAGCGGAGAATTTCCTTCACTGGGACTGTCAGTGTGCTTCCTATTTAGGGCTATAAAGACGGCATTTTGCAAGTATCTCGGTTTGGACGAGGATGAACCCCAAAACCGCACCAAATGACTGTGGCCTGACGGGCCGGGCCTTTTGTGTAAATTTGTGGGCTGTGAGCTTGGATTTTTAAGAAATCCGAATTTGAAGTCTACCTTGTGATATTTTCTTGATTATTATTTATTTTTGAATTTAATTTAAGATTTTTTAAATTTTAAGATTTATCAATATAGTGATGAGTATTGTAAACTATTTTAAAAAATATTATTTATCGTAAAATTTATTGTGTAGATTTATTATTTGATATTGTTTAATAAGTTACCTCAATTTTGAGTTTAACAAATTAACTTTCAAAATTCAATAATAATAGAGTAAAATACAGTGACACTCTCTCTGCAACTATAATAACACTCACCTCCCCTCTAAATTTTTAAGTAATAGTTAGTACCCCTGCAAGTTTTTAGGGTTGATTAAATAAATAAAGTTACGTATGTTATCAAATTTTAATTCATAAATAATATATATATTTTTAATTATCCTTTTTTAAAACAATATATTTTAATTATAGTATTATTTATAATTAAGATTACCTCATTCAAATTGTTGATAACTCATTAAAAAAACTAATTTAGTTTAATTAACACATATTTTTTGGGATAAGTGATACAAATATTAAGAATTTTAAAATAAATGATGAATGGAATTGTTCTAATCATAATGATTGAGTATGTTGATAGTTTAGTGTTTGGTGTTTAACAACAAAAATTATTATTTGAATTCTTAGTTTCATATTATGATTTTTATATATTAAATTTTCTTGAGTATATGTCAAAATTTGGGATGTTTGTGATTTTGATTATATTTGTTAGTATACAGTTGATGTTGTTTTTGTGCAATGTTGAATAAAAGAAAATATAATAATATTTATTACTACATCTATCTTGTAAAAAGATTTTTCTTTTAATGTTTTTTTTAGTAACAACATTTGTCATTTTTATTGTAAATAATTATGCTCAAGTATGACTTATGTTTAGTTTAATATTTGAGAAAAATAATTAACATAATTTTTAATACTTTTTTATATGAATAATAAGATTCGTTCCTTAATAATAAGTTTGTTTTACATAAGTTTTTAATATTTGGAAAAAATAATTATAATTTTTTTTTTTGCGTTAATTTGTATTTTTTATGGATATTAAAATTTTACTTTTTAATTACAAAAAAATATATTTGAATATATATTACGTAAATTTTAATATTTGAGTAATTTAATTAGCAAAAAGTGTATGACTTTATTTTTTTGATAAAATGAATATTTGTTATTTTTTGATATTTATGTTATTTATTGCACATCTTCATAATTTAATTAATTAGATCAAGTCAAGTGAAAAGTATAATATACGAATTTATATTTAGTGAATATATTAAACAATATAATTTGAAAAGTATATTGGACATTATATTAAAAATATTTTTGAATATTAATTGATCAACCACATTAAGGATAGTAAATGTTATATATTGTAGACTAAAAGGGTACTAACTGTTACTTGAAAAACTAGAAGAGTGTTGAGTGTTATTATGATTTTACAAAGGATGTCAATATATTTTATTCATAATAATATTATAATTTAAAATGAATATAGTATTTTGTATGTTATTAAGTTCATCAAATAATGATTATAATAGTGATTGATTATAATATTTGGTCATTTTTTGTATGGTAAGTTATTAATTAATTATATTTTGACATGTAATTTTATATTCACTTTTTGTAACCTTGTTTTATCGTTGCAACATTATTCATCTAAGATCTCATTGAATGTACCTTTTTTGGTCAAAGTACGATGAATTCTTATAATTAAGTAAAAATTATTAATAAATTCAAATTAACGTAAGAAATTACAATGATAATTAGTACAATCTCGTATAAAAGTTGAAAAGAATATTGTATAATGAAGAAAACAAACTTCAAAATAAAAATAAAAATAAAAAACTTGTATAAAAAGTAAAATCAAACATAAGATAAGAACCAAAAAACACATTTTTCGGGGGACTTGAATCCCCTCCCCATTATACTTTTTCTCCAATTATATCCAATAAACCATATTCTTATATTTTGGATACTATAATTAAAATTAACATCGGTCAATTAATTTATAATATTGAGTAGCATAATTATTTCACTTTTTTTCATTTGATGAACATATAAATTTTTATCAAAATTTAAATGATTGAATTCTTTTTTAAACTTTTAACTGTAAAAATATTTTTTTAATGATTCTAATTTTTGATAAAATTGATCTTAAAATTATTAACTATCTATTAATATATTTTGATCATTATTAACAAAATTATTACGATCAAATAACTCATGTATAAATCGTAATTAGAAGAAAGATGTAATAAAAAGGAGTCAAATGGAATTTTCTCGATTTTAACTATTAATACAAAGATGTCATATGACCGTTAAATATACGTTGCGTGTAAAATTACAAGCGATCAATGACCTAAAAGATGGACATTGGTTGTGCCTTTGACCCTTAGTATAATAACATTTAGCTTACACAAATTCTTCACACTTTATATTTTTTAATTAAAATCATTTGACTATATATAAATATATAAGTTTTATATAAATTTAAAATAGCCCTTAGTTATGTTTACTTTTGATCTTAAAACTGGATAACAACTGTCTACCATAAAACATATTACATGGTATTCATATGCAAGAACCCTCAGCCTAGGAATCCTAAGAAATTACTATTAGGCAACATCTCAACGGCTACCCCCATTTGGACGTGTTATTTTCAATAATTTACATTTGGCAAAAATAACATTTACGTGGTGTTTGATAAAATTGAATGTTAAAATCTAAACAGTTTAGACATCTGAATAATATAGAACATTTGTCTAAAATTGTTTGATAGCCGAATATTGTTCGTTTTGCACTTTTGCTTAATAACCCACTAAATTTTTAATTTTTATAGTTACTCAACTTAACTGATTAAAAATATAAAATTAAGTCATTTCATTAAATTAATCAAATAGACGTTTATTATTTATATACGTGTTCATCAAATAATTTTTCCGACACTTATTTTGGAATATGTAACAAGGTATTTTTTTTGAACAAATTTAATTACTACTAGAATCTATATTATAAAGTCTTTTGGAAGGTTTGGTGTAATTGTGTTATGTTTTTTTATTTTTTTATTTTGCCTATATAATTTTAATTATATTACTAATTAATTTATTTTTATTTTTATATTTAATTATCTAAATTTTATATTTTACCTCACATAATTTACACATACACTATTTGTGTCGCCGGGTGCTGGTTTTACTAACATAGTTCATATTTCACTTTGAGATTATAATAATACTTGTAAAAATTTAATTTTATTAATGTTGAACGTGAATTAAAACACTTATAATTCCAATTTTAATAACTAAGATTTATGAATATTCTGATCCAACGATAATTAAGCGGTCAAGTACACCATCATATCATGAGGGCGACCGCTTCCTAACTCCTTCGCCACACCAATAAATACGAACAGAAAGCACTCTGCTACCATTTTTCCACATTCAGTTCGTTGTTTTTTTACTACTTTTTTAAGCTCCATTTTCTCTCTCCTATGAGCTTGCAAAATCCCTCTTCTCATTTCTCTCTCTATATCTATATCTATACCTCTGTATACATGCATTGTATATCAATTAAAACCCTAGAATGTCCGATTCCGATCAGTGATCGGCATTTCAATCGGTGAAATCGCCGCCGCGATCTGAGCTTGCCGGCCGGTCAAAATTCGTACTAAATTGGGGTTTAAGAGAAATTTTGATAGGAGAGGCGAGAAGAGATGTATAAGAACCAGCTGCAAGAGCTGGCGCAGAGGAGCTGCTTTAACTTGCCTTCGTACACTTACATAAGGGAAGGTCCCGACCACGCGCCGAGGTTTAAGGCTACTGTTAACTTTAACGGCGAGACCTATGAGTGCCCTAACTATTGCACTACTTTGAGGCAAGCTGAGCATTCAGCAGCCGAGGTGGCTCTGAATGCCCTCTCCAGCCGTGGACCAAGCAATTCACTGGCGGCTAGGATATTGGTCAGTACCGAGTGTTCAAATTAGGGTTTTGTTTTGGTTTATGTTAGTGATTGCATACAATCGTTTTTATCTCTCTCTCTCTCTCTCTCTCTCTCTTTTTCCTGGGTGAAAATTATAAATTGAACTTCAATTTCTGTTGAATTTCCTGATTTATTTGTAGGATACTAGTTTGCAGAAAAAAAGACAATAAAATCCAACTTTCTGTACTTTTATTCAGCTCGAATCTAAGTAAAATGCTAGAATCTAGTGTAAGGAATCTTTGAAAAAGTTGTAATCTTTCTGTACTTTTCCTTTATTTGGCCCTTTTTTCTTTTCATTTCTATTGTTTTCTCCTAGTTCTAAACATAAGGCTGAGAAACACCGATAAGGGAATTAGTGAACTGAACTTAATTATAAATGAAGATATATTTTGAGAGAGAAGTAGAGGGGTCCCGTGGAATTGGCTATTGGATATAGGTTACTCTTGAGCATGCACTGATTCTATTAGATGTGTTGCTTTTGGGTTTTGGTTGATTTTTGATATTTGTTAGATTTTAAGAGACTAGGTTGTGTGTCTTTTGATCAAGGATGGTAGTAATGCCATGTTAAACAGAAAAGTGCAGTTGTAATGTTATGATAGAGGTTTCTAAGAAACCTTCAAAAATAGGATAATAATAGGACAATGTTGGGTGTTTGATGAACTGACTTTTACTCGGTTCAAAAATTGGAGTTCTATTTGATTTGACGACTTTTTAATTATTTTTGATATCCGCACATTGTGGCTTGCCTAAGACACTCTTAGAATATATATTTTCCCCGAAGATTTAGATCTAAGCACCTGCATAAACCATATGATGAGAAGCATTCTCATTTATTTTTACACCGTCTTGTTGCTTAGGGCTTCGTGGAACTGTGTTTTTTGGAGTGTTGGGGTAGGAGTGGGTGGGTCCCGTATTGGTGAAAGATTGACTGCTTTAATAGTTTAGAGGTTTTGGAGGGAGGGAGGATCATAATTGGAAGTGAGCAATATTTATGGTTTTTGGATTATTTGGATTGAGCGTAATGCTCTCAGAGATAGTTATTTTGTGAGATAGGATTTTTTTTTTCCTTTGCTTCCATGGGCCTCCCGAGGTCCATGGGTCTTTGAGGGTATTTTAGGTCTGATCTTTGTAGAGATGGATGAGCTGTTTTCTTTTGAGTGTTTCCTTTCTATTTTAGCCTATTATAGGGTAAGTGGATTTCTTGTTCCCTCTAAGCTTGTATTTTCTCTTGAAATTCTTCTTTTATAAATAAAATAGTTGCTTATGTTTTTTGCTTGAATAACTATAATTGGGTTAGTTTTTATTTTAAAAAAAGAAGTTATTTTCATTTTTTCGGCATTCATTCTTTGACTAGAACTAAACCATTGTTTTATTTAGTATCTACCAGTCAAACCAATTAAATAGGTTTGGTGCCCGTATGGAATAGATTTGAAGCTGATTTCCTTTCACTATTTATTTTTTGATGTAGTTGTCCAGCTTGAGAAACAGATAAGTTTTAGTTATTACATCCCTTTGATAGTTATTGAATTATACACAATTTCTTTAATGTTGTTAGCTCATGTGAGCCATAAATTTAGGTTTGTGATGTGAAGTATTCTCTTTATGGTTATAATGTGTATTAAGCTGTCTATATTCTTTTATTGAGCTTCTTGAAGCCTTTTCTTCTTTAATACTTCTCTTGGTTATCCTTTATAGTTCCACATGTATTCTGGTATTGTGATACATATTGCTTTTATGATCGTAGCCCGACACTATACTCGCCCAATCTTTCAGTATAGGTGTAGATATATTAGTTACGTATATACATAATTGTGTAAATCTCTAGTTGGTATTCCATTCCCATGGTCATTCTGTGACAATACATTATGCTATATTAATCAATTCATATTGCTTTGATGTAAGCGTCTCGTAATTGAGTCATGATGTAATGGTTTTTAATTTTATTTTCCTTTTTTGTGGGAGTATTAGTTTGCAACTAGCACAATATATTTACTGTTGGCTTGTTGAATGATAAAAAAATCTTCCAGATTCTGAACTGGTTCTTGTGTCAGTGTCAAGTATCAACCCAAAAATAGTTAAATGTGAAAACCAGCTTGGTTTGTCCAGAGTATAGTATCCTAATCTTATTTTTCACCAGTCTAGATTTTCCAAACCTGGATATTGTCTCTTCTGGGAGCCAAATGTAGTCTCAATTAGCGTTAGAAAAATGTTTTCAATTTAAGGAATTGTGTCTTATACCAATATTCAAGAGCAGATATTGTTTTATCCAATTGCAAGCTTATGCTAACTTTGCTACATAAGAATACTGCCTTGGATTTTTTCAGGAAAATCTTAGGACGCATGTGTAAAATATTTAAACATGATTTTAAAAGCATATCTATCAATCGTTTTTCTCACCCTTCTCTGCAATCATGTTTACCTGATATTGGGGTCATAGTGTGATGTCCTTGATATTTTTTGCAAATCTTTGGTGGCAAGTAATTTGAAACTTCTGTTCATATACATTACTTAAAATATATTGTTTACCATTTCTTGCTGACCAATCATCTCTGGTAAACTGAACTTTGCAATGACAGGATGAGACAGGGGTCTACAAGAATCTCTTGCAAGAAGTTTCGCAAAGAGTAGGAGCATCATTGCCGACATACACAACCTTTAGGTCTGGCCTCGGACACTTACCTGTTTTTACCTGCACTGTAGAGTTGGCAGGCATCACATTTACTGGTGAACCAGCAAAGAACAAGAAGCAAGCAGAAAAAAATGCAGCCATGGCAGCATGGTCAGCTCTAAAACTATGTAAGTTATATAAGTTTGTTTATAGCATGGTGGGAACTTATTTGTTCTTGTGGAAGAAAAACAGTTCATACCAACTTAAGGATATGGTGAAAAGATTAGAGTTCGAGAAATGATATGCCAAATGTTGCATTTGGATATCATTACAAAATTGATTTTAATTGGATTTGATTCAATTATACGTAGGAATGATAAATGTTTAAGGAGTATGCATTTTTTCTGAAGGCTTCAAAACTGCTATGAGATTGCCTATTGCTTTATCAACAGTACATCCTAGGGGAAGAGACTAGAGTTCTGGAAAATATATGGCCAATGCTGCATTTGGATAGCATCAAAAAATATCATACAATAATGAAAATTAGAATTAGATATAACTAGATGAAGAAATTAGGGTTGTTATTAAGTGTATATTATTTTTCAAAAGTCTTTAAATCTTATTGGAGATTGCCTATTTGCTTATAAACAGTATGCCATATTTTCTGAAGGTTTATTGACCTCAGCTTAGCTTTCTCCGACCTCCCATGGTCCTACCTCCACACATCCATCTACCACCAAAAGAAAAAGCTAAATAAAATAATAACAGATAAGTTACTACAGCTTGGCCACGACGTTATCATATCAATTCCATGTCTCTGTTAGTAAGGGAAGTATGTCATTGCTTAAATCCCCATGTTATTCTTAGTAATTGATAGAAATGTGTGTTTTCCTTTTTACATGCCATTGTCTGCTCTGAACAATCAATAACCATACAAATAGCAATGACTCTATTATCTTATTTGGAATCTTGTTGGAACATGGAAGTTGCAGTAAAATTTATGAGCGCGCGCACACGTAGTTAAACCTAGCTTTTATTTAAAATTTGTATTCCTATTTAAACAGAGTTAGGAGGTTAAATGGTGTCTCAAAATGCATAATTTGTCAAAATGAGACTCAACTGGGATGGCGGGAGTTAATTTTAAATATTACAGAAGCAGCTATTACATGTATTTGACATCTTCTTTCTGTTTGTTCAGTAGCACAGCAGTCTGAGAGTTCGTTATTACAAAAAGTGAACAATGATGAGCAAGAGCATGTCACTGTAGCGCGTGCTCTCCAGAAATATCGTATCAGGGCAAAGATTTCTAATACGCCATTCCCAATCAGATTTCCGATGCTGAAACCAAGACCAGCAAGTACACAGCCACCTTCAGCTACAAAATCAAAAATCCTTCCCTTAATATCCCCAAAGACAGCCCCTCGAAGTAGACCTGTTGGCCCAACAATAAACAACACTTCGATTTGTCCAAAGACGATCCCTCTAAGTGGACCTATCAATGCAAACAGAAATGACATACTCGTATCCTCAGAGACATCTCTACAAAGTCCGTCTATGATCACTACTGTAAATGACCACCTTTTACCATCTGCAGAAAGCCCTAGGTTCCTACATCAGAAGTTCCCTGCCGCTGGAGCAGCACCTTACATTCCTGTACAGCATTTTAGGCCACACCACGGAATTGCACCACCAGTGACTATGCGGAATGCAATTCCAGTCTACTCTGCACCACCACTTCCTCCGCCTAGTCAATCATCACAGGTGAGGCGGTCTCCACCCATGGGCATTGCACCTCCAGTCTGTGTAAGACAGGCCGTGCCAACTTTTGCTGCTCCCATCCGAGCAGAGGATTCACCAGCTTTTAAGGCTCCAATTACCCCGGCACCAGCTCGAGTAGAGGATTTGCTGCCAGCTTCTAAGGCTCATATCACTAACCCAGTTCGAGTAGAGGGTCCACCAGCTTTTAAGCCTCCTATCACATCAGCACCCATTCGAGTTGAGAATCCACCAACTTCTAGGACTCTTGTCGCTCCAGGCCCCATCCAAGTGGAGAATCCACTAATTTCCAAGTCTCCCACAATTCCACCAACAGTTCGCATAGAGAATCCACAAACCTGTAAGGCTCTTATAACTTCACCACCCAGCTCATCAATGCCAGTGGAGGAGACGGGGAGTGCAGTCGAGGCTAAATTGCCAGTGTCTCTGGTGATTGAGGACTTGAAAGAGCTGAAGGTTTGATTTCATGGTTGAGAACCTTTATTGGGGTTTTGTACTGGCTTTCTCCCTGTATGAGTTTAATGTAGATTTTCCCCCCTTGTTTCTTGTTAAAAATTCTGCTAGGAAGAGCTAGATTACTCGGCAGAGTAGCCTAAGCTCTCTTATATCTCTTCAGTTCCTGAGCAGGTTGGCACCATTAGGTCATAAGAAATGCCAAATAGTTCGCATCAGGATTTGTATGATTTTCAGAAGAGAGTATAAAAAGATTGAACCTCATTATAAAGAGAAATCAAATAATTATGGATTAAAAATGAAAAATTATAAATGCTATGATGAGACTTTTGGCATTGGCTGCCACAACCAGCCCTTGCTAAATCCTTGGCATTCGTTGATTTTTTTCCTAGTTTTGGGAGCAACAATATCTTTGATATTGCTTTACTCAATCCAATTTATATAATCTGTCATATTTTGATCCTAAGACTAGTTATATTAGTATGAGTGTGTGTGCGTTAGTGTATGAACAACTAGTACGTGTACATTTGGTTGGTTAATCTTGTTCGTGAACACGATTGGTTGGTTAATCTTGTTAGTGAACACGAAATTTTGGAGCTCGAGTTATGAACTTATGGCATGTATGTTCACCTTTTAACTGTATTTTGAACATCTGGTCAAAATTCCTTGAATGGTGATAATTTTAAGTTTCAGCAAAGGATTTGTGAATGTTTACATTTGGACATCCGGCCATAATTAGCATTGGGGAAGCCACTTTGGTTCCTTGCCTTCTGCAAGAGCTGCCTGAATGATGTAGATGTTTATTTGAGATTGCTTTAGATTTTCAATGTGCTTTTTCTTTCTTCTTCTTCTGGTTTGAGCTCTGTGAAAGTATGTTTCGTAGTCGACCAGATTACGCAGCCGAAGAAGAAATAAATTGGGAAGATGAAATTGGAAGTATAGGAGGAATCCAACTCTATGGACAGATTATATAGGAGACTCCTCTCGGACATAAACTGACTGCTTTCGACTCCTTTCACATATTCTCAAGATACTAACAATAAAGAGTTGATGCCCTCGCAGAGCTTGGACATTGTTCTAATTATGTAATAGGATACCCTAGCAATGCTAGCGGATGATTGTAAGACTATTTAATTTTTAGTGTTCGGCCTTTTGGCCTCCTTTGCACCAAAAAATTAAACAGTTGGAACATAAGACGACACTTTTGAGCTCGAGTCATACTCAAAGTTTCTTTAATCTCGTACCTTTTTTGGAGCTTTTCATTTTTCAAAGTAATCCATCACTAGAACAGTGGCCATCTCCATAACATTTTTTTACCCGTCTCCATCTTATTCACGCTTTTTTAAGGAACCTATTTCCAATTTAACTCTTTACCACCTTACTCTTGAATTACAACTTGAAAAATGAGAAATTAATAGGAGAGAAGAGTCTGATTAATAATATCACAGTGGCCTAAATTTGCATATTTATACTAGGGAAAGGAGAGCGAGGAGAAGAAGGGGGCAGCCCTCATATGAAAACTAGCTTATGTATATTGGATTGGCAGGAAACTTGTATATGTTCTTGCATATTTCATAAGAAAATTGACAGGAATTTTATGTTTTGATCTTCATTCGACGATTTCATTGAAAGAAGAAAGTTGCAAGGAACGTGCAAAATGAAGAAAGTCACAAGGAACGTGCAAAATGCAGAAAGGGAACAAACTACAGATGAGTTTGAAATCTGGTCATGATACAAGAATACTGGATTCTTGCATGAGCAAGCTCCAATCTAACAAACATGCTGCAAAATAATTAACAGTAACCAGCAAGAATGCCTTTTGATCTCAACATTCTCACTGAATAAACATGCTCCCCTAACTGATGAGAGTAATCACACTCTCGAATCCACTTTCGGGGATCCACAAAATCTCCCTTGCTTTCACGTATAAATAACTCTCGCTGAATGAGCTTCCTTGGTGAGAATCCAAGAGTGCAATGTCTCTCCTAAACCTCTACATTTCTCTAATGATCCACAAGTTATCACTTGGAAGCTATTGCCAATGGATCACACAATTACCAAGTCACAAGTTACACCATTGAAGCAGAAATGGAAAAAAGTCGGTTTACGTGTCTACAAACAGGTGAAGAGTGTAATGACACACTTAAAAACTATCTGCCTTGTTTCTGTATTTGTACAGAATATACATTAGTCCCAAACACACGTCTCTTGCACAACATAAAGTCAGTGCCACTACTATGTTAGCACGAAAAGGTTATAAATGCTGACAAGAACCGGAGCAACAGCTATACCTAACCAGACTATGTGCACATTGAACACTTTACAGTACATACGGAGGTCAACTTCTAAGTAGAGAAGGCAGTTTCCATTGCTCGGAATATTGACCCAGTATCAAATCGGAAGTTTCTGAAGCTCCTGCCAGGGGCTGTGGCATCGTGCTTAGGTTTAATTAGTGGAGATTCTGTTGTGGTCGTGCTGCTCCCTGTAGAACTGTTTTTGGCCTTCCAGACGCTGATTCCTTCAGAAAATAATTATATGTTCATCAGCAGAATGAATCAAGATAACAATGCACCAGCTTTGGTTCAGTAAGGAAATCGCAGGTTAGTCTAACTAGGGGAAAATGAGATGAAACCAAAAAATAAAATTTGGAGCCTAGGCCTAAATTTTAGCCTGATAAGCAATATAGCAATTCCTAAGCAGCTTTGTATCAAAATGTGAACAAAATGATTGAATTTGACAAGACCAGGGCGATTACGAAGATCAGGTTTAGTTCTTTTGTTTTTTTTTCTATACTACTTCAAGTTTTGTGGCCCTGGGTAATTTTGGTGTGACAGCCCTATCAAGTGGACCCTTGGAAACATAGAAATAATCCTAAATAAAATTTTAATTTAAACTATTAAAGAAAAAAAATCTACCCACTATCAGAAGTAACTACCTCTCATAATTAGGAAATTAATAGTCTGCTTTGCAGTTCATGGGCATCACAAGTGTCCCTAACTAGGAAACAATAACAGAAAATTTTACAAGGAAAAATAAATGGCTGTCAATTTAATAGGACACATGATGCAAAGTTTTCAGGAAGGTAATAGTAAGGTTTACCCTGTCCTGAACTTAAGGCTCCGGGTCGGTCAGGTCAGATGTGAAACTGAAGTATAATCCTTATAGTTAAACAGGCTGCACCTATGTCTTGCCCTAACACTATCAGACCAAGTTCATATTTTGCCAATTAAAATCACTTTTCCTCTTTTGCTTTATGGGTGATCTGTGCTATGTCAACCGCAGACAAACCACCAGAAGGCTACAATTAGTAGCACTTGCAAAGAATTATCAAATAACCCCAAGCCATTACGGCATTATCTAATGGCATTTTTTATAATCACCATGCCCATTGCAGTGAAATGGGAAAAATATATGGAGAACATAAAGAATCAAGAACAAAAGAAGATGTTTGAAAATGCCAAGACCAGTAGATTAACTTCCACATTGACCCATCTGTCAAGTTGGCTCTACATTGGTTCTTTCCAATATTATGGCAATATAGATGGACTGGATGATGCAGGATTCAGCACAATGAAAACAATTGCTATAGGGGTAAAAAAAAACAATGGTTTACACTCTGCACCTAAACACTAGTATCTCTTGATCGCAACAAAGATGGATAGTTTTGAGTCTTTTGACCAATATCAACCTAGAAAAAAATTCATGAATTCTGAACGGTACTATTAAAATTTTAATGTACTTTTTGGGGATTACATCACCATTTAAGTTTTTAAGAGACACAAAACCCTAATCCATGAAAACTAAAACTTTAATGGATTTTGAATAATGGAATAAGAAAATTTAAAACTTCATGGATTAGTAAACCTAATTACTACCTAAATAATAAAATCTCTACTTACTATAAATTAAATATTAAATCCCTGCTAATAATAAATTGTTTGAAAATGCCAAGACCAGTAGATTAACTTCACATTGACTAGGCCTGGCAGTTTCACCCGACACTCAACCCCGTCCCCGACCCGTTCAGTTATCATATATACATATATAATTCTATTTTTGTTCCTTCTCTTTAGTTTATTCTAATAGGTATTAAAGTTGGGCCCCTTCTTATGGGCTGGGCTACACTAATTCACAGAGTCGGACCTTTTCAAGATTTTAGTGCTTCTCATTATACGTACTTAACTTACAAACAAAGGATGCACTTTACGATTAAGAAAATTTCCCCAAATCGTTTGTTCTTATCCTTCCCCACAAAATCCCTCTGTGCTTCATCTTTTCTTCCCAGATCTCAGCCTTTCTTCCCCAAATCTTTGTGGTTCTTCCTTTCTTCCCCTAATCGAAGTTGTTGGTTGTTAGGATTTCGCCCAAAAAATAGAAAAAGATTGAAGAGAAAGCAGATAGTTGAAGCAAATAAATGAAGAAATTTGTGATAAATTCGTCGCTCTATTCATCTTCTCCAACAACATGGCTCTGTCTCACAATCAGTTATCTCATCTCATTGGGGACAGGCGGGGCGGGGTGAGGCGAGGCGGGGCTGGGCTGGGCTGGGATCTACTCACTCGGGGCAGTGCGAGGCGGGGATGGGGGAGAGAATTTTACAGGCGGGGCTGGGATGGGGAGAGAATTTTATAGGCGGGGCGGGGATGGGGAATGGTCCACCGGACCAAACCTGCCCCGTTGCTAGGCCTAACACTGACCCATCCATCAAGTTGGCTCTACATTGTTTCTTTCTAATATGATGGCAATAGAGATGGACTGGATGATGCAGGATTCAAGGCAATGAAAGAAATAGGCAAAACTAAATATTACCCCACTGTAGTTGGCACCTTTTACTTATTACCCGACTTAACTTTTAAAATATGTAATTACCACACCGAACTAATTAAAAAAATAAAATTGGACCATTCTATTAAAATAATAGAACGGCCGTTAAATTGATTCAAGTTTTATCATACGTGGCAGGTAAAAAAAGAGGAAAACAAAAGGGAAAATGGCATGCTATCCTACTTGGTTTAGGCACCAAAACAGGAGGCCCTGCTCCACCCACAATGTCGTCAAAAAACACCTAGCCCCTTCGACCGACAAAAATTTACCTGAAAATCCTTGATCTGTTAGGCTCTCTGTGGTCTTGAAAGACCTCTCTCAAGGATTGCTCCGTCCTCGACCTCAAGTCGATTTGAGATCTACGGTGCCACCTCTTGGACCCGCATGGACCTTATCAACGTCACCTACATCACCTTCTGCTCCAACGAATCCGCCATTGCCGCCTCCCTCGACCCTAGCCTCTTTTGGCATCACCCTCAATTCTAATTGAGTATATCCCTTTTTTACTCTGTACATACACATAATTCTTGAGCAATTGTTTGTATTTAAAATATGTATAGCATATATAGTAAAATTAGGGTTTGTTTTGATGTTGTAGGTGCACGTAAATGTGGGTAGGGCTGTGCATTTAAACCGGTAAATTCGGTTTTTTCCCGATACTGAGCGAGCCGTACCGACCGGTTCAGTATATTTTATAACCGGTTCGGTAACGGTATTTTTCCCCGGTAAATACCGATTATACGGTACCGGGAACGGTGCAGTGTTTTCAATATTCGGTAAATCCCGTCCCGTACCGAAATACCGTTTTATATTATTATTGCATGTGACATAACTGATAACTTTGTAATGGACTCTTCACTTTACCCCACTAACTTTTCTCTCTCTGACTTTGTGATTGACTCTTCACTCCCACTAACTTTTCTCTCTCTATCCACTGATTGTGAGTCAATGACTTAACCCATACCCCCACTAATTTTTTCTCTCTATCCACTCAGTCTCCTCTCTCTATCCACTCCATTTGTTCGCTCTTCCGGTAAATCCTCCATTTGTTCTGTCTTCAATCTTCACCCATCTCTCTCTTCTCACCCACAATAAATCAAATCGTTAAAGAAGAAGTCGATAAAGTCGAAGGTCAGATCGTTAAAGAAGAAAAAGTCAAAGAAGCCTTACATAAAGATGGACAAGAGATCCGTAGCCCCTCCCCTTTCTCTTTTCCTTTTGATTTCTATAATTATACTCCATAAGTCTATATCAATCTGTGATATCAGCTTAATCGGTATAGGTAAGCTTGGGCATGTGATTTAAACCCCCAATTTAATTGGAGATGATTATACCTATCATTTCTTCCATGGTTTGGTTTATTAGTGTATATCTGAGTTTTGTTTACAGATAGAAATGGATATGTACGAATAACAGGTTTTTCTCCCAAACGCCATCGTATAATTCTTTAATCTCTGGTGTTTTTAATGGATGAAAAGCAACCGGGACAATATGAAATTAAAACCGGTACCGGACCGGCTAATCGGTTCGGTATACCGGTCCAACCGATACCGGTATCGATACCCAGTTTTAGGTATGTTCGGTAACCGGTCCGGTCCGATTCGGTACGGGCCGTAATTTACCGATGAACATGCCTAAATGTGGGCAAATGATCTGGTGCCTCGATGGAGGGAAGGTGTTCGACCTTATCAAGGCTACTTTCAATGGAAAAATAAATGACAACAAAGATTCATGAAGAAACCCAGAAAAGCCCCAAATTCATACCCTAATCTTGAAACAAGCAAAAACTTTACAAGATCTAAAACTTGAATTCAATATTTTCTTCCCTTTTCTCTCTAAAGCTCCGGTAGCCATGACTACAACAATGGGGCGTCAACTCCTACAAGAAGGTGAAGAAAGAATCAATTCCCATGGAAAGGCTAGTTGCAAAGCTCAAAGAGCTTGATCCTTCGCCCTTCCGACTGTGGTCTGCAAGCTTGCTTGCTTCTGTTTTTTTTTCCTTTTTTTCCAACATTTTAGTATTGGCTACTAAATTATAGTACTCCATATTTTAAAAGTCATCAATTAAAATTTAAAGAAGACTAAGTCAACTACGTAGAATTGGCCATGTCATTTTTACTTTCTTTTTTATTTCCTGTCACGTATGAAAGTATAAAATCAATTTGACATTCGTTCAATTTATTTAACAGAGTGATGTAATTTTAAAAATTTTATTAGTTGAATTGGGCAATTGCATATTTTAAAAGTTCGATGTAATAAATAAAACGTGCCAATTATAATGGTGTAATCTTTAGTTTTGCCCAAAGAAATTGATGTAGAAAAAACAAAAAAAAAACAATGGTTTAGACTCTGGATCTGAACACTAGTATCTTTTGATCGCCACAAAGATGGATAGTTTTGAGTCTTTTGGTCGATATCAACAAGGAAAAAAAAATCATTAATTCTCAATGTTACTATGAACTTTTTAGGGATTATATCACTACTTAAATTTTAAAGATACACAGCATCCGAACCATAATGGACTAGGAAAACTGAACTTCAATGGATATTGAAAATCAAATTCATATTAATGGAATAAGCAAACCTAATTACAACCTAAATATTAAAAATCACAACTTACTATAAATTAAATATTAAAATCCCTACTTATATGATAAATTACCCTAAATCCCTAATTATTTAAGAAAATACCAAACTACATCAATTTCTACCTAATCAAAGAAACTAAAGAATAAATAATTAATCTACGACTGCTGCATTCCTCATCACTGGATCTGGTGTGATTAATTTCAAAACTCATACGATGAGAAAATATGGTATGGAAAGTGCCGAACCTTATTTTGCTCCAATTATTTGTATCACATTCACTCATAAGGTTCACATTAACATCACAACTATGGCACTTGTTCTGTTTCTAAATATAAAAGAGATGAAGCTTCAATTTTTTGCAATAAAAATTCATCAAAAGGAAAAGAGGAGACCAAACCTTTCACAGGAGCATTAGGTTTTGTCTCTACCGGGGGCTGATGTGCCGAGATCCATGCTTTCAAAGATCTACAATACAATGATGAATCTTACATTGAGCAAGAAGGTAAAACCTATTAGGAGATTTCATGTAATGCCAATATACTCACGCTAAGAATGGGGAAACCATGTAAAGCTTGAGACCGGTGATCCCACGAGATATTACATCATCACTTGCTGTTTGAAGTTCATCAAGCCGATGCCATGCTATTTCCTGCAAGCAGATAAAAAGAAAGCACATTCCCAGCATAATAAGTGTTACAACTCTTCCTCCATCAAATAGAAAATAAGAGAATCATAATCCATTAATCCTACTAGCCCTTTTTATTGCTAAGTTGCATCTTTGTGTGTATGTAAACTATTAGGGCTTTTCTTATTATTAATTTACAATCAGAAGACTTAGCGAAAGTAAAACTAATCAAGGGAATGAAAGGATACAAGACAAAGCTAAAGTTGAACAATAGACCGCAGCAGAAAAGTAATAATAATAAAATCTATACAGCTGAAACATGGCTGGAAACTAAAAATCACAAGATGATGCTACAGTGGAGAGTGAGAAACAACACTATTTTGGTTATCACTCTTTGATAGTTATCATTATTTGTTGAGGTAACATTTTCTATCATAAAGATCCTTTTATTGCAAACAAATCATAAAAAGGACTAAAATGATTCATCTACAACAAAAATAGATTAAGTTATTGCTTAATATACTGTTCCATACAACACCATATCTGAAAGAGAGAGGCATTCACAAAAGAAAATTTCAGAAACCTTTTTATCTTGTTTTGCAGTAAGCCCCATGAATAGATCTTAAGTTCACTTTTACTTGACCAAGAAAAAGTTCATTTTCACCAATAAACCATATTTTTCTATAAGGAATCACCCACTGGCCACTGCACTGTTGCAGTGCCTGAAGAAACAAATCAGTGGACCATACTTTTACAAAGGGAGGTGCTATTGTTCAATCATTTGTAGGTACCAAGAAGTAAAATGTCCCAAATACTCTATAATGCTATCTCACTCCAATGAACTAAACACTAAACTTCAGGAATTCCTATGCACTCTTGGGGTAGGGTTAGGGGGAGAGGGGGTGGGGAATAAAAAGTAAAATACACCGCAAATATAGTTTGATTAGTTTCTCTTGTTACATCATCTTTCAGCAGGAAGAAGTAAAATAACTAGAAATGATCCGACCTTCAATATGAGAAAAGAACTTGTAAGCATAATATTTTAATAATACTAAAATTATGTATCAACTAGTAGGAACTAATTAGAAAAAGAAAAGTAAGGAAAATGTGACTAAATTTTTCCAAATGCGATATGGAAATTAACATACACTGATCTCTTTTTTGGTGAGTGGGGCAAATGCTGTATCTTCTTTCACACCAGTAACTATGTAGAGCCGCACCCTCTGCTGACCAAATATCATTTCAATGTACTCCTCTTTGTTAAGAAGTTTTGAAAAATCAAAACCTGTTTCCTCCAGAACCTGCATTCAACATGGAGTAAGTTTGAACTCAATGAGCTTTTGTCTGCATGTGTGCATGTAAAAAACCTGCCTTACCCCCAATCCCCAGTGGGGGCCAGAGGGAGTTGGGGGGGAGGGAAGATGGAATAGAAGGATATATATTTTGAAAGTATTCAGATATTTAGGATGTATATCCAACCAGAAGCAATGGTCAGGTATAAATTTTTGGTTCTTGAATCTGAACTACGGCTAAGAGGAAGGGGGAAAAAGACCTGATGCCAAAATGTAAGGCATCATCAAACTGCACAAAGAGTCAAAGACTAAAAGTAAACACCATCCAGTATGCGGGAATTAGAGTTGCATGTTCCATATGTAAGTATATCTTCTACATAGGATTCTTTAGAAATATTCTAAACAATGTTACTAAAAACAATTAGTTTTGTTTATGGAATGGAAAATTAATACGCTGTGTGATTAAAAACGTGGTATGCTGGGGAGGGGGTTAGCTTTCTTAATATATATGCTTAGAATTTGTCAATTTTTTTCTAGAGTAGGCACAGTTTTCTCTTATATAGTACATGATTATAAATAGAATATCCTAAGTTCGATATTTACTCTTTTAAGTTCTTATTATTGGAGCTAGAATGTAGAATTTGTAGAATAATAGCATTACATTAAGTTATGATCTGTGCTACTGTAATTCAGTATTGACTTGGGAAAAATTTAATGTGGTCTTTTACTCTTTTTAGACATCGCCTTGCTAACTTGCTATTTACATTTGATCTAATTGTTTTTTCCCAGTATTACTTATAAAAGCTTTTGTCCTACAAAGATAAAACCAGAGGACGTAGAAGAGATATGTTTTGAATAGCCAATGTTAGCGTTCCTAATCAGAAGCAAACCATTCTTGGAAATGAGAGCTTTCTGGTTCTCTGATCATAACATTGAGACCTACTGGTATCCATGCCTTGAATATCAATGATCTTTATAAGGTGTGTAAGCCTCACAAGGATATCTCCAGACATTTAGACATTTGTTTTATGTGTATGAAGAATGATGATATGCATTTTCATTTATCTTTGCCTTGTCCTCTTGCTTGTGGTTCGTGAACTATATTTTTGAAGTGTTGACTGTTGAGGGAGGTGTGAGTGTGTCCCTCCTCGGTAGAAGATTTGGTGCTTACTCAGTCAGACATTTTGTAGGGAGGCAAGAGGCCAAGATGCAAGACTTCTTAAAGATTCTTATTAATCTGGACAGAGCTTAATGCACGACTTATTTTTATCTTTGGCATAGTTGCGAGATAGGATATATTTCTTGCTTCTCTTAGGCCTCTGGGTGCATTTAGGGGGTATTTCTGTTTCTTATCTTCGTAGAAATTGGAGAGCTGACCCTTTAGAGTGTTCTCTTTTTATCTCCACTTGTTCTAGGGTGGGTGAACTTCTTGCCATTTGCCTTATAGACGACATTAAATTAGACAATTTTATACTTATCAAATAAAGTTATATGATATTTATCATAGATTTATTAGACCTTGTTTGATTTATTGAATAATAGTGAATAATGATGACTGATGAGTATTAATACCATACCATTTTTTAAAGCATAAGAACATTTTTAGCTTTTGCAATTAATGCCAATGACAACGTTAACTGAATCCAGTTGAACTGAGCCAAATCAAGTCAAGCTGAGCTGATTAGCCATTTTAAATATATTAATAATTGGTAATGAATGGAGTAGTTCACCATGTTTTGAGTTTAGATGCTTAACTTGTTCGATGTGAATGTCGGACTTTGTATTTTCAATAGGCTTGGCAAGATGTGGGTTGGGTTGGTCATTATAGGCTATGAGTTACTTAAAAACTAAAACCACATAATCTATTTTTAATACAGGTTATATAGTTTGGGCCCATATAGTTATGGGCTGAGTCTAAGTCAACCCATATTTCAACAAGACCAACTGATAGCTCCACGCTCTCTCCCTCCTCATTCCTAGACAACTGACAAGAATGCAATCTTTTCTTTTCTTTCTTAATCTAGACAGAGCGCAACGCTGCTAACGCAAGACTTATTAAAGATAATTATTTCTATTGTTAGCCTTGTTGCGATATAGGATATTTGTTGCGAGATCAGAAATTTTTTGTCACTTCTTTATGAGACTATACCATGGGTGTACTCAGGGGTATTTCTGTGTCTTTTTAGAGTGTTCTCTTTATATTTCCAATTGTTATAGAGTGGGTGGACTATTTGTCCCCTATGCTTCTATTCTCTCTTCTAATCTACTATAAGTTATTCTTTTATAAATAATTTTGGATGCTCGACTACTTCATCCTTCTCTTTATTGAAGCAAGCTGCAAGCAAACTGAAACCCGTGACTAGACATGTTTTTAGTTACTCGAAACATCAAAATTATCTATGTCTTGCTCTTTTAAAGAACTTTTCAGACATCAAATCTAACATGTTGCTTTTTCCCCTAACACCCTCCCTCCCCCCCCCCCCCCCCCGAAAAAAAATAAAAATAAAAAATAAATAAAATAAAACAACACTATGGGAAGGTGGAGTTTTCTGTATGGGTAACCGTATATTACATTACCAACTGGATATTAATTTATTTCCATTGGGAGACCTGCTTTTGCTAGATAGAGGGCACTGATGGGTCATCATCCATCCCTCTGACATGGGCATGGCTA
Organism: Aralia elata; assembly: GCA_034770075.1. NCBI lineage: Eukaryota > Viridiplantae > Streptophyta > Magnoliopsida > Apiales > Araliaceae > Aralia > Aralia elata. Next base: position 23,275,426 of record CM068382.1, read on the forward strand.
GGCCGTCCGATCTAAAAACTAGCAAGAAACAATTAAACAAACCAATGACCTCTTGAAACTTTATCTAGCTTTCTCTCAACTAAAATCCAAGTTGACGTGTACAATGGTCTAAGAAGCATACTGCATACTAACAGAAAAATCAGCCTCTCACTAAAAATTGTCATTATATACCATAAAAGAATAGCCTTCTACTCTCTACACTAACTTAATAAATGAAGATATCAGTCTATCAGTCATTGTGGCCTAACGCTGAAGAGAAGTAATTTAACAGAACATTGTAACAGTATAAAACTTCTATACTTCAGGAACTCCCATCAATTCACATCTCAGAAGATCCAGTATTTATCAACAATAGTTCTTTATATGAACATATGAGGAATTAGGAATAAAATAAGAGCAAGACTATTTACTTCTCTGACAGCGCATTTGTGGTCTTCTTCATCTTTGTTTTTCTTCCCACGTGGAAAACTCCAACTTGCTCCTTTCCATCCCTTCACTAGTAAACACTGCAGAGTGCACAAATTCAAGAATCAAAAACTAGCAACTAATCTTGAAAACAAAAGCCAAAATGTTGACAGCATATAGATAAGTTTTTCCCAGAATAAAAAACACTGTACCTCTAGCTTATGAGCTTCCTAGTAGAATAAAAGCCTGCTAAACACCTTGCTTGAACTATATTCAAACTTGAGCACAGCACAAAGATGCTCAACAAAACAGGCAGAAGTAGAATGGACAAATACTCAGCTCGGCTTATTTGCAGCTCTCTTGTTATACCCATTTTGGCTTTGGCATAATATTCATATGACTTCCATAAAACAGGTGACAAAATTTTTACAAGCTCTCTAATTTGGAGAAAGGGGGTGTTTTTATTTAGTGTGAAAAAAAAATTCATAATTCTTTTTACAGGTGAAAAGGAGTTTAACACATTTTTTAAGGACATAAACTTAAAATTCAAATCTTACAAAATCCCAACTGAGACCCTTAGAAGTCTTAAAAGCCCCCCTTTACAACCCAAACAAGGGAACTTCAAAAGTTAAGACTTCCAAGCTACTATTTGACTACTTGAAATCAAATTCAATTAATCTTCTCACCAAAGTATAGCTTGGTGCCATAAAGAAAATATTTTGTTTAAACAATAAACTAATCCCTTGGCCATATGTACCTACCCATCCTTCTTCAACAGTGGTTGAGGTAATAGATTTGGAAACTGCTGCAGTTTTTCAGCTATATGCACTATTCTAACATAAATATTAAGTACTTCTCTAGTTATACACAATATCTGCACAAACCTCCTTAAATATATGACCAGCATCCACCACGTTAATGTTATCAAAGTTTGAACCTCAATACTTCCATCAACAGTCAGCATTTTGATTTTCCAATCATTTAAAACCTATTACCTAACAAACTTATCAAATCCCTTACGACGTTAGCTTTCTTAAGAATAGAAAAGTTCAGTAACAAGTTTTATCAAGATTCATGAATGAACTTACAGCATCACCAGCCTAAATCTTCCATTTCTCAGAAGTTTTCACAGTAAATGAACTATAGATTGCAAGAAATTTCATTTTGAAGTTGAATGATTTTGGAAAAAAAATTTTTTTTAAAAAGAAAGAGGTTCCGACCAAATTACAATAATAGTACTTCATATATTAGTTTCATTCCAATAAAGATCGAATAATATGCAAGCATTCATTTCGAGAGACCTTACCCGTTCACAAGTTTCATCCAAAATGATGGCTCCTGTTACAGGAACCCGAACCTTGTAAGAAGTGAAGTCCTTAAATATGTCATCTATATGGGCAACATACGGTTTTAAAACATCACAACTGTTAAACACTATGATGAATTAAGGATTACTAGAATAGTCAAATTGAAGTAGATATTGAAATAACAACTATATATTTTATGATATATTGCTGAATAAAATCAACTATGTCATATTAGCCTTCTCTAATGTATTGAACACATTATGATGTGTTCGGTGTACATCACAATTGAAGATAACAAAACCTTAAAAGATAGTCAGGTTATGCAAATGTTGCATAAAATTCAACAACTAATTATAAAGGTAAGTAAATAGGGATGAAGTCTTTCGGAAATCAAAGAGTCATACAGCAAGCATAACATCGTCATCAAGTTATAATGTGGATTAAATAAAATTATAATAAATCTAACATAGCAAAGGATACTTAAAGAGGTGAATTCCTTCAGAGTGAGTGACTTTAATGAAGGATTCATTTCCACCGAATTGTCCTCGTAAAACCAATGTGCATACTCCACAAGAAATAAAATTCTCTCAAACGATTGCTGATCTTCCTTTGGCACATTCAGAACAAACCGACTACATTTGAAATAATATAAATATTAATAAATAAGACGCAGATAATAATCTGAATCAGACAACAAGAACACAATAGCAAACAAATTAAAACCATGCTGAAGGCATAAGATAACTGAAAATTATCATAAACCCATAAAAGGAGGATCACAAGAATCGGTAATACTATAAATTATATGAGACGTCTAAAGATAGGAAAATGGACACTCGGGTAATATACACTATGATCTTACAGTAACGACGGAAGCACGTACTCTCTATGCAATCAACACTGATATAACTAAGCGTGTGTAAATTGCCCAACTTCAGTATAAAGTGGGTAAATAACCCCAAGTCTGAACAAACGGGTTCTAAAAATAAAATCTTTTGAAATTGAGTACTTAATGCTTATCTTAGTAAGTTCTCCTCTTCTCAATTTCCCCCTCCTACCCTCTCCCAATACCCTTCAATCCACTCTTTTCCCCTCTGGACATCAGAATTCAGTTCCAGTGATGTTTGATTTGCTTATACTTTCCTCTTGTTGGGGAATGAAATAAATTATAGCTCAAACAATAATCAAAACAAATGGAAGTAAAGAACTACATTTATCAACAACAAAAAAATTAAAATTAAAATTAAAAGCCCAAATTAATCACCCAAAATCGACCCCCCTCCACAATTTCGAACATGATCAATTGTAAGTTCATTAAAATTGATTTTATTTTCACTAACAAGACTCATAAAAAAAAAAAAAGTGATCCTAAGAGAACCTGCAGAGATCATCAAGGAGTTCTTGAGGAGGGAGACGGTTCTTCAGTGGAGCGCTTGAAGATCGATGAAGCCCAGACATTGTTTTCCTCTCTCTATTGTTTGATCGAGTAATTGAAATTTGAAACCCTAATAAGAACACTGGAGTATATTTCTACTAATCTGAATTGAATTGAATTGAAATGAAAAATGTAGTCCGATTCAGTCAACAAATAAGGAAGGAAATATCTTTATGTTTACTCCTCCTCCTCCAGTAGTAGTATTTATTTTGTTTTTTCTATAAAAAAAAAACAAATTGTAATTTTAAAACATTAACCTTTTGAAATTAAACGTTAGATATTTTTAAATTGACAACTGATATTAAAATAGTTTAAACAAAACAATTATAAAATTTAAAAACGATTTAAACAAATAAGGATTTATAATACTTGAATCACAAAAAAAAAATGAATATTTTAAAATGGAATAGATTGAGAAAAATGATGGTAACTAATTGTCAAAAGTATGTTGACTGGCCAAGGGGTTAAATCACTTTTTTTTTTCGTTGTATCCCGATTTACATATACATTATTAAATTTATTTATTTTTTAATCAACTCATTGAATTATAATTTTTTTATAAATTTAGAATTTTTATTTTAGAGTGTTAGAAATTAATAGAATGTGCACGTGACACCACATCAAATGCTTACGTGGATGTTCAACAAATTAAAAACGACAAAATTAATGATTTCGTCACTGTACTTGTCACGTTTTACTTAATACACCACTGAACTTTTGATCTTTCAAATTACACCATTAAACTAATTAATATTTTCAAATTGGGTCATTCCATTACAAAAATTGAATGAACGTTAAGTCTGAGAATTAAACTCTCAACATGAAAGTATTTTTCCTCTTTTTCTCATACTAATTTACCCAAATATCTTGATTTGATGTGTTTCAGGGAGTTTTTTTAAAAGGAGAGTATAGAAAAGTGACTTTCTTGGATATTAATTCCTAGATTTAAGGGTGAAGTAAAGCAGAGTATAGAAAATTGACAATGAAAAAGAGAAAAAATACTTTCATGTTGAGAGTTTAATTCATAGATTTAACGTTCATCCAATTTTTATAACGGAATGACCTAATTTAAAAATATTAATTAGTTTAATGGTGTAATTTGAAACATTAAAAGTTCAGTGGTGTATTAAGTAAAACGTGTCAAATATAGTGGGAAAATCATTAGTTTTGCCAATTAAAAACACAACAAACTCATTAAAATAAAACTAAACCATCATTAATTAAATTGGTTGTACTTCATCACCATTGTTGTTGCAGGACTACACAGTTGTCGTGACCGATCTTCATACATCAATCATCCTTACATTAGTTCAGTCGCCTGACTTCCCATGATTTCTCATCATTTTCAACACCAAAATCTCCCATTTAGAACCATATTTAAGTTTTTGGTATAACTGGACCCAATTTTTATCATATTCAATCAAAACAAAATTCTTCAACGAAATCGACCAAATAATAGGGCAACCCAATTACCCAAATTCAAACGCTAAATTATATTGAAACCCGTTGCTACCAACATCAAATGCAGTTATGTCAATTGAGCTATGTGAGTCGGGTTTAAGATTGTCTAAGCTCAACCCATTTTAAAGTTCTTGGGCTCAAGTTCGTGCTTAGCCCATTTGAACTATAATAAATTTGTCCAAACTCAACCCAAATAGAATCACCAATTTCAGACTTTTTTTGGTCAAGCCCGTAGTAAAATATAGTATTATTAAAATTGACTGCTAGACCTAAAACATACTCCTATAATTTAAAGTAACTCACTTAAAATGTTTGACACATCATTTTCTTTTACTAATCCAATTGAAGTTTAACTCAACATAAATGAGCTAATTTATAAATACTATAACACTTATTATTTTTAATATTTAATCTCGATCTTTTTCATATAATTACTAGATTTTATTATGAAAATGATAGAAATTACCACTTTAAAGTAAACATGATATTTAAATTTTAGCTAAAGTACTATATATAAATATATATTGAGGGCTTGAATTTTTGTCCAAGTTTGATTTAGCTCACTCCCAAGTAAAATTTGAACGAGCTTTTAATGGACCAAACACTTGGATTTCGAGCTTGACCGACCTAATTGATTGTCCTAATCAAATGTCAACGAGAACGAGTTACTCATATTCATATTCATATGTAGTATAACCTTGTAATAAACAAACCAATGCATAATTGATATAAATACTGCAATTATCTTGCTTCTCGAAAACCATATCTTGAAGCAGATCATATCGTATTTTCACCAAGTAAGATGTCGCTCGATTTAGTCTTGCACACAAGAAAGTACAATGTGACCGACGACTGCCGAAAACCTCTTTTAGTGTGAGAATCAGTACATAATATCTTTAGCATTCAACTGTATATGGAAGTTTATTAATGTAGAGAGAGATTGCCCTTGCAAAAAATGGTGTAAGTTTTTGGTCCCCTAAAAGGGTAGACAACCCAAAGCCATTACCAATAAAATCTCATTGCAAAAAATGGTGTAAGCTTTCAATCCCCAAAGAGGGTAGACAACCCGAAGCCATCACCAATAAAAAAAATTTGCTCCGCGATAAGCGAAATTGTTTTCCTAATGCGGGAACTTCCTTTTTCATGCTCCCTCATCCCACTAAAGTGGAATAAGGGAGTTGTAATAACCGAGAATAGCATGTAGCTTGATGTATATTAATTAAATGAATTTTTATGTGAAATATATTTTTGTGATTTAATAAATATGTATATATATGTGTTATATATTTATATTTATTTTTATGTGATGAGATGTGTAGTAATAGTTGGTTTAGACTAATTTAATTTTTTTGAACTTATTAAGGAAGCTAATGCTTCAAGTTAAGTGGTTAAAATTCGAATTTGAGTTCGGAATGAAATTCAGAGAAACGAACTGCGGATTTGAATCCGGAACGTCCAAATTAGTCAGGATAGACCCTAAACACATTTTGTGTCGGGGTTGACTTTTTGGTCAAAAGTCAACCGATTGACTTTTTCGGTAACAAGTCAAACACGAATTTTGGAGATGAATTTGACGAAAAGAACATCCCCATGATGATGAGAACGTCGATTTTAGTAGGAATCGACTGTCTTCACGAAAAAGTTAATTTTTAGATGTCAAAATGGTAAAATAGGCCATTAATTAGATTAATGGGCATTAAATGGGAATAATCAGCCAAAATGGGACCCATAAGACAACTGACCATTAATTCTAATTGGGAGAAATCAGCAAACAAACTAACAAGAAAGGAATACCAACGGATTAAGGAGAAAAGAAAAAAGAAAATCAATTTAAAACTCTTCAAATTTCATAATTCTTTCACCTTCTTCTTGCAAAACTCAAATGATGAAGAATATGAAGAGTTGGGGGAAGATCAAATGGTTACTAACAAATTCTATACATACTCCATTCCTAAACGCATGGCTAATCTTTGCAAAACTTTAACTACCATATAAAAAATTGAGTGAGTGAGAGCTAAAGGAAATTCGGGAGAAGAGGAGAAATTGCTATAAGGTGTTGGAAGAATTACCAAGCAAAAACAAGGGGATTAACAAGCCTAAATCAGAAGAAGAAATCATCCAAAGAGGTAAGTTATGAAAATTTTTGTGTTCATATGAAACTAGTAAGCAAAATGCATGAAAAGTGATGATAATGAATTGTTTGTGTTGCGTATGAATTGTTATTGATAACTGATGTTTATAGGATTGACAACAACAAAAATTTTGGGTTAATCATGCCTATATACTGCTGAAATTCGTTGACTTAAACTATGCATGCTATATGTTTGATAAAATGCCTCAATGATGACTAAATGCTTAAAAAGCGAGAATTTGATGAATTTCGAAGTCATGATATGTGTATATATGATTTATAAGGTTACTGGAATCATATGGATGGTTTAAACACTAATTAAAAGTGAAATTAAGAATTTTTACCAACTTAGTTTTGTTGAAAAATTGTGATGAACAACCTATTTGGAGCCTCTGTAATTATGCCTTCGTGAATTCGTAATGCGTATGTATTAATTTCTTAAAATACTAGGTAGCGTGATGCCTAACCTGACCAAGTTTTAATGTAATCCGAATTAAAACGAGCAAGATATGATTTTCAGAAACTAGTATGAAAATAAGAAAAGTCTGCAAATCTGGAAAATTTCCAGAATTTTCTAAGGCTCGCGAACAGTTCGCGCACGCTTATTGAGGCAACTAATTCGATGCTTTTCTTTGTTAGTTTGGTGTATGTAATGATTTTGTAAAATACTAGGTAGTATGATGTATATGTTGACCAAGTTTCAAAGGAAATGGGTTTACATTGAGCAATATATGAATTTTGGGAACTAGTATGAAAATAACCAAAATATAGAAAAATCTGGAAAACCCAGAAATTTTTCTAACTCTGGATACAGCCCACACACTCTTATCTAGGCATCCGGTTTGTGGTCTTATTTTCTTAATTTCATGAATGTTATATTTTTGTAAAATACCTTGCCATATGAAGTTTAATGTGTCCAAATATCACGGTCATCCGATCTGTAGGTTAGTAGATATAAATTCATGAAATAGGCTGTTTGAAAAGGAAAAATCTGGAAAACCCAGAAATTTTTCCAAGTTTGGAAGCAGTTCTCGAGCACGCTTATCTAGGCATCTGGTTTGTGGTCTGTTTGTGTTAATTTCATGAATGTTATATTTTGTAAAATACTATGCTGTATGAAGTTTATTATGTCCAAATATCATGGTCATCTGATCTGTAGATTAGTGGGAATAAAATCACAAAAGTGGCTGCAAGTAACGAAAATTTCAATGTCGGGTCAAAAATAATAATAATATTTTTTTTCTTTCCTTAGATTCTGAAATTGTACAATTTTACTTATGTGATGCAACTTAATATGTGTTCAATTTAATATGGTATTAAAGTTTAATGGAATGTGGTTTAGTTATAAACTTTATTTGAAATAAAAGTGTCGAAGCGTAGAGCAAAGAATATAGTTAATCTTTAACTGATCTATGAGTACCCGGTTGCTTAACGTGACTTAAATATATAGGCTATTTGAAGAAGCGAATAGGTAGCATTAATTGTAGCAGCTTATCAGGCAAGTTCCCTAACTTCATTCATTTTATTGAATTGAATGTAAGTTTTCTAACTTGTGCAATTTATTATTGTGTACAAGTTTCTTATAATTGCAAAGTATAGCTTATACAAGCTTATTTATTGAGAAAGTTTCTATTGATGATAATTCAATTATTATTCCAATTACTTATGATTTAAAGTTCTTAATTATTCATGAACTGCTTTTAAAGATGAGTCTTGGCCATTTGCTTCGGCTAGACACTATTGATGTGAAACAATATATTATTGAATTGTTCAAACTTGTTGTAGCTATTTCTTTTAAAAACCAACCAATTTAAATTGTTTTGGTGCGGTCTAAAACGAAAACTAAGATGAACAACCCGAATAACGGGAAAACAGATGTCGGGTATATAGTCCCAATTTACGCTATGCGTCAAAACTTGATGTGTTGTACACAATATAGAGTACGATAGGTTGATCCCCTAGAGTACTTGCGGAGAATGTTTTTCAGTCTTAGTGATTGACAAATGTTCTGATGGTTTTCTATGGAATAAAAACATTGTTCAAGGTATTTATTACCGCTTAGTATATTGCTGAAAAATTAAATCCCTTTATTCCTGTCATTCTAACTTACTTCACAATTATTACTTCAATTGTTGAAGATTGCAGAGACAGATGATCTTATTCTTGATGTCGGTTCTTAAACCGTTTATTTATTTACTTGCTGAGCAATTTGTGCTCACTCTTGCTTAAATAAAAATTTCAGTTAAACATGAGAAAGCAGAAGGATCGGGCAAAGACAAAGGCAAATGAAAGATGTATGAATAAGATGTGTTATGTAGTAGATTTATATTTGGATTGATGTAATATGTATGAAGGATATGTTTGTATTCTTATTAAGGTTATAATAGCCTTGGGACTAGACGATGGGTATTGTAATCACTATTATTATTTGAGTTATCACTTAAGTTATGCTTAGATAGATGAAGTTTATGTAGTACCGTGAGCACCATATCCTGTGTTCGATGTTACACGAATGTGGGGGTATCACAGGAGTGGAGAGCAATGTTAGGATATGATTTATTAAGCTGAGTCCAGTAAGCAAAGCCCAAATACTCTATGCAAATATGGCTCATAGAAGCCCCAAAGGAACTTTACCTCAAGTAAGGCCCAACTGGCCCATAATATGACTTGGGCTAACTCTCCCTATATATGTGATCATACACAAATGTAAGGGCAATATCTCTCTACACTAATAAACCTCCATATACAGTTGAATGCCTAAAGATATTATGTAATGATTCTCACAAGGTTTTTTGACAGTTTCGACCGTCGGTCACGGTGTGTTCTCTTGTATGCAGGACCAAATCCGACGACATCTTACTTGGTAAAAACTACGACATCAATATAGATCTATTTGATCATTGATAGGTTCAGTGAAATCCAAAAAATAAGAGTATTTTGGAGAAAAATAGAGCTACAAACCCAACATGTTAATGGGGATGAGAGAAATGAGAATGTTTAATTTAGTTGATTGAAACGAAGTAGGTGAAGAAAAAGATGATGAATGAAAGAATATGTGAGGAAGAAAATAATGAACAATTGAAGTGAGAGAGTATTGTTTTCTGGGTTTGGTGAAAGAAAATGTGAGAAAGAAGACAATGTTTTAATTGTTTACTTAACTATTTATTAATTATATTTATTGATAATATTGAAAACTATTTTTTATAAATTGTAATTACTATAACTAATATACCACTTTGGTAGACACATATGGGTCCCAAGTACTCTGGCTATTATTTGGTATTTACACATAGATATTCAATAAAGATATTTGTGTTATGTTTTCTACCGTTAAAAGTCAATTAATTCGATGGAATTTGAAAGGATTTCTAAAAAAAGATGTAGTTCAACGATGTGAATGAAAAAAAAATTAGTTCACTACAAGGGCGGAGCTAGGATTATGATTTGGGGTGGGCTAGAAAAAAAATTTCGTGAACGTTCACTACATACATTTTCTTTTTAAATTAAACCATATATTAAGATAATTTTATATGTCATAAAATCACATAGCTAATCGAATAATAAACAAAATCATCACTAATTTACTATAACATTAATAAAATTTTGATAACGAACGTACGTCCAAGACATAATAACATACCTAGTCAAATTGCACTCTTCGCTCTTGAATAGAAGCAAATTTTGTAATTATTGAGTCTGCATCATAGTTCTTAGTCAACTCCTTTTCGATTTGGACAATCATATTATCAGCTAAGAAGTCATTCTCCATCTTGTTGCACAACATTGTTTTGATACGTTTCATAGCTAAAAATGATCTCTCTGTAGTTGTTGTGGAAACCGACAAAGTCAAAACAAGACGAATTAACCGATCAATCATTTGATATGTCGTTGATTTTTTTGTTTCAAATAATCCTTGGCATAACTCAGCAAGAGTAGTAACATTCTTGAGCACATCATCATAAGGTACATCAAACTCATAAATTGTCAACTCGCTTCTCAAGCAATGCAACTCTTGTTTAGAGAAATCTCGAGGATAAAACTTCTCTGCAAGTTTACAAATATTATCAATGTTAAATGCCTAAAAACCATATGCAGGGTCCAAAGATAAGCTAAGAATAAGAAGTTCCTTTGTTCTTTCACTGAACCTGCCATTCAATTCCACCAACTCGAAATCTATTGCAGTATAAAATAGGTCAACACGATAATGATGCTCAGTTGTTATGTTTCTTTGTTGACAATTACGGTGAAGTGAACTCATACTGAATTGACCGTCCATGTCAAGAATATCTATATCATGCTTTTTGCAAAAATATATTACTTTTTCAAGAAAATCTTCTCAATCGTCTTCTCTTAATTTCTGAAGAGAATTCACTATAATTTCCACCAGATTCATAACATTCAAAATATCTTGAGATTTTTGCTGCAACTTTCGACATAAGACATCAGTAAGTCCCAGCATGTCTTTCAAAAAATGCAAGATGAATATGAATTGAAATGATCTAATTGCATTGTAAGCACCATCAGCTTCCGCACGTAAAGACTCTGTGGTTTTATCATCCATAATAAATTCAAGAACGGTACAAGTCGCATCATATTTATCTATCAAGTCACAAACTGAAGTAAAATGAGAACCCCAACGAGTAGCGCCAGGTCTATGTAAGGTACCAATCTGATTTAGTCCTCTACCTATTCCACACTCACCTGCTATAACCAATTCTGTAATATGCATAACTTGAGCAACATGAAATTCAGTATGACGTTTTGGAGAAGCGCAAATGACATTGACAATAGAACTCAAAGAAGAAAAGAATTTCCAAATAGGATCAACTTTTTTTGAAGCTGCAACCAAGACCAATTGTAACTGATGGGCGAAACAGTGTACATAATATGCATATGAACAATCCCTCATAAATAATGCATGTAACCCATTCCATTCACCTCTCATATTACTAGCACCATCATACCCATGGCCTCTTAATTTTTCAACTTGCAAATTATGATGGAGAACTTTAGATATCTCTAGATGAAGTGTCTCGGCAGTAGTGTCTTCAACCATCACAATATCAAAAAATCGTTCTCTTAGAAAACCCTCTTTATCGACAAATCTCAAAATAATAGCCATTTGCTCTTTATGAGCTGAGTCTTGTGCTTCATCAACAAGAAAATAAAAGCCAGAATCCCCAACTTCTCCTCGAATGTGCATTCTCACTTTGTTTGCTAGAATATTCAAAATCTCCTTCTAGATTATGGGTGAGGTGTATGTATCATTTTTGGGGCATTTCCTAAAACAATTTTAGCAACTTTGGGACTATACTTTGTTGTATGCTTTATAAGTTCAACACAATTGCCACGATTTTTGGAATCTAAAGACTCGTCATGACCCCGAAATGCACACCCTTGATATGCAAGATAACGAACAAATTCAATGGTTGTCTTGATTCTTAGTCGGTTCTTCAAAATCTCATCTCTGCTTTGTCGGTTCAGAATTATGTCTACATGTTGAGGTGCTTTCATCAAATCCGCAATGCATTTCTCACAACTATTATGTAATGAGCATGGACCTCCAATGTGATTTAAAAATACACAATTTTTTCCATCTCAAACTCTTTTCCATTCATTAAATCCATCAGTAGTCAGTGCAGGATTAACTTTGGACCCTTTGCAAAAAGAAAGCAGGGGAAGCAAAATACTTCATTCTTAAGAAGTGAATACTCTAACCATGGTCAATCTTTGAACCAAGAATAATTGAACCGACGATACTAGTTTCCTGACCGAACTCTTGGATACTCAAAAAATTTATAATGATATGGCCCTAAGTTTATATAAGCACGTCGAATTCGGTCACTCTAATTAATAGGATATTCATATATATTTGCTTTCGTTTCCCTATATCTCGTTCTAAATCACCAACATCAAAATCTGTATCTTCAAGAGTCTCAGATATAACATCAGGTTGCTCATTGACCATTGTATTGTTAACATTGCATACTGGAGGAGTAGGAATAACTTCTCTAGATGTTGAATCAAAAGTAGGGACATTCTTTCTAGTCTCTGGTATTGTTGATTGACTTGATTCAACTATAGGAACAGACTCTCTGTCAGTATCTGATGCAAGTCCAGACTGTCTAGTAGGAACAAACTCTCTAGGCTATAGTATAGGAGAAGGAACATGTTGATGCTTATCAGATGCAAGAGGTGCACTGCTATTTGGCCTATTCTGTTCAATTGACTGAGTTGGATCTTTTTTCTTATACCATGTACTAAAAATTTTTGCTTTCTTGGATTGTCGATCATGATTAGACATGTTTTGAGTACCTAATCATTGTTAATTTTCAATCAACCATGTATTATAGCATACAAGTAAATCATATAGTATAACAACAATTCACAAATCACAAACGTACAGACCCTGAGACCCATATGGCCATATATTGATATATAATCCCAATTCAACTAGCAATGGGAATCAATGAACCATGATATCTTATTGAATTCAAATCAAATTAATCAATTTCACTTAAGGCCATCAATCAATTCGTACTTGGTCACTGAAGAGAGCAGAGCAGCCGCTTTAGAAAGACAACGGGTAAAGAAAAAAGAAGAGGAAATGTTGACCTAATTCTCTATAAAAAGCAAGTCCAATTATTAACTGAATTACTTAATAAAAAGAAATAGTTTATATTTGATAAAAATATAAATGAACTAGAACAACATATGGCCTAACTGCTAAGTATTTAAATTTGAGGTGGGCTTACTATGCTAATTTTTAATTTGGGGTAGGTTGTACCCCACCGTAGCCTGTGTGTAGCTACGTCCTTGGTTCACTAATGCAAATGTAAACTGGGGTTGAGTTAAGTAAGAAAAAATAGTGATTAACCTATTTGGCAAGTCATTTGAGAACCTATATTATTTTAAATTTATTGAGAGATAGACTTAAATTTGTTTGTATGACTATGGTTAACATGTATTTATAGTTGTAAATGTGAAAAATTACTCTAAATATATGTTATATCATTGTACAAATAAGGAAATATTTGCATTCATATCCAACCAAAATAAAAGTAACAGAACAATTGAAATCGTTGTAGCTAGACACTGTTAGATGATTAAAAAACTATTTATACTAGCTACTTTCATTCCAAATTATAAAATCAATATTGACTTTTTAAAAATAAATTTCAAAGATTTACAAACTCAAAATTGACATGAATTCATGTATTTATATCAATACAATTGTGGATATTATAAATTATAAAAAAATACGACTAGTTAGAAGGGTTATTGTTTTTAAAATTTAAATGAATCATGTCAATTTTAAATTTTAAAATATCTCAAATTGACTTTTAAAAAGTTAATATTGATCGTATAATTTAGAACGGATAGAGTTTATGTTTACATCATGAAGTACGTGTCATACATTTGTAGGAAGTTAGGCAAGTTTTACTTGTAATGCAATGTTATCTAATGGATTGTCATCTCTTGCTTCTAAGTTAAATACTCTCTTTTGTCAATAAGATAAGTTTTGTTTTAATCACCTACAAACATTATAAAATATCGAAGTTAGAAAATGAACTGCACATAGATTTTAATGGAGTATATGCCTTCAATGGACAAGTGAATATGACATTGGTATTGATGAAGACCCTTTGCGGTTTGATGATGCTTTTTGCCATCCATAGTCTAATGAGTGGTTAAAACCAATGGAAGATGAGTTGAAGTCCATCAGCAATAATAATGTATAGAAGTTGGTTGAAGTTACAAATGGTGTTAAAACCACAGGTTGCGAGTGGGTGATCAAGACTAAGAAAGACTCTAAATACAATATAGAACATTTTAAACTGCGTTTCGTTGCAAAAGGATTTAATTAAAAGTCAAGGATTTATTTTAATGATACTTTTTCTCTTATATCATCAAAAGATTCTTTTAGAATCATTATGACTTTGTTGTATATTTTGATATTGAATTACACCAAATGGATGTCAAGACAATTTTTCTTAATGGAGAACTAAATGAGGATGTCAATATGTTGCAACCTGAGGCTTGTTCAAAAATGCAACGAAAATATGGTTTGTAAATTGAGAAAGTCTCTTTATGGTTTGAAACAAGTCTCAAGGTAGTGGTATCTCAAGTTTGATAAATTTATTACCTCTTTTGGGTTTATTGAGAACAAAGTTGATGAAAATGTATATCTCAAAATTACTAAGAGCAAGTATATTTTTCTTATTTTATATGTTGATGACATCTTGCTATTAATGATGTTATATTACTTCAAGAAACTAAATCATTTTTGTCTAAAAATTTTGAAGTGAAAGATTTTGGAGACGCGATATTTGTTCTTGGCATTGAAATATCTTATGATAGGCAGCGCAGTTTGTTGGGTTTAAATCTCAACGGACTTTTATTGATCGTGTTGTTAAATGCTTTCATATGTCTAATTGCTCAGTTGGTGAAGTTTATGTATTGAAGGGCGATAAATTTAATCAATCTCAATCTCCCAAGAATGATATTGAAAAGAAAGCTATGACAAATAAACCTTATGCTTCTGTGGTTGGTAGTTTAATGTAAGCACTAGTGTGTATAAGGCATGATTTATCTTTCATAGTGAGTGTTATTAGAAGGTATCAATCCAATCCTAGTTTAGCACATTGGACAGTGACAAAGAAGGTGTTGTGCTATTTGTAAGGAACTAAGTATTGTAAGTTAGTACATGGAAAAACTGATAATCTTGAGTTGATAGGATATTTAGATTCTGACTACCTGTTGTGTGGATGATTTAAAATCTATGTCGAGACATATCTATGTAATAACCAGATTTTTTTAAATTTAATTAATTAAATATCGATGAAATTATCCGAATTTTCTTTTAATAATTAAGTGTTGATTTAAATTTTTTCCTAAAAAGTACAATTAAATTAAAAAGGTAAGTTACTATTTTTTTTCTTTTTTTCTTGTTTCGTTTGGAAAATTAAATTCTTTTAGTAGATAATTTAATAATTGATTTAATTAAAATTGAGAAGTCCACTAGGGTTTTAGTAACCCCTCTATTGTTTCCTATTTATATTTAAAGAGTGGAGATGCAAGCCTAATCCTATTCTAATTTGATTAGTTGAATTTTCGAGTAGAATACTTATATGCACTACAGCCCATTAGAAAAATCATAATTAATTCATCTGAAGTCGGAATTGAGTGAATCCAAAACTTATTTATTCAGTTTCTGGTCCTCTACAATTGTGAAGAAGGAAGAAAAATTATTTGATGTCATTTTTGTTAGAGCTTGTATATTTAAATTTGATGATGAATGTGACTAATGTGTACTTGTACCAGTAAGTTTTGTCCTTAATGATGATTTGATGTACAAGAACTTAATTTAGAAAGATCAAATATATTAGGATGATCTTATTAAGTTGATCTGATGTATAGTCAATAGGTTCATAATGATCGTAAAGTTACTTTGTCAACTCGAAATGTCAAGACGAATCGCAGAGTCAACTTGTGTTTGTAAAGCATTAGATAGTGGATCTCAGAGCTCTAGCAATGATCGTAAAGTTCACTTCAAATGTCAAAGTAAAGATCAGTCTATAAAATGAACAAATGATCGCAAAGCCAAGCAAAGATCGTTGTGTAAAGATTGAACGTAAAGTACTCTCTAAAGTCGTAAAGCATCTCAAGAATCGATCAGTAAAGACAAGATCGTAAAGTCAGCTCTAGCATCGTAAAGCAAATCCTCATAGAGCTAATCATAGAGTTCATTCGTAGAGTTCTACACTTTTCGTAAAGTAATCCTCGTAGAAGAGCAGGACGTAAAGTAAACTCTATGATTTATCATCTTTGTAGAGTAAGTCAGTCTAACAACATGACTACATTAGAGCATTGCTGATTTGAAGGTCCGGATGCATTCACCAAACATCCTTGGTTAAAATCGAAGATCAGAAGATGTGTCTACCAGCTAGTTTGCTGAAAGCGACAACTCACAGGTGGTAGGTGAGATTGCAGGCTGATGTGATAGGCATGTCAAAAAGAAGCTAACACATTAGTTTAAAATGTCAACATCAAGGATCCTAAGATATTTGAGCATTAAATACACCAACGAGTACCTAGCAACGGGATGATTTTTCGACAGACTATAAAAGGCAACAAAGATTCAAATTCAAGAAGAGATGAACTCTGATAAAAAAGCCTAAGCTCTGCCAAAATCAAAAGAACTAATTCTACGATTTTGAACATCTAGTTCAAGTTGCTAAGTACCTGAGAAGAGAAGCATATTGCCAACTTAGCAGCACCTCTCAACAATAATCAAACAATAGAGGACTAAGTGTCCTGGTCTTAGTGACCATTATACTAAGACTTAATGACTCGAAGAGATCTTAGTGATCTGGGACTAAGTGCCCTGGTCTTAGTAACCATCATTCTGAGACTTAGTGACTCGAAGGAACCTAAGTGGTTTAGTTGTAAAAATCTGAGTGGTCTATATCTTAGTGGATTTCCTACTTGTTGAAGTAGAAGAGTGGACTAGGAGTTATTCAGTCTCCGAACCACTTAAAATCTCGCTTGTGTCATTTACTTTTCTGCACTTACTTTTTGTCATATTGTTATTTATGCGACTTAAAACCAAATACACTAAATTTAGAACTGAGATTTCTTTTATTCTTTAAGGGGGTTTTCAAAAAAAATATTCCATTGTGCTTGATCAATTCTAATTAGCTAATTAGTAATATCCTTAATAAGTTAAATTTTAAAAGAGGATCTATTCAACCCCCCTTTCTAGATCACTAAGTGCCTCTGGGAAACAACAATCTTCACACCTGAAATTGTTGAAAACCGCAATTTATCCTGATTCCCGTCACTATTTTCAACCCTAGTTTTAAAAATACGTAACTCAATCATATTACCTCCGAATCGAGTGATTCTTGAGCCTATTTCGTATATTTTTTTGAGAGCTACAATTTTAAGAAGACATAAAAAGATTTTGAATATTCTAAAAGACCCGAAAGTCAGATGCAAACATAGAAGGTAAATATTATTTTATATTTTGATTTTAAGTTTAGTTATGGGGGTTTTAAATTAAAGATTATTTTTAAATAAAATATAGACATAAAATTAGATGTCATGATAATCGAAAAGAGGAGATAAATTTATATTAAAGAATATAATTTGATTGAATGCAAACGTTAAAATCTTAAGATCAGTTTCTATATTTTAAGGTATATTGTGTGGATTATATCTCTTAATCTGACTATTGGATCGTTATAATTTTTGAATATGTTATACGTATATAAGTTAAGTATATGTTCACCAATTTTGAACTATTAAAGATTAACGTATGATTTGTTATGAATTTTAAGAAGGGGCTGATCTTGAATTTTTGCAGCAGAATTTTCAGCAACAAGTTTTAATACTTAAAAATGTATAACTTAATGATTTTAAATCCTATTTTGGTAATTTTTGAGGCTAAATTGGAGTATTTGAAGTCTAGTTTCTTTTAAAATTAATTAATTTGACAAAAAAATAAATTTAATTAATGGTAATAAGACCAGAATAGTAGACTGGCGTTTTAAGAATAATTTATCATATTAGGGTTTTAAGATTTCTTAAGTTTTGCTATTGACTTTAAAGTTTTGGAGTATTAATAGTGATCTAAAACGATAATTAAAGGCACCTTGAATGAATTACGAATTATTATAGAATTATTAGGTTGGATTATATTTAATTCAAGGTGAATATGTTTAGGTGATGAATAACATTTCATATTTGTTATAGTTGGCATTTAAGGGTAAGATTTTGTGGGGTGTGCTATAAGTGGTTTTGAGTATCATGCACGGATTCCATACTCCACTCCTCTGATTATTGATTCTATATATCTCGTGACATCTAGTCATTCGTTACATTTTTCTTATATTTTTGTTGGCACTCTTGAATAGGAATTTGATATTTGATACCTTAACTTTATTTTGTAATTTGAACTCTTTTCCTTCTATTATAATTTGAACATATTCTATATTTCTTCAGCGATACTATTATTATGTTGATTTGTTTGTACTGCTAATTGTATGGAATTTGGTACTCGCTTAATTGTTTCGTTTCTGATCAAATCCTTATTTTGCTTCAGTTTGGTCTAGATGTTTCAAACTTCATATTTTGTAATCTTTTGAATTTGTTATTAATGCATAGAACTTTATTGATCTTTGTAAAGCGGTATATGTTGTTACCTTCTTTTAGAGACATTATGTATATGATTTGATTTGGTTCAACTTGTACGTTTAGAACCCTTGTGTTAGTATTATGTCGCATGT
Source organism: Aralia elata (assembly GCA_034770075.1). NCBI lineage: Eukaryota > Viridiplantae > Streptophyta > Magnoliopsida > Apiales > Araliaceae > Aralia > Aralia elata. The sequence continues at coordinate 23,294,455 of CM068382.1, forward strand.
GTTATGATATCATATCTTTATAGAATAAGCGATAAGGTATACCTGAGCTATAACCACATATGGGTGTACCACAAGTATGTCCTTTTAGCACTAAGACATGACACTTTCCGTGGCAGTGTGATCAGTCCACGATGTATCCTTTTGTTTTGTATGCTCTGGGTGTGAGCTTTGGCTATTTTATATGTTTAGTCAGAATGCGTATGGGTCGACCCTAGTTTCTATTTTGTTTTGCAGATTGGTGATGTTTGTGCTAGACATACCTTCCGATTTGCATGCATTTGGATTCGCGGTCCAATGTGTAATTTGCCTTTGTAACATTATTTTAACTTGCCTATATGGCAAGGCATATTTATGTTTTGATCTGAGCTCGGTATAAAATAACCACTTAGTCACTTTGATTCAGCCTTCTGTTTGTTTCGTTAATTCTGTTGATTCAGATATATTCTATTCAAACTTTGGAGATTATATTATCGTCAGTATTTATGCTTGAGGTCTTGTTCAGTATTTTGTCAGTTGATTCCATATTTCAGTTGTGCATCTTTTGTATATCTTTATCCGTACTGGGCATTTGGCTCATGCTGTATTTTCTTCCAGCAGGTTTGCAAGGGCGATTTAGGGTTTCATGTGAAGAGAGACATTTGGCCAATTAGGTTTATTTGATTTTAGGTTTTGATTATTTTGTAAATTTTTATAGAATTGTATTTATTATTTTGAGATTTGTTGTGCTTTGCACGTGACCTCCATTTCCTATTCGGGAAGGGGGTGTTACAATATATATGTTAGCTAGAGGTGTTATTTCTTGGAAAAGCATCAAACAATCAATCATGGCGAGTTCCAATATGGATACAAAGTTTATAGCTTGCTTTGAGGCAATTTTGCAAGCTTCATTGTTAAAGAATTTTATCACAGGTTTGCGTATCAAATCCCATAAAGATCTATTGTGATAATTCTGTTGCACTCTTTTTCTCTAAAAATAATAAAAGGTCATTCGGTTCAAAATATATCAATGTCAAATGTATTGTTGTGCGTGAGAAGGTCGAAGAAGGAATAATAGTAGTTGAACATATAGGTACAACTAATATGATTGAGGATCCTCTCACAAAACCTTTGCCCATTGTGACTTTTAAAAAACAAATGGGCAGTATATGAATTATTAGCTCTTTTGGTATTCTTGGTTGAGTGAATGATATTTTATTATTATTTTATTTTTTAATAAACTCTTGATATACTCAATTGCATAATAAATAAATTGTTGCTACTATTTTATAATATATGCTTTTATTTATTTGAATGATATAATTAAAAATTTGACTTAAGGTTGGCTTAAGCATGATGGTTATTAATCACAATTTTTATAGTTGTTATAACAAGTCTTAAATAAGACATGAAGGCTTTTGTATAAAAGTGTAAAGTTAGACAATTTTGGCTATAATATTTATGAATCACATAAAGAATGTTAATGCCATATTATATTTTCATATTTGTTAGGATTCATGTAAGTTGAACTGCATCTATTTATAATCATGTTTTGATCAAATATCAATAACAGATGTGTTGATCTACAACATCCCTTTACAATCTTTCATTAAGGTTGCACATGTAATGACCACGATTTTCCTAGCAATATTATTGAGGTCAATAATTTAAATCCTGTTAATAATTCTTTTGCATGTCATACCTTATGAACCAATTCAAGTAGAGAAAAATTTATCGCATGAAAAAGTTCCTATCCAGATACTTGACAAGAAGGAACATGCATTGTGGAATAAAGTCAATTGTTTAGTCAAAGTACTCTGGAGGAACCATGCAGTTGAAGAAGCTACGTGGGAGCTTAAGGAAAAGATGAGGGCGAATTATCGAAGGGTTTGCCTTGACTGATTCATGAAAATAAGGTGTTTGTCAAAATAATTCTCAATGGCCATAAAGATTTTTTACTTCAAAAGTTGAGTGATAAGGTATAAATCTCAATATAAATATAGCTCAAGTGGGAGAATATAAGAACTATTTATTTGGGCTTACGTTTAAATCATGTATTTTGGAATGAAGGGAAATTAATTATAATTATACGAAATGATAATATAAAGTTTGTGATTAAATAAAGATATAATTAGCTAAGGTACACCGTATTCATATATATATATATATATATATATATATATATATATAAATGTGATGTTAAAATATAATCCATAAGTCTCCATATATGGGATAATACACATGTAATTACTAGTCATTTATGATAATTCTGACGCCCCCAAATTCAGGCCTACACAACTCAATTTTAGTCTCCAAAATACAAACAATATACATAAATTATCCTATTTTTGATTATTACAATACAGTGTCTAGTACGACAATATATACACTAAGTCCTCACTACAATTATTGTCACACTATTTTATAACATGGTGAGGACTACTACAACCATGGTTTTAAATATCGAACCTAATCGCCGGTTCGACTGATAAAAACCGGAACCAGTCGGCACTCCGGTCCAGTTTGAACAAAAAAAATAGTTTTAGTCAAAACCCGGTTGACCTACCGACCAGTGGTTCAACCGGTAAAACCTAATGACTCGATTTTTTTTTGTACCAAAATTTTTTTAATATTAAAATTAACCACTTTTAGTAATATTGTAACTCAACTTTATTATGTTTTAGTTTATAAAAAATTAGATTTTTTAAATTTTAATTAATTACTAATAATATATATTTTTACATATTAATGACATCACTAAGTCAATAACGGTTCGACACTGGTTGGATCAGTGACCCATAAACCTGGTACCTTTTTCGGTTCGATGACCAGTCTGGGTCAGAGAACCTTGACTACAGCTACTAACTCGGACCATCATTCCATTCTCGTGTTCTCCCCGCTAGCCCAGCTACACTCTCATTTCTTGAAAAAAATTATTAAATAAAAGGGTGAACTCAAATAGCCCAGTAAAGAATATCATAACTAAGATAGCGAAAAATAAGTTATCCTTAGCCTTCAACATTGATAAATCAAAGATTTAGAAAATATTTCACAACATAAATTTTTAACAAATAACTATGGCGAAATGAGCAATCCATTAGAAAATTCAAATAGACCATAATGTCTACTATCTTCTCCAATTTAAAAATTTACCATCAAGATTTCATTAACTGTAACACTAATGGTTATGATCATGTCAATCAACAGTTCATCTTTGGCAATAGTTCATCTTTGCACCCAGGCCAAAGAGAACTTTCACCACGTGTTCTTGACACACAGGCTAAAGGCACTCAACAATCATATTGTCTTTGCACTTAGGCCAAAGACATTCACAACAACTTAAGTTCTAATGATTAGTATAAATAACACTGATATAAAGGATGAATAAAAATAATAAGAATAATAACATAAAAATAAACATTAGATATTTGTAATTTAATTTGTCCATAGTCCAATAATGTCCAAATTGTCAACACGATATCCAAAATATCAACTCGAGTTCAAGAATAATATTTAAGGTTCACAGTTCAAATATAACGGTTAAAATTCAACAGGAAGGTTCAGGTCAAAAGATATTAGATGAAACACCAACTATTAAGGAGATTCTAATTATTTCAAAAAATTTCACCATTTAATGTTAAGAGTTGTAGAAACGAATAATACTTTTTTACCATAGTAAGTTTAAATTTAGGAGTATAAAGAAAATAATATTTCTCACCTTAACACGCGACTAGATACTGCTTTCTATTTAGTTGATTAACCTATGTGTATATTTATAATTTAATTAGTAACTATCACATATAGGTTTCATGGTGTATACTAGTTCGTGTATTATGAAATCGTCAAAAATGACCTGATAGTCTAAATTTGTGTTGTATGCAAAATAGAGTAGAATAAACTTCAAAATAGTTTTTGAAGGATTAACATAATATTTCAAAAAAATCTTACAGATGAAGTTTTTCAAAATAAATTTTCTAAAGGAAGAGTTGTAAAAACTATGTGGTGTGTGTGGGTGTTTGTGCAACTTTTATAGAAAAACTCTCAAAAATAATTCTTGCACTCTTACTGATATTCACCAATACTTAAGGCAGCCTTAGTACACTCAGAGAGACACTCACACTAAGCAATATTTTAGAGTATGCGGAAGGATAAATAAGAAAGTTATGAAACTCCTTATGCTAAGCCCCCTATTTATAGCCAAAACTTAACAAATATCTATCACAAGTCAATTAACCACATTTTTCACATTTGAAGATTATCTTTAATCTATATCATTCATCAGTTAACCACACTTTTCACATTTTAAGATTATCTTTAATCTATATCATTCATTAACTAACCACACTTTTCACATTTCAAGATTATCTTTAATTTACCACACATTAATTATCCATATTTTTAACATTTCAAGGCTATCTTTAATCTACCACATATTAACTATCCACATTTTTAACATTTCAAGATTACATTTTTCTTTACTATTCACAATTATTATTATATTATCCATCTTCTGCATTATTGACTTAAAGTATTAATATTACATATATTTAAGTATATAGTGTTCTTCAAATAATGAGTCTTGATGTGCCAAGAAATTGGTATATTTTAGCCTACTAATTTATATTTTTTGGAGAGTATATATTATTACAATTGATGTGTTTTTAATGTTTCTCATGTGTTTGGAATTTATTTGTGTCGTTGTTTGAATTGTTAGATTTGAAAATTTATGGACCAAAGAAAGGGGTTGTAAAGAAATGATTTCCAAATTTGGGTAAGGAAAGACAAGAATGGTCTTATGGGTGGCAACCGAGTTTCATTTGTTCCTTACAATTTGCAATCTACAGTAAAGGAATTAAAGACTTGGGCCAATAAAATTTCAAAAGCCTTCCAAGATAGATAAGGGAGGAAGGTTTATTTTTTTAAAAAAATAGGCTGGTATAGCAGATAAGGGAGCAACGCGAGAATGAAGGAACTAGAAAAAAAGCAACAAATCGCAAAAGAGGGGGAGATCAGATCCAAAAGGGAGGGGGGCAACGCTCTTCAGATATTTATTCTCCATTTTCATCTTTCTTATGCAGATGTCTTTACTTTTCATGATATCTAATTATTTAAAATTGATAGTATGCTCCTGCTTTTAGAATGGGTGGCTCCGATTTAAGTTAATATTATAAATTAGTGAAGGGTAGCAGTAGATTATAAAGTTTGCTTCAAACTATTTCCTCATTCTTTGGCAATGGATTTAACTTTCTCAAGCATTAAGAATTCATTCCAAGGACTATTTGCGGGAGGAAAACAACCTTTTTATCTACATGGTTGTTTATTGATATTTTATTTATTTTTATTTAATTTTTTTGTTTAGCAATTGATGAGCATAATTCGTTTATTCAATTGATTCATTTTTTTATCTTTGAATGTTAAGGATAACATTATTTATTATTTAGAGCAAAGTACTTTTGAAGATTGAAATTCAGAATTTATTTTACTTTCTTCTTCAATTAATTGATACATTGAAATAAGTATTCTGTTTATTTAATTATGCATTATTTAATTATGTTTTGTGTTCTAATTTCAAGCATGCTAGGCTAGATTATTTTCTAGGATTGAGGATGAATATAATTGACAGATTCCATTGCACATATTCATGCCAATTGATTCTACCAATTTAGTACGTTCGCGTTAAAAATAATTCTTTCTATTGGATGTCTATTTTGATTGATAAAAAAATGTTGGGTTCTCATTATTATGTGTTGGATTCAGTTTATGATTTGTTAAAAGCGGATATAAATTGTGTTTCGATGGAAATAATGAGTGATTTGATTTTATACATATGTTTGGCTATGGAAGAATTACCAATTTGATTTTACAATTTTATTAGACTTAATTGATTTTATTTTCCGCATTTAGTAGAGTCGAGAGACCAAACTAGTGCGTGATAAAAAGTAGAGTTTATTGGGCATAAATATTAGGAAGATGATATCAAATATATGACTCTGCCACCCTAGTATTTTATTATTGATTACTTTATTCGCGTATTTTTTAGTTGATAAAAATTCTCTCGAAATTTCTAAGCTAGATTAGGAATTAATTAGAATTAATGAGTGAGAAAAAACATGTTCCATCCGTTAAGTCCTTAGGGTTCGACCTCGCACCTATAGCTATACTAAGTATTCGATTCGTGCACTTACGAGTATATAAAACATTCACAACAAGTTTTTGGCGCCGTTGCCGAGGACTTTAAAATTTTTCCCACCAACTCACTAATTTAGATTATTTTCTTATACTAGTTTCTTTAAAAAAATTAAAAAATAAATAAATAAAAATTAAAAGTTGAGTAGTGCATGATTATTGTTTGGAAGCGTGAACAAGAGATTGAATAATGAATATGATAGATAATTTAGAACTTAATCCTTTATTCGAGAGAAAAACAATGGCTGAAGAACAAGAAGAAGCGAAAACTTTGAAAGAGCTTGTCTCTCTTATCACTACCAACCCACAGGCATGCATCGTGTTGCCTCCCACAACCGCAAACCATTTCAAGCTTAAACTGCAAGTGATGCAACTTCTTCCCATTTTTCATGGAATCGATCAAAAAGATCCTTACCTCCATAATAAGGATTTTTTAGAAATTTCTGCCACTTTCAAATTCTAAATTTTTTCTTATAAGTCAGTTCGCCTACGTTTATTTCCTTTCTCCTTGAAAGGGAAAGCAAAGGCATGGCTTAACTCACTACCTTCTAGGTCCATCTTTGGTTGGGAGACTTTGGTTTCCAAATTTCTAACTAAAATTTTCCCCATGTCAAAGACAAATGAACTTTGAAGACAGATATCTGATTTTTGTCAAGAGGATCATGAAAAATTCTATGAATCCTACACAACCCAATTTTAAGTCTCCAAAATACAAACAACATACATAAATTCTCCTATTTTTAATTATTACAATAAAGTGTATAGAACAACAATACATACCCTAAGTCTTCACTATAATTATTGCCACACTAATTTATAACATGATGAGGACTACTACAACTACTAACTTGGACCATCATTCCATTCCCCTGTTCTCCCCACTAGCCTGAGCTACACTCTCATTTCTTGAAAAAAAACTATGAAACAAAAGGGTGAGCTCAAATAGTCCAGTAAAGAATATCATAAATAAGATAACGAAGAATAAATTATCATTAGCCTTCAACAGTGATAAATCATAGATTTAGAAAATATTTGATAACATAAATTTTCAACAAATAACTACGATGGAATGGGCAATCCATTAAAAGTGTCAAATAGAGCATAATGTCTATTATCTTTTCCAATTTAAAAATTTATCATCAACATTTCATCAAATGTAATACCAATGGTCATGATCATGATTATGTTAATCAACAGTTCATATTTGCATCCAAGCCAAAAAGAACTTTCACCACGTGTCCACATAAGCTAAAAACACTCAACAATCATATTGTCTTTACACTCAGGCCAAAGACATTCACAACAAATTAAATCCTGATGATTATTATAAATAACATTGATATAAAAGATGAACAAAAATAATAAGAACAATAAGATAAAAAATAAATATTTGAGATTTGTAATTTAATTTGTCTAGAGTCCAATAATATCCAAATTATTAACACGATATCTAGAATATCGATTCGAGTTCAAGAATAATATTTAAGGTTCACAGTTCAAATATAACGGTTAAAGTTCAACAGGATGGTTCAGGTTAAAAGATATTAGATGAAATATCAATTATTAAGGAAATTCTAATCATTTCAAGAATTTTCACTGTTTAATGTTAAGGGTTGTACAAACGAACAGTACATTCTTACCATAGTAAGTTTAAATTTAGGAGTATAAAGAAAATGATATTCTTTACCTTAGCACGTGACTAGATACTGCTTTCTATTTAGTTGATCAACCTATATGTATATTTATAATTTAATTAGTAACTACCACATATAAGTTTCATGGTATACACTAACTCATATATTATTAAATCGTCAAAAGTGACTTGATAGTATAAATTTGTGTAGTGTGTAAAATAGATTAGCATAAAGTTCAAAATAGTTTTTGAAGGAATAAAATAATATTTCAAAAAAATCTTCTAGAGAAAACTTTTTAAAATGAATATTCTAAAGGAAGAGTTGCAAACACTGTGTGATGTGTGTGGGTGATTGTGCAACTTTTATAGAAAAACTCATCCGAATAATTTTTGCACTATTATTGATATTCACCAATACTTAAAGTAGTCTTAGCACACTCAGAGAGACACTTACACTAAGCAATTTATTAGAAAGTGGAATGAAGGATAAGCAAGAAAGTTATGAAACTCTTTATACTAAGTCTCTTATTTATAGCTAAAACTTAACCAACATCTACCATAGATCAATTAATCACACTTTTTACATTTTAAGATTATTTTTAATCTATATCATTCATCAATTAACCACACTTTTCACATTTCAAGATTATCTTTAATTTATATCATTAATCAATTAACCACACTTTTCATATTTCAAGATTATCTTTAATCTACCACACATTAATTATCCATATTTTTCACATTTTAAGATTACCTTTAATCTACCACATATTAATTATTCACATTTTTTACATTTCAAGATTACATTTTTCTTTACTATTCATAATTATTATTATATTATCCATCTTTTGCATTATTGACTTAATGTATTATATCACAAATATTTAAGTATATAATGTTCTTCAAATAATGAGTCTGTCTAACTATTTAATACTCGTGACTTTTAATTACATAGCTTTTCATTACTATCCTTGTTACGGTGACAATTATTGGTTCAATAATATAAAATACTGTGGAATACTGTGTGCTCTATTCTTTTATCATCGGGTATTTTAACAGTTAAAGTTAACAGTTCCGCCGACAATTTTTTATTAAAAAGATTATTTATGTCATTTTCTATATCCGATAATTATTTCGTTGTGAAGTCCACCAATGATTGGCTGTTTCAACGTAGTTATACTTTACAGAATATTTTCCAACATTCTTTTTTGTTTTCTTATAATTTGCACATATCATCCTTAACTTTAACATTTTTATCAATTTAATACCTCACTGTTTAGAATAATATTTATAAAAAAAATAAATTTATTTATTAAAAATTGGGGTCTTACATTAATAGTACTAGAAAAAGTGATATGGATAAATTATGTATAAAAGATAATTACATGTAATGTTAAAGAGAAATAATAAAGATGATTATGTAACTTGATGCATATTAATACAAATATATATTTTTTTGAAGTAACTTGCATACAACACATGCACACAATCTATAAACTTTATAATTTTTAAAGTAAATCTTTAACTCATCAAAACCATACCATCAATAATCCACACTTTTCACCGTTCAAGATTATCTTTAATTTACATCATTCATAAATTATCCACATTTCACATTTTAAGATTATCTTTATAATCTACCACATATTAATTATCCACATTTTTCACATTTCAAGATTACCTTTAATTTATCACATATTCATTATCCACAATTTTCACAATTTTTCTTTACTATTCACAATTATTATTATATTTTCCATCTTCTACATTATTAACTTAATGTATTAATATCATAAATATCAATGTTCTTCAAATAATGAGTCTGTCTAACTATTTAATACTCGTGACTTTTAATTACGTAACTTTTCATTACTACCCTTGTTACAGTGACAATTATTGGTTCAATAATATGAAATACTGTGCATTTGCTATTGTGGCAATTATTGGTTCAATAATATGAAATATTGTGCATTTGCTACTGTGACAATTATTGGTTCAATAATAATCACCGGGTATTTTAGCAGTTAAAGTTAACAGTTTCACCAATATTTTTTTATTAAAAAGGTTATTTATGTCGCTTTATGTATCCGATAATTATTTCATTGTGGGATCCACCAATGATTGGTTGTTTCGGTGCCATCGTACTTTACTGAATATTCCCTGATATTTTTTTTTGTTTTTATAATTTACACATATCATCCTTAACTTTAACTTTTTTTATCAATTTAACAACTTACTGTTTAGAATAATATTTATAAACAAAATTAAGTTTAATTTATTAAAATTTGGGGTCTTACAGTTATACCTCATACAAAACAAGTGGTCTTAATCTAGAGTTACGATATTGTTAAATTTTTATCGTATTTATATATATGCTATTGGATAAATTAAATAATTTTTTAATTTTTTATTTAATAATTGGATCATATTATTAGGCAATGTATTATACTTATACATCTATTTATTTTAATAATAGTATAGTTTAATATTTGATAAGATGATTTTCATAAGAAAATTGTTTGCTTCAAAAATTATATAATCTAAAGACTAATAAAATCTTACTTGCACACAAAATTATAAATATAAAATAAATTTAAGTTAGATAGATGATTTTTTTTTATTCTAAAACGATATTATCTAAGTAGTAATATAATTTTACTTAAATTTATATTATTATACATATATATTTTAATAAAAGTAACAAATTAATATTATGTAAGATAACTTTATTTTGATTGTTTTTTTATAAAACTATATTATTAATTGTTGTCTCCTTATAAAACTACGTTACTAATTTTATTTTTTAATTTGGATAAATAAATAATAAAAGTTGATTTCATATAGGAAAAGTCAAGATCAAATAAAAAAAGGACAAACCAAATTGCAAGATCGAACCAAAAAAAGAAAGACGAACCAAATTATTTATTTAATTATAGTAATTATAGATACCCTCAGGTCTAGACTGTCTAGTACTGCCCACTGAAGACGGCAGATTAACAAATTTATGTGTTATTAAGAAAAAATCAACAGATCAATAATAAAAATTAACAATATTTGTGGTACAAAATTAACTAACAGTATAAAATCACCTTTACAGTCAAATTTCTTAATATTGAATGACGCGGATCACCTAAGTCATCCTTTTATATACGTCTATATACGTATATAAAATAATTTTATATACACCTTAGTACAAAATTAATTTTATAGACGTATATATTTGGTTTATTTTCCTGTTTCTTGTCTTCTCTTTATAACTAGCTAAGTGCCTCCACACGGGTTGTTTTTTAAATAAAATTATTTTTAATTTTTAATTTTATTTTACATAGTGGTTATAAAATATATTTTTTGAATTTCAAATTGACTTACTACTATTATTAGAATGACTATAAATTTTTCTTAAAAACGAATGACTATAAATCACATATTGAGTATTATTGGCTTCAAAAAATCATATTGAGTGTTACTAATGAGATTTTTTTATTATTTTTAATTTAATATTAAGTTTTTATATGGTTTCAAAATTTAATATTTAGTTTTTATAATCAATCCTTCGTATGTATATATGCATTTTTAATTAAAGTTTCAAGTTGAGTGAAAGCATAAAAGCATAAAAGCCTAAACGTAATGCTTAAGTCATACTCTATTGTATACTCATTCCGTCACTAAAGTTACAATTTTTTTTTGTCCACGAAAGAATGAGTTAAGATACATAAAGCGAATGGTAAAAATGTTATTTAGTGGGGTCTACTAATAAAAATAAAATAAAAGTACACATCACTTTTTATAATCTTGTGGGGTCTCTAGGGATAAATTAAATTTTTTTTTTTTACTCTTTTGCCTCTAATTTACTCTTTTCTTAATATGTATGAAAAATATACTTTGCTTATCCTTTTGAGGATGTAGGTAGTAATTAATTAACTAAATAAATTTTATAAAAAATAAAATTGTTGTAAAATAATAAGTTACGAACATGATTTTAATTTTAAAAGGTTTTTAATTAGTAATATATAAGTCAAGGTTTTTTTTTAATATTAAGGTCTCCTATATGAAATAAAGTTATTTACTAAATTTTAATTGTTAATATATTTTGTAATATACATTACAATCTTTTTATATTAATTATTATTTACTCATAATATTTTTCTTATATTTTTAATATATAATTTTAGGGATATAATTGTTGTATAATAATGAGTTGTCAGTATGATTTTAGTTTTAAACGCTAGCTAACTAAATTTTAATAAATAATATATAAGTTAGAAATATTTTTGTAACATTAATTAACTAAATGTCTCCTATATGTAATAGAATTGATAACTAAAATAATCATTAATATATTTGTAATATATATATATATATATTAATATAATATAATTTTGATATTAATTATGATATGTACTCATAATATTTTTAATATATAGTCATTTAGAGACTAAAGTTGAGTAGAAACTTAAATTAAAATTCTAAATATGATTTTTAAGTTAAAATTATTACATTACTAAGTAATTAAAGGACTCTTATAAAAAATAATATAGGATCATAAAGAGAGTTTTAGTTCTAGATAAATTAATTTTACCAGAGTATAAAAAGTATTTTATTTCTAGTTAAATTTTAAGTCTATACTAAAAATCAAAGATTAAAAAACTAAGTTTAGTCTTATTATATATTTATAATATAAATGTGCAGAACCTAGAGTTATGAATTGACCTTTCAAAATGAATTTAGATTTGACACATACTGGCTTACTGTTGTTGATATTAGACTTCAATATCAATATTTAATTTTTCTAATAGAATTTCATAAGAAAAAAATCGCACGTTTTCAAAAATGGAGCCGTTATTGGTCCATCTTCCAAGGAGAATTGCTTGTTTCATTATTATATTACGCTATTTGATTCATCTTTGAGGGAGAATTGTTTATATTTAGAGTTTGCTATTTTTAGCATTATTATTATTATTATTATTATTATTATTATTATTATTTGTAATATATGTGACAATTATTATTTGGTTATCTACTTAAGTGTGATTCTAAAACCTCAACCGCAATGATGGATATTAGTAGCATAAAAATGTTATAACAAAAATGAATTTTCACTCATAGTTGAAGAAAGCCTTAGACCAGAAATAGATGCATCAAAGTATCGTCCAATAGACATAAAACCACAACCAAAATACAAATCTATCTAATAGGGTTTCTTTTGACTCTTGGAATCTACCAACCACAATTCATTTACAGTTATAAATGTGAATAATTGTTCTGAATATTTCATATTATTTATAAAATTTACAGTTCTGAATTTAACAACTAAAATGGAATTTAGTCATAAAAAATGTATTTGGATCCGTGGCCAACCAAATTATGAGTAATTGAACAATCGAAATTGTTGTATGAAGAGGCATTCAAAAAATTAAAAACTATATAAAAGATATATATACCCAGCGGATCAGGTCCGGACTCCCGGACCTGACCAAAATCCGGACCCGGCAAATTTTTTTTTTTTTTTTTTTTTTTTTGCAAAACAGTTAATAAAAAATATATAATGATTTTTGGTATTGAAAAAAATTATTAAAACAGTGTTTTGGGTTTGATTTGGATACATATAAAAAACAGTGTTGTACCGACTGTATAACACTGCTTCTTATATGTATCCAAATCAAACCCAAAACACTGTTTTAATAATTTTTTTCAATACCAAAAATCATTATATATTTTTTATTAACTGTTTTGCAAAAAATAAAAAATAAAAAATAAAAAATTTCCGGGTCCGGATTTTATCAGGTCCGGGAGTCCGGACCTGATCTTAACTCTCTCTCTCTCTATATATATATATATATATATATGTTTACAACATTAATTATGTATAAGTCATACATTTATAGGAATTAGGTGGACAATTTTCACATTTGATCCAAAGGATTGTCATCTCTTGTTTCTGAGTAAAATACTCTACTTTTGTCAATAATAAGATGAGTCGTGTTTTTAATATAATCACCTACAAACAAACGTCATAAAATATTGAAACTAGAAAATGATGTGCGCATAGATTAAAATTCGAATAATGTTAGAGATACAAATTATTTTACAAACATTTTACAAACTTACTGATGTGATACTGCTGTATTGGTAGTAGTGTTGTAGTGAGGAGGTGTTTTTTTAACTATCACCAATACAACAGTGCCACATCCGTCAGTTTGTAAAATGTTTGTAAAATAGTTTGTGTCTATAGCATTACTCTTAAAATTCACTAAGAAGTAAAATATAGTTATTTATTTATTACTCCCTCCGTCCCAAATTATCTGCTGTTTTAGCAAAAAAAAATTTGTCCCACAATATCTGCTTTTTTCAAGATTTCAATGCATTTTTCCCTTTATGTTCCAAGTTTGCCCCTTTACCCTAATTGTTGATAGTCATTACTCTCAATCTCATTCACGCCTCTCCTATTTTTTAAACGTTCTTTTCATATTTCCACCGATAAGAAACCAGAAGCTCCTCTATTTACCTTGAAACTTCTTCCCACAATGGGCCTTTGAGGCTTGAATCCCGAGACGCAACATCCATATCTGACCGAATTTTCAACAGAGCAATTGTTTCTTGTCTCGGCCACCGATTTCCACCGGAAATCCGCTCACTTTCTTCACTCCTCCCTTTTTCTTCTTCAATAAATCCACCGCCATCACTGCCACCACTGCCACCACTTCCGTCGCCAGCTTCAGCTGTAGCGGCCCCGGCATCGCCGGAATTTCCCATAAGGCCCGGAGCGCCCGACTGCATCATCATCAGAGTGGTGGAAGAATTAGAAGTAGAAGGAGAAAGCTGCAATTACAGCTGAAAAAAATAAAAATACAAAAAAACTAAATAGATATCAACCCAAAATGATGGTGAATTCTGTGGGTTTTATGAAGATGGGTGTATGATGAATTTATTAATTTATTCCGGTTTTTGTGGAAAGAAATTTAGGAAGACGAAGAACAACAAATAAGGGTATTTTAGTATTTTTATCACACATATTGGTATTTGTGTTGGACTCTAGAACAACAGATATTTTGGGACGGAGGGAGTATTACATATTGGTTTACTAAATATATTATGCGTAAATATGACATTACTAATTTTACAAACGGAGTAATTAATATAATTAAAAAATAAAGTAAAAGTATAATAGAATTATACTTTTTTCGAAACTACTTATAACTGAAACACCAAAAGATGGATAATAAATGGAAAAACGTCTTAGGTATTTTTTGATCTGCAATTACTCTTACTAAGCGTGTGGGAGTTTTTAATGTGAAGAAAACAAAAGAAAGTTAGAAAGAATAGAAGAAAAGAAAGTTAGAAAAAGTGAGATAGTTTTCTTTAGTTTTATATGAGTATTTGTGAAGAGAGAAGAAAGTGAATTGATATATTTTCTCTAGTATTGTCTGGGAGTTGAGAAAAAAGAAAAAGAAAATATACACTTTTATTAAATCGGTATGTTAGTATCCCTAGGACAGTAATAGAAATAAAGTGCGTTTAATTAAAAACTTAAGAGGACAAAATTGGTAGTTAGAAAATATTACTAGATCAAGTTTTTCTTTCTCTCTCAATCTTCTCAATTTTGAGAAGAAAACTTTCTAGAGAAAGTAAGGCATATTTTTCTCAACTTTCTTTTCTTTTCTCTCGTAAAAAAACTTAAAAGACACCCATCAAATTTTATTTTCTTCGATTTCTCTTTTTTTTTTCCTATCCAAATTTGAACTCCCAAACAGGGTGTTAGTGGGTACCTAAGTTATATACATTATTTTTAAATACGCAAACCACCAAATAATAAGAAAATTTACGATCTCTCATATATTATTTCGCTTTTCACATTAGTATGATTGAATTATATAAAAACTCATTTTAACCTACGAGTCATATACCCACTAAGACATCTCCCTTTTAACGCCTCTTTTATTAATATTTTTTATTATATTTGAATTATTTAGAATTCTTAATAATAAAATGCATAACAAACAAATAATTAGCTTATATTTCTAATAATCTGATTTTATCCAAAGTTTTTATTCTATTTCAATGTCAACGGTGGAGTTTAAGCATTAGGCTTAACAAGCAACAACGTCAGTATTCTGTACTTTAGCAATTCAACAAAAGTAGGCAGTGGCGAGTTGGGTTTCAGCTTTTTCTTTCCTTTTTCTCCTCAAAACCTCCAACAGTTTATCCCAGAAAGGTTTGTTCTCTCAACTTCTCTGTATCTGAATTTTTTTATTATTTTAAATCTAAATTTAATAAGAATCTTGCTATTTTCTACTCAATAATAATGGAATATCACTCTTTTTGGTTGCTGAGAATCAAGAACCAAAAGGAGGGAAAAAGTTGGAATCTTTAGATTTTATAGGTTTTTATTAATTGGGTATCTGAGTTTTCCTTTTTTGTTCAATTTCTAAGCAACCAAGTGGAGGATTAAGAACATTAATTAATGTCAATTGTGGTGTTTTCAGAATTGGTAACATGGTTTATGTTGTAGTATTTCTCCCTTTTGAATTATTAGTGTTTTATCTAATTTTTTGTAATATTTTTTGAAATTTTATCAGGTGTTTGATTTGTTATTATTATTATTTTTTGATAATTAGGTGTTTGCTTAATTATAGTTGTAAGGAATGAGAAAGAGGTCTAAAAATTCTCCGGCAGCACCGGAATTATCTGACGGTGGTGAGAATAGTGGTGCATCCAGAGTCGATAAGGGACCCCAAGTAAATGATAACTTAAAGAGTCCAAAGAGGTCAGCTTATGTGATACTGGCCTTGTTTGTGTTGATCATACATGGGTCTTGGGCTGTTCATCATTATCAGTTTGAGATTTTGCCCGAGCCTCTTACTGCTGAGCGGGCGGGTAAGAGGGGTTTTTCTGAAGAGGAGGCCATGAAACATGTCAAGGCCTTGACTGAATTGGGTCCGCACCCTGTTGGGTCCGATGCTCTCGATCATGCTTTGCAGGTATTATCCATTGAACCGATTAGATTATATAAGCATGGCATTTTATTTAGCTGCATAAACACACTTTATGATGCATTTTGCACATTTACTTGTGCCAGGACCAATATGTAATTACGATTATGTTGGATATTTGACCAAAAATCATGTCTTCTTCTCAAAGAAATAGCCTCTTAGGTGTAGAATCTTGTATCCCAGATTGCAAGCATATTTCAACTCTTCGCTATAATAGAGACCTACAAATTTACCTGTTATGTGCAAAGTTGTTTATCTCAATTTTAAAGAATATTGATGTAGTTGGGAAAACAACTTTTTCTTGTTTTGAATCATGATCAGGTAGTAGCTTATCATGTGCTGCGTTGTCTACAATTCTGTTCTAGATGGTAAATTGATAGTATCCACCATGCAAAGTAATTCTAATAGAAAACTAACGGGTCAACCATGCCTATTTTGAGATTCTCCAGAACTTATCAGCCTGGTCAGACATTAATGCTGAATTGGTCTGATAACATATTGCTTTCCACCTACAAATATACTTGAAGATATACAAAAAGAAGGTTACTTTATCATGTACTATTTAACAGCTAGTCAGTCTTATTCTTAGTTGGCTTGAATATGAGGTTCTGCAGATAGCACATATTGAAATAGCATCCACTGATTTTTTTTTCTTCGTTTTGCCAAAAAAGCTAAATTGAGATGGTCATCAATATTATCTTTGTTTCTCTTCAGTAGTATTTGGTACGATGGGAATATCAAAGGATGGAAGGATGGAAAGAAAGAAAGGAAGGAAGGATAAGGAGAGTAGGGTGAGGGTGGGGGTGGGGGAGTTTCCCTTGTTTGGTAGGAAGGAAAAAAGAAGAAAGGACACAAGGGATGAGATTTCTGTCCAGGGCCATAAAAATCGTTGTGTTCAAAATTGCAGATTGGATGAGAGCGGGTATGGGAGTACTTCTGTTTTGACTTTTCCCCCTTTTAATAAGCACTTTTTCCCACTCCCCACCCCTCCTTAAAGCCCTTTCAGAAAGCACTTTAATTGTTATTATTTTAGGTTAGAATTGTAATATTAAATAATACTAAATAATACTATCTTCCTTGCATAATATTTCTCTCCTTCTACATCAACTACAGTTATGAAAGTACAATCTTTTTGCTTAGGATACACATTCATCTATCCTATTCAGTTCTTTGTATCCTACCTTCCAGATAGACCATTTGTACTTAGTTATGAAGATCTGTGCTAGGTTCCCTGCTTGGTGCAAAAAAGTATGCTTTCTGAGCATGATGGTCTTATTTGTGACCCAATCACTTTGTGAAGAATCATATCAAACATTAGGTTTGAAGCCAGCCTATCACTTCCATCACCACAGACATGGGGAGTTACTGAACCAACAGAAGGTATAGTCGATCCCTGATGGGTTTGGATGTTCTACCATAATAAGAGAGAGGTCACATGATCAAACCTTGCCAACTCCAAGGGGCACTCATCACAAGCTTATGCTTGGATTTGCCCGGTGCATGGCTCTTGTGTTTACGTTGGCCATGTTCTTATCTACAAAAATTATCATCTAGAACCACCTTATACCAGGAAATAGGTATATACATAAAACTTCTAGATGTCAGGATATACATATTGAAATTGCCAACATGATGAGCACAATAAGTCAACCAATATATTGATAGCAAATTCTGACTTATGTTTCAACCTTGAAGCGCTAGCAATTAAATACAATACATTGTTTTAGTATTTGCTACTTTCTAAACTCATTGAATAAGGTACTGATATTTCTGCTTTTTTACTTCTAGCTCAAGTATGATATTTGTTCATAGTTTCATAGTAGGTAGAGTTGCACAAAAAGCCCGGGGCCTGCGGCTTGGGCTTGGTCCGGCCTGGGCCCAGCCTGGTCAAGGCTTGGGCCGGTCAGGCCCGATCTGGAGATTTTAAACGGGCTACGTTTTGGACGTGAAAATCCAGCCTGGCCAAAAGCCTGGCCTGGACCGGCCTGTGGCCTGGGTCCGACTTGCTAGCTACTAGATGGTAGAGTAGCTCTGCGATAGTAAAGGCTAAAGTCACTCTAAACTCTATGATCTAAGTAATGCCTCTACGATCATTAAATCATTACTCTACGATCGTTAAGTCATGATTCTACGATTTAAGTCATTAGTTATTACTCTACGATCGTTGAGTCATGACTCTACGATCGTTGAGTCATGACTCTACGATCTAAGTCATTACTCTACGATTGTTAAGTCATTGCTCTACGATTGTTAAGTCATTGCTCTACGATTTTTTTCCCCTTGACCCTTGCGATTAGCAAAGCTAACGTGTCCATACAGGTTACAACACTTCGTTTTTGTACAACCTCTTGTACAAGATTAATGTCTGAAATAAGCATGAAGAAGAAATCTGGAGCCTTTGTTGCTACAGCTTCTACCACTGCCATATCTATTGCTTCCTCGTACTCAGATTTAGCCTCCAATTCCAAATTAGCTACCAAGGCCTGGCCTGGCCTACATGCCTCAACATGTCATATTTTCGTGGGAGAAGTCTGGCATGGCCTGGCAGGCCCAAAGTCAAGGCCTGACCTGTCCTGGTCAACGACCAAGGCCTGGCAGGCCCAGGCCGGACCAGACCAGGTCGGCCTGTTGTGCACCTCTAATAGTAGGCCTTAAACTGCGTCGTCAACATTTCAAGGGAGGCTTTGATAGATATATGGCTTAGACAGCTGTATAAAATTGATCTTGTTGGGAACTAGCCAAAATTGATGTAGGACAAGGAGGGAACGAGAATAAAGGAGATTCGAAGGAGATAAAAGAGGCTAAAAGTCACAAAGCACGAGGCTTAATTCAATAATATCAATAATCAATAATTCAATCATAATAATAACGAGGGATTACAACTGTTCATATAGGAATAAGAAAAACCCTAAAACTTGGAGGCTAAGTAAAATATTAAGTAACTTAATTAAATAAGGAAATAAAATCCTAGTAATTATCTACTTCCTTAAATGATTAATATTCTAGAGTATTCTAATAATATAATTAAAGGCTGAATGACATATCTGTCCCTCCAAGTTGTCACTCACTTTCAGAGTCATCCCTAAAGTTAATTTTTAGGCAGTTAGGTCCTTAAAGTGACATTTTTTGGCGTTTTCGTTCCTTTTACCCAACCCGACCCATTTAAACCAAATTTTGACCCAACCCAACCCGACCCAATTTCACTAATAAAATTTTAAAAAAACACTAAAAAGTTTTAAAATTATTTTAAAAATAATAATTATCTTAAAATTCTTTTAAAAATACTATTTCATTTTAAAATATTAAAAAAAATTATTATTTTAAATATTTTAAAAATTATTAAGAATTTAAAATAAAATATTATTTTAAAAAAGTATTTTATTTTAAATTCTTAAAAATAATTACTATTTTAATTTTTTTTTAAAAATTATTATTATTCTAAAAAAAATATTTTATTTTAAAATATTAAAAACAATTATTATTTTAATATTATTAAAAATAATTATTATTTTAAAGAGCTTTTTTTTCATAAAATGAGTAAAGTTTCATAAAATATAGATTCAAAAAAAATTATTTAAAAATAAGTATTTTTAATATTTTAAAATAAAATATTATTTTTAAAATAATAATAATTTTTTATATTTTAAAATAAAATATTTGTTTAAAAAAGTTTTAAAAATAATTATTATTTTCAGGAAAAAATATTAGAAACTTTTATTTTTTTAAAAATGAGTAAAGTTTCATAAAATATAGATTCAAAAAAAATTAAAGTTTAAAATTTTTAATTTTTAATTATTTTTATGAAAATTTACACAACTTTAAAAAAATAAATATTTCTAGTTTTGTTTTAAGAAAATAAAAGTTTTTTTCATTTACTTTTTTGAATCTATATTTTAAGAAATTTTACTCATTTTTAAAAAAACTAAAAATTTCTATTTTTTTATGAAAATAAAGTTTAATTTTTTTGAATCTATATTTGATAAAACTTTACTCATTTTTTTAAAAATTGAAAATTTTTCTACTTTTTTTCCTGAAAATAATAATTATTTTTAATTTCTTTTTTTAAACAAAATTGAATCTGTTTTTTATATATTTATCTTTTGCTCTTTTTTTGTATTTTACATAGATATTTAAAATAATTATTATTTCTAATATTTTAAAATAAAATATTATTTTTAAAGTAATAATTAATTTTAAAATATTAATAAATTTTAAAAATAATAATTATTTTTAATATTTTAAAATAAAATAGTATTTTTAAAATTATTTTAAAATATTAATTATTTTTAAAATAATTTTAAAAACTTTTTTGTTTTTTTTTAAAATTTTATTGGTGAAATTTGGTCGGGTCGGGTTGGGTCAAAATTTGGTAAAAATGGGTCGGGTTAGGGTTAAATCGGTTAAAAGGAACGGAAATGCCAAAAAATGTCACTTTAAGGACTTAAGTAACGAAAAATGTACTTTAGGGACGACTTTAAAAGTGAGTGGCAACTTGGAAGGACAGATGTGCCATTCAGCCTATAATTAAATATATCCTAATATTATCTATTAAATGAACTAATTACATTAAAATCATCCATAAATAATAATACATAATAATAACCTAATAATATTAAATCTCTTCTGCTTCCATCCTCATCATTCTCCTCTCCTTTGAAAAAAAACTCATCCTCAAGTTTTGAAGTATAGAAAAATCCAAAGTCCACGAATCGGAATCCAAACATGCAAGAATTTTTGGTCCTCCTTGTAGACATATTGAGAAATAGAAAAGAATAATGAGTGAATTTCTTTGTATTGCATATTGTTGGAGCTCTCATTGATAACAAAATCAATGACTTGATCGTTGGTTTCTTCATATAGATTATCAAGTTGCTTTGAGAATTGATCATCGACTTTCTGCTGAATCTCGCTCATGTTACTTGTCATTGAGTTGCGGAATTTCTTCCCAATTAGTGTCACTAGCATTGAGCGTCTCTGTCAATTGCGGTTCCTTAGTCATCGTCTTTGAAACAGTGGAATATTCACCCTTTTCTCGATTAGACTTGTCTAGTTGGAGCACAACATTTATTGATTCTGTTAAGGATTACATTTGGGCCTCTAAAGAATTAATTCTTGCACCATAACTTTTGGGACATCTCTTCTATCTTAGATACAAGCTCAACATTAGTAACCATGATTCTGCAAAGAAAATAAAACCTGTTATAAAATGTGATACATAGTGGATGTCTAACTTAGTGGAATTATTGCACCTCCCAATATGATACTTAGTGGAGTTAATGCACCTCTATGATACATAGTGGAATGCTTGCATTTTTCAACCTTTGAGCTTCAACGTATCTATGTTTGTGCCTATAAATAGGTACATTATGAAGAGAACAATATATATATATATATATATATATATATATCGAATGCTATCTCTTATTTCCCTTTAATTACTATTGTCCTTTTTACTCTTTATTAAGTATATGGTATAATTATAATTATATACTTAGTAAGTTTTACAACACGTTATCAGCACGAATTGCTCCTTACTTTCGTCTTGAAGCAGATAATCATATTTGGTTTGTTGATAAGAAGTAGAAGGTATGTTTTATATATATATAAGTTTATCTCCTCTATATACATATGAGTTTAGTTAAAAGTAAAACCACTTGCTATTTGCATGGAGTATTTGTTATGTGAATAATAATAATAATAATAATAATAATAATAATAATAATAATAATAAAATAGTAGAATGTTTAATCACATCCAATTAAAGTATTGTTTAGCTACGTACTAATCATTTAATATTTGTTCGAATGTTTATTCAATATTTATTATAATAAACTAAATTTCTAATAATTTTGATATTTTTATGAAGTTACAATGACAAACCTTGCCAAACTTGAGTTTGTGGCACTTGATATTACGGGTAAGAATTATTAATCATGGATCCTCGATGCCAAAATTCATCTAGATGCCATGGGTCTTGGAGACACCATTAAAGATGGTACTGAAACATCTAGTCAAAACAAGGCGAAAGTCATGATTTTCTTACGCCATCATCTTCATGAGGAGTTTTAGTTAGAGTATCTCACAATAAAAGATCCTCTTGTTCTTTGGAAAAAATTGAAAAAAAGATATGACCATCAAAAGACAGTTATTCTCCCAAAAGCTCGTTATGAGTGGATACATTTACGATTGCAGGACTTTAAATCAGTAAGTGAATATAATTCTGCAATGTTTAAAATCAGTTCTAAATTTAAATTATGTGGAGATAATATCACCGATGAAGATATGTTAGAAAAAAACATTCTCCACTTTTCATGTCTCGAATGTGCTCCTGTAGCAGCAATATAGAGAACGAGGTTTTAAGAAATACTTTGAACTTATTTCATGTCTCCTTGTGGCCGAACAAAATAATGAGCTTTTGATGAAAAATCATGATCTCAACCAACTGGTTCAGCTTCATTCTCTGAAGTGAATGTTACGAGATATAATAATAATTATGGTCGTGGTCGTGGTCATAATAGAGGCCGTGGACGTGGTCATGGGCGAAGACGGTTTAATTACCATAACTATGATGTTCATAATTCGTCAAATTCTAACAAATCTTCACAAAATGAAGAGAAACAAGAAAGAGGGAAGACTATATATAAAAGAGATAATAAGGAAGAAAATATTTGTTATTGGTGTGGAATGAAAGGACATTGGTCTCGTACCTGTCGTACGGCTAAACATCTTGTTAATTTGTATCAGTCCTCATTGAAAGGAAAGGAGAAAAACATAAAAATAAATTTTTCTCACCCACATCAAGATAATAATGATATTTATTCTGACCCTTTTGATATGACACACCTTGACGTTACAGATTTCTTTGAACAAAATAATGAGAAAGTTGATATTTCTTGTAATGATAATAATTAGTTTAGAATTCTGTCAATCCTTTAAGTGTGTATCTTTTATGCTAATATATTTCTATGTATTTTGTTTTCTTTTTTTCACGTTGGCTTGTTTAATGTAAAAGATTGTGTTATAATAATATCTTATTATGAACTTATTATATATTTATTCTTTTTCATGAAGAAAATATGAATTTGCATCATGGTATAAATGAGACCATTATCAGTGATGGTGGAGATATATGTTTAGTAGATAGCGCAGCGACGCATACCATTCTCAGGCATAAGCAATATTTTTCAAATCTAAGAATGATGAAAGCAAAAGTGAATACAATATCAGGTTCAACAGACTTGATAGAAGGCTCTGGAAAAGCCAATATAACACTGTTGTAAAACTTACTAAGTATACAATAAAATTATATAATTATAATCATACCATATACTTAATAAAGAGTAATAAGAACAATAGTAATTAAAGAGAAATAAGAGATAGCATTCAATATATATATTGTTCTCTTCATAATGTAGCTATATATAGGCACACGAACATAGATACGTTGAAGCTCAAAGGTTGGAAAATGCAAGCATTCCACTATGTATCATGGAGGTGCATTAACTCCACTAAGTATCATATTGGGAGGTGCATTAATTCCACTAAGTTAGACATCCACTACGTATCACATTTTATAACACTCCCCCTGGATGTCTATGGTATAGCCATACGCATTGAGAACTACCTCATTAAAAACCTTACTAGGAAAAATCCAATGGGAAAAAACCTTAGTTAAGGAAAAAAGAGTGCAGTGCGTATTAGCTCTCCCTCATGAATGTATCACCTTGAGTCATTAAGTTGCCGCATTCCAATATTGCGTTGCAATCTTTCAAACGTTGTAGTTGGCAATGCTTTAGTGAACAAATCTGCTAGATTATCTTTTGAGTGAATTTGTTGAACATCAATGTAACCACACTTATCAAGGTCATGTGTGAAAAAGAATTTCGGTGAGATGTGGTTCGTTCTATCTCTTTTGATGTATCCTCCCTTTAATTGAGCTATACATGCAATATTGTCTTCATATAGAATGGTTGGTCTTCCTTTGCTGGAGGATAAACCACATGTTTCACGAATACATTGAGTCATTGATCTCAACCACACACATTCTCGGCTTGCTTCATGGATTGCAAGTATTTCAGCATGATTAGATGAAGTGGCGACTAATGTTTGCTTTGTAGATTTCCATGATATAGCAATATTATCACACGTAAAGAGATAACCTGTTTGAGATCCTTCCCGAAACTCTATTTATCGATCTATGCAAAGTCAAGTCTGAGGGCTTTTAGATCGTGAGGGCTTCTCAGTGAAGATTAGTGGGGGGTTGATCTGAGTGTGTTTCGGATTTGGGGTTTCGGATCTTGGTGACTGCTGGGGTTGGGGTGTTGGATGAGGGATCCGTTCGGATCTGGTCTCTCAATAATTAGATCTCAAACTGTCCTTGCCAGCATCTGGGTTCCGATTTATGGGCGTTGCTTTGGTTAGGTTCCTTAGATCCCAGTGTTTTCTGTTTCGCGGAAAAGGCTTGTATCAATGTGTTCCCGATCTCAAACAGGTTATCTCTTTATGTGTGGTAATACTGCTATATCATGGAGATCTACAAAGCAAACATTAGTCGCCACTTCATCTAATCATGCTGAAATACTTGCAATCCATGAAGTAAGTCGATAATGCGTGTGGTTGAGATCAATGAGTCAACATATTTGTGAAACATGTAGTTTATCCTGCAGCAAAGGAACTCCAACCATTCTATATGAAGACAATGCTGCATGTATAGCTCAATTAAAGGGAGGATACATCAAAGGAGATAGAACGAAGCACATCTCACCGAAATTCTTTTTCACACATGACCTTGATAAGTGTGGTGACATTGATGTTCAACAAATTTGCTCAAAAGATAATCTAGCAGATTTGTTCACTAAAGCATTGCCAACTACAACGTTTGAAAGATTGCGACGCAATATTGGAATGAGGCAACTTAATGACTCAAGGTGATACCATTCATGAGGGGGAGCTAATACGCACTGCACTCTTTTTTCCTTAACCAAGATTTTTTTCCCATTGGGTTTTTCCTGGTAAGGTTTTTAATGAGGCAGTTCTCAATGCGTATGGCTATACCATAGACATCCAAGGGGGAGTGTTATAAAATGTGATACATAGTGGAATTAATGCACCTCCCAATATGATACTTAGTGGAGTTAATGCACCTCCATGATACATAGTGGAATGCTTGCATTTTTCAACCTTTGAGTTTCAACGTATCTATGTTCATGTGCCTATAAATAGGTACATTATGAAGAGAACATTATATATATATATATATTGAATGCTATCTCGTATTTTCCTTTAATTACTATTGTTCTTATTACTCTTTATTAAGTATATGGTATGATTATAATTATATAATTTTATTGTATACTTGGTAAGTTTTACAACAAAACCAGACTTTGAAAATTTTGCCACGGATGAACAGTAATGCATACTGTGGCAGGATTTATTTATTTTTGGATGAAAATTTTGGGATAGATTTGAGACTATGTTGTTGTCTCAGATATTGGTGTCGAGTCTCTAGCGAACTTCGACAATTGATGGCGGCCAAAAAATTAGGGTAGGGAGAAATTGAGTGAAATCAAAATATATCAGGAACTTTTTTTGGCTTTGATACCATTATGATGTAGGATAAGGAAGGAAGTAGGAATGAAGGAGATTCAAAGGAGATAAAAGAGGCTAAAAGCCACAAAGCATGAGGCTTAATTCAATAATATCAATAATAAATAATCAATAATCAATAATTAATAATCAATAATCAATAATTGAATAATAATAATAACCAGGGATTACAACTGTTTATATAGGAATAAGAAAAATCCTAAAACTTGGAGGCTAAGTAAAATATTAAGTAACCTAATTAAATAAGGAAATAAAATCCTAATAATTATCTACTGCCTTAAATAATTAATATTCTAGAGTATTCTATTAATATATCCTAATATTATCTACTAAATAAACTAATTACATTAAAATCATCCATAAATAATAATACATAATAATAACCTAATAATATTAAATTTCTTCTGTTTCCATCCTCATCAAAAACCAATGGAACATTCAACAGGTTAAGGGTATCTTTGTCTTTTCAGAAAACTATGAGCTAATAAAATGTGAAAGCGGGTACAAATCAACATATAAAATGACAAACAATCTTAGATGATGTACCATCTAGGTTTGTGTATGTCATGCTTTCATATTGCAGCTTTGAAAACTGATTCTTCTTGGTGTACATACTAAACCTATATAACATACAAGCACTGTCTTTTCTGTACTATTATAACTTTATGAACCTTGAAGTTCTAGAAACATCTAGAAATGTTGTGATTAGCTTAAGAAAAGGAATACGCATTGCGAATTATTTGGGTTTACATAGGCATCCTGCAAAGTTGCAGGTTGTACTATTATTTTTCCTTTTTTTTTTGGTAATTCAGTTTATCATTTTTTTTGTGCTGGTTTATAGTACCACATTTTCTGTGTTATTTCATCTTTTCGTCTTGTAAATTTGATTTATTATTATTATTATTATTTATGTCTGCCTTTTTCTATTGGCATGAGAACCAAATTAAACAGAAGTTTCGCATATAAATATACTACATTTAGTAGTTCCTTGTAGTATTCTTTCATTTCACCATTTTGATGAACTATTCCCGGCTAAGAATTTTAATTTTCTACAGTTTCTTCATAAATCATTCAAAAACTGTTCTTAAACTGCTTCCCTTTGCAGTATGTCTTGGCGGCCTCTGAAAAGATTAAGAAAATGGCTCATTGGGAGGTTGATGTTCAAGTGGATTTTTTCCATGCAAACTCTGGTGCTAATCGTATGGTTGGTGGTCTTTTTAAGGGGAAAACCCTTGTTTATTCAGATCTGAATCATGTCGTATTAAGAATCTTGCCAAAATATGCATCTGAAGAAGGAGAAAATGCTATTCTGGTCTCTTCTCACATTGATTCAGTTTTTGCAGGGTACGTTTCCCTTTATTTTTTTTTACTTTAATTTACTTTCCATTTCTTTAATTTGGTGAGTCATGTAATTTGAGTGCTTTTACGTGGTAATATTAAATTTGTGATTACTTATAGTAGGGTTGTTATAATTTATTTTCATTGGTTTCGACTTCGGGGTTTTTTGTTGTTGGTGTTTCTACTTTATGCTAAGTTTATGGTTGTTAAAATTCATTTTCATTCATTTTTGGCAATATGATATCAATTCAGACTTTGGGATTTGTTTTTTATTGTAACGTTAGGATGTGAGGCAAACTAAGAAAAGTTAGTTATATGATAACAATGTACTCAAGATTTTCTAATTTTGGAAAGATACACCACAACACACACTACAGCTTAATCTACAAGGGTAGACAATATGAAGCGTCTATTCAGACATTGGGTTCAATTTCTGGTCATATGGTTCAGGTTTTCGTGCTCTTTCTTTTTAAGTAACTACAAAGGTTTCTGGATTTGGTTTCTCTTCATGACCTTCAAGTTAAAATGGCGGCGTAGGAGCAGTCGTAAGGAATAAGAATATAAAAGCAATCAAAAATGTTATGCATGCTTGCTCTCCTAAGCTAGGTGATGAAATAAGATGGCCTAGTTGATCCCATTATCAAGGTGGCTATTTCTTGGTTTGATGATGGTCAAATTATACTATTGGACCATCACATTGAATGCAATTGGATTGACTAATGGGTTATCATGAACCTGTTCTTTATAGGCTGCTGAAATATATTTTCCTTTTTGATATTAAATGTGGGAAAGGGGCTTGTAGAAAAGAGAGTGGACACATAGTTCTCATAATTTTGTTGAAATCATGGGGAGTGGCAATCTCGGTAGGCACTCCTCTCTTGGTAATACTCGTGATTCACCAATGACACATACGGTTCAAGTATTAAATAAGGATGCCATGTAAAGGTTTGGGATGCTACCACAAAAATACAAAGAGGTCAGGGTAATGAACAACGGGTATCTTGCACTTAGTCAACCTTCTACATCAGTGGTATAAATATTACCATAAAGAGTGGTAAATCATTGTTTCTTTTCATTGGTGAAAGTTAATTTGAAATCTGAATTTCATTAGAGCCAAAGTATTGGTCTTTATATTAAATGTGATCTTGCTTTATGTAGCTCATGACATAATTTTTTTTGCTAGAATTCTTTTCTTTCTCAAAATGCATTTTATGAACAATTTTCACAGTCTGTCGTGTGCTTTCTTTTAAAAATGCAACCACTATGGATATTTTAATTCTTATTCACCTTGGTAAGATAGCCTGAAGATTAGAGCAAACAAAATATTTAGAAATTGTGCATCTTCACTTGTCATCACTCGGCCTTTTTCTTTTATAGGGAAGGTGCTGGAGATTGCAGTTCATGTGTAGCTGTTATGTTAGAGCTTGCTAGAGGAATTTCTCAATGGGCTCATGGATTTAAGAATGCTGTTATATTTTTGTTTAACACTGGGGAGGAGGAGGGCTTAAATGGTGCTCATAGCTTTATAACTCAGGTTTGAACATTTAAGATACATCCACTTAGTGTGGGTTTCGTCATTAATATCTACACTTTTAGTCCTTATATATATATTTCCTTCAAATAGCTTTAATGGTTGCGAGGAGCGTTCTTTCAAGTAGATGGTAGAATGTAAGCTGATGTTGTGGTGTGATAGTTTATCGCAAACTCAGTTCTTTTTCCTCTATATCAAGTTTGTAAGGGATATGTCAAGCCTTTGATACATTCACACGAGGGGTAGTGGATTATTCATTTACATAAAAATTTCCTCTTCCATTAAACTACCAACAAAATTCATTAAGATATTCGGTTTCACATCTAACCATATTAGACACCAGATTAACAGCACAACATAGAAGAGCGTGAATAGAGTTAATCTTAGGTACAAGGATTTCTAGCGACCAATTCACATCCTTTCATCTCATTTACGTCAGGGTCTTGTCGTTGCTTTTTTGTGATCTTTTGTGATGGGAGCTTTTGGTGGGATTGCATATTCAGATTCACAATGAGGGCAGCCCTTTTAAAGTACTTTGTATAATTTCTGCTTTTCTAGTTTAGGAGGATTTCTCATCTTCAGTTTATCATTTTGTATTCTCCCTATTCTCGTACAATCTCCTTTATTTTTTTTTCAGAAAAAAGATAAATATAATCTTCTCTCGATAAAATTGCCACTGGGAAAACCCCTTAGGGACCAGGCCATTTAAATCTCCCGACTGTCGTATCTGTTTTTACATAATCATTTTTGACCTACTGAATATTTCCCTGCTGGAAGAGAACTAACTACCAAGCATCATTATTGGCCAATACTTGATAAGTTGGCCAATACTTTCATCTGTTCTAGTATATCTTCCTTCCACTTTGGATCTCTGATTGCTTCCTTCCAATTTTTTGAGGAAGCAACTGCAAGACAAAAGATAGGGACAATACATAGCAAGATAAGAGAAGAAAAGGAGTTGTATAAAACAAATTAACGACCTTATTCCTTTCTAAAAGAAAGTGGAAGTTTAGTATCATCAACTACTGGAACTATAGCTGGATAATAAATACCTGATCAAATTAGTGAGAGGTGATGGAACTAAATTTGATATTAAGGGATGAATTCTGATTTTCTGTAGCACCTGGATGATTTTGCGTGTCCATGTCTAATGCCAGTAAATGTCAGCAGATTATCTCTCCAACATTGCTCAACGTGACCCATAAGCGGTTTGTTGCTCCTAAACCTCAATAGGTATTTCATTCTTCCTCTCACGACATGTAGTATCCTTCAAGCAATAGTATTAGAAAAGGATGCTGCTGAGAAGATATCTCTTCATCTACACCGCTATCCCTCTGAAGACATTGCTGAGATGAGAGAACAAGGTTTCCGATTTATGTAAATTAACATCCATGTAAACATATATTTTGAAAGATTATGGATGATTTATATTCTTTTCGAGTCATGATAGCCAATGAAAATGCACCTGAAGCCTTTGGATTAGGTTTCCCATTGGCATGTCAGTGTCTTAAAAAAAAATAATGAATAAAACAGACGCAATAAACACTTGCAGAGGAAGAAAAAACTGAGAGGCATCAGGGAAGAGAAGAGGCGTCTTAAAACAGATCTAAAGAACATTTGAAGGCAGAATATTAATTACTCATCCCTCTCTATCTCTCCTACTCTCTCCACATTAGGTTCGTCCTAACTCCTTTTTATTCTATATATTTTATGCAATTCCGTAACTAACGCTCATTTATTTTATAACTTGCTACTTTCCAAGATATATGTATCCGTGTTCATTTCCTTTTTCCTTTTCATCTGCGCGCACACACACACACACACAGATATGTGGGTGTGCCTGTGTTGTTTATTTTTTATTAGTAGCACTTCCCTTCCCCATCATTCTGAACCTAAGCAAAGATTATGTCGGAAAAAAAAGTGTAAAGTAAAAGATGATTTGGAAATCCTTCAACATAGAAGTGTTCACGTGTACAAAAAAAGAAGAGTTAGTGTTAACTCTTAACTGTACTTGAGGTACAGAAGCACATAAACTATCAGGGGAAAAAAGTACTGACCAACCTTACTTTCGTGTAAGAAATAATTCTAATTATCTCTATTGCAGCATCCATGGAGCAGTACCATCCGTATGGCTGTTGACTTGGAGGCCATGGGTGTTGGAGGGACTTCTGGCATATTTCAGGTCTGGTTTCATGAATTTACGTTTTATTATTGCTTTATTTACTTTTAAGCTCTCATTCTTCTCTTTCTTTGTTATTGTACTTGAAATGTGATTGTATGTTGTCAATTTGAACTTCTGGTTATTTAGCCTCTATTTGAACTGCACTAGATGCTTGTAGTTCTATTGCTACTAGATCATTGGCTATTTGAAATCAGGCGAGGGGACAATCTATGATATCAGTCTCAAGTATGCAGTTTAAGTATGAAAAGGTTATAAGAAAATAATTTGACACTTGTATTTCATGGACAATGATGTATAAGCTGCAATCTGTAAATTTGTATAACATACTAGAAGAGATTTATCTGATTTTAATTTGTTTGCCGTGCTACTCATGTGGTCAAAAATCATCTTTTTATCTCGCAGAGAACGTTGTTTCAGTATCCCCTTAATCTATTGAGCCTTGTATATTTGATTATTTGGTGTATTTCTCCTTATTATAAACATTTTAATTTATCTTTTGTTGCAATAGGCTGGTCCTCATCCATGGGCTATCGAGAACTTCGCTATGGTAGCAAAGTACCCATCTGGACAAATTCTTGCGCAGGTTTGATATAGTTATTTTCTTTTTGAACTTAATTGTTATGAAGATAAGAGTTATTCCATTCTCCCTTTATAGTAGAGTTTTCTCTTTCAATTCATGCCATATCTTATATTCCAATTGACTTTAGTGCCGCAGGATCTCTTTTCTTCTGGAGCCATAAAGTCTGCTACGGATTTCCAAGTGTACAAAGAGGTTGCTGGTCTTTCAGGACTTGACTTTGCGTATGCAGATAACACTGCTGTATATCATACAAAGGTATTTTTTTTATCATCTGGGTATCACATTTTATTTGGTGAAAGCATCGAGATAGACTATGTTACAGCATCCCTCTCTAGGAGTACAATGAAGGACTGTAACTTTGTTCATGCTCCTTGCATCCCAAGATGACGAGTCATTTTCAAATCACTGTAACAAATCTCATTAGATATAAGTAAAATTTGGTCTTTAAAGTTATTTTTTTATTTTAGAAATTGACTTTTGAAAGTGAACGCCCATTTTGAGAGGGAGGAAGAATATAATTTAGATAATTGGTTAGCAGAAATGTATTGGAAAACAGAAGTCTCGAATTTTGCTAGTATAGGTGAGGAATTCGCTCACAGGTAGATTGTTTATATTAAAGCCATGTCGCTTTAGAGCATTAGTAGATGTACAGCGAGCAGTAATGTGCTGCACCCTGGGGTGGCATTTAGTCCATTGATCCTCTACTGCCTCAATTTGGTTGGGTGCTTAGGCCCCTCCATAGGCAGAATTGGTCAAAGGAACTGTCTAAGAAATGACTTAAATATTAGTTTAAAAAATTATGACTAATAATGGTATTTAATGTAGGCTTTGAAGATCGACAACACTTGAAATGAGTTTTTATGACTTAAAAGTTTTTTTAAGGTAATTTTTCATGTACAATTTAGAATATTTACATCTAATATATGCTTTATATAGCAATATATGTGTTAGTAGATATTCTAGAGGATTCTAGATATTATTCTAAAGGTATGATTTGGGGATTACATATTTAGGGGGATTGCATGATTAGGGATAATGATTTACTTTCCAAATGTACCGCAACTCTAAGCCTATATAAAGGCTCTCTACTATACATTGTATGAGATGAATAATAAGAACCTTCTCCCTTCTTTCTTTGTTCACAATATGTTTTATATGGCATATACAAATATACAATAAATAAATAAAAATGCCTTGGTGTGCCCTTCGCCACTTGGTACGCCTACCCATTTTTAGAACTTTGGGAATAAATGATTTCTACCTAGGATTTATGATAGTATTAAGTTAGTTTTATCTAAGACTAAAATATGATAGTATTAATTAAGATTATATTGTGTAATTGGCAAAACATTTTAAGATCTGTGGCCTGAAGAACACAAACTGCTAGGTGTGGGAGTAAGTTAGATTGTGTTGTGTCATTTTGTGGTAGTGATTATGAAACCAAGAGTCCAAGACAACCCTTTCAATGTTGATCATAGAAGAAACACGAGCACAACATTGGATAATTGAGGTGTTGTCAAGTTACATTTCCTCTAAATGCTTAACCTTTTAAAAAATGGGCCAAACAAGTATTTAACCTTCAACCTCACTGCATCCCCTGCCTCCCCTGCAGAGATAAAACCATGGTGCGTCGTAATTTACATACCAAACTGAGTTTAACTATGCTAAGAACATAATGGGAGATCAGAGGCAACTAATCCAGGACCTAGTAAACAACTACTATAAGAAAAATTAGGGGCAAGAGAATGGGGAAAAATGTATTTCATGCTTGATAAGGGTGCAAGAAACAGTTTGTGTAAACCTGTTCATTGAACAAATTTTGGAAAATATACGATTAATGAAAACTACAAAGGTTCAATTTTGATTGTACAAACTAAATACTAGGAATTTGGAAACGTTTTTTGTTAATCAATATTAAAAGGAGAGGAAGGAGAAGATGACAAGACATGATATCGGTATTGTCCACCTCTATGCAAACTCCAGTTATCAACTTATTCAATGGCAAAAGGACTAACTATTGATGACTGCCATATGCTGTATGAGGGGCAATATCCTTGCTATGGTTGAGAAAGTGTGAAATTTGATTAACATTAGGACATCTTGGGTTTAATTTAATCTTTTGTTCCATATCTAGGTTTACTAATATGAGATTCAGTTTCTTGATATTCTTCTTTATGTGGATTTATAAATGTTTTGGTCATTGTATGTTCAAATCAATATAGTAATTGATAAATTATGTTGGCTGAGGCAGTGTAAGGCTTACAATCTTGTTTAAGCAGATTAGTTGGGTTGGCACAATTGCAACACCAGTATGATAGCGGCAAACCCTTCTAGTGGATTAAGATGGATTCAACCTGTCCCAAAAATAGAGAGATATGTAAGACTTGGGATACAGGTGGATTAGAGAAATAAAATACAGAGTATATCTTTTAACCCACTTGAAACTGGAATGGAGTAGTTAAATGTGAACTAATCCAAAATATTTGGAAGTCTGGTTTCCAAAATCTTTATCAGGTGCGTAGAAACAAGGCTTTTTCTCCAAACATCTTTGTTACTTATAAGCAGAATGATGAGTCACATTCTCATTTATTTTTGCATCGTCTTGTTGCTTGGGGACTATGGAACTCTATTTTTGGAGTGTTGGGTGAGGAATGGGTGTGTCCTACCTCGGTGGATGATTTATTGCTTATCCGGATTTTTGAGGGGAGGAAGGAGGAAATAAGGATGCTAACATGCATTTGAAGTGCGTGCGTTGTTTTTGTGTTTTGGGGGGCATCTGGACTGAGCATAATGTTAGGCTTTTTAGAAATAGCTATTAATCTTTATGTATGTTACGAGATAAGATCTTTTTCTTTGCTTTTTTATGGGTCTCTGCCATGGGTGGCTTCAAGGGAACTGTTTCTGTTCTTTGTAGAGATTGGAGAGTCTGTCTTTTGTTCTAGTTTATGTCTCTAACTTAAGCTTATTGGTGGTATTTATATATTTCCTTGTGCAGAATGACAAATTGAAGCTTTTAAAGTCGGGTTCCCTCCAGCATCTTGGGGAAAACATGCTTGCTTTTCTCCTTCAAGCTGGTGCTTCCTCCCATCTTTCCAAAGACAAGGCAATGGAAGCAGCTGAGAAAAGTAGCCTTGATGCTGCTATATATTTTGACATTTTGGTACACTTACAGCCCTAGGTTATACTGATGTTTTCGGTTTAAGTGTTTTCTTTTCTTCTTGGCTGTAGGATGTTGTTGGTTTGGGAAATTCTTACCTCTAAATCAAAAAAAATTGTTTGTGATTTCATCTACTAATGCATATGTACTGGTGTTCTCAGGGCACGTATATGATTGTATACCGTCAACGTTTTGCCAATATGCTTCACAATTCTGTTATACTGCAATCACTTCTGATATGGGGTACATCACTGCTAATGGGTGGCTATTCAGCTGCAATATCATTAGCCTTATCATGTTTGAGTATTGTCCTCATGTGGATATGTTCAATAAGTTTCGCTGTTCTTGTTGCCTTCGTTCTGCCTCTCATTTCTTCATCGCCAGTGCCCTTTATTTCTAGTCCATGGCTGGTAGTTGGTTTATTTGTTTCCCCTGCTCTTCTTGGGGCATTGACTGGTCAACATCTCGGTTTTTTGATTCTTAAAGCATATCTATCGCATATAGTTTCCAAAAGAAAGGCTAATCTCTCTCCTGTGCTTCAAGCTGATTTGGTCAAGTTGGATGCTGAAAGATGGCTCTATAAAGCTGGTTTGCTGCAGTGGCTTGTTCTTCTGACATTAGGAAATATTTATAGGATTGGGTCTTCCTATTTAGCTCTTGTTTGGCTAGTCTCGCCTGCATTTTCATGTAAGTATAAACTTCGAACATCCTTGTCTGGGTAGACAGACCGACCAACACTAGTGTCTGGGACATATGGGCACAATATGTACTGATGTGTTAAGAACCAAGGTTCAAAGGGAAAAGTTCTACTCTAATATAGTTGTGGCAAAGGCGACATATGGCAGACTCGACATATGTAAACATGCCCTGCGCTGTTTATGAGGCTAAATTACTGTATTTTTTATTAAAAAAAATTAATTTTGATTTTTCTAAATGAAATTATTAATAAAAGAGGGATATAAACACAGTACCATGAATTATATTGATGGTTTATTGTTTCAGCTAATCTATTTTATTGAATATCTAGATGGCTTGCTTGAAGCAACTTTATCGCCAGCCCGGTTTCCAAAGCCACTTAAAACATTAACCCTGCTGTTGGGCTTATTTGTACCATTTTTAATTTCTTCTGGGATGTTTATTCGGTTGGCGGCCACAATAATTGGAACTGCTGTTCGATTTGAAAGGTAAAAATGCTTCTTGTTCTTGTCCATTCATAAAAGAACTTTTAAATAAATTGCCTGGGTGTGGCGTAGAGTGTGTAGTTGGTTACCAGGAACGCCAAAAAATTGGGCACACGAAATGAAACGACTATGAGGAACCAGTGTTACCTAGAACGTGGTTCGTTTAGTACGTGGTACGAATACGGGTACGCGATACGCTACATAACTAAAACACGATACACTAGAGTATTTTTATATAAGTTCTTATAGTTAGGAATTTTTTTTTAAAATCTTAATGTAATAAACCCAAGTTTTATAGAAAATTTGTTGTTGAATCAACAAGTTGATTGTTTTATAAATAATTTAGTACAAATGTAAAGTTTGAATATCCAATACTAAGTTATAATATTCATATTTTGTGCAATTATAGGTAAAACAATAAAGAAATTTTCAGTATGCTAAATTTAAAGTATTGGTACGTAAGAGTATATGTGATTCGTCTCTGGTAACTCTGCAAGGAACGCTACCTACGGTGGGATGTAGATGGCTAAGATATGTTACATGGACTTGGGATCCTTAGAATTGTCTGACACTGGACACTCCTATTTTTCGAATATTTTTCACTATTTCTCACTGTTTGGTAATGTCCAGTGTCCACACCCACACCCACACCCACACCCACACCCACACTCATACCCATGTCGTATCCTTTGGACATGGGTACTTTTGGGAAAATGAAGAGTCCACGTAGCATAACATCTAAGTTCCACTGTTCCAGTACCATGACTCTGAATGATAGTACCCAGTTCATGGAACACAGTAATAAAGTTCTATGGTAACATAAGGTTTAGTACTGGCTTTCTTTTGTTCTCGTAGTTACTATTTATAGAAAGGAATACTCAATGTTTAGGTTTATAATTCCTTCTTAATTCATTTCCTCTCAATTACATTGGCTTATATACACAAGTATAGTAACTTCCTAATTTACAGTTATGGAGATCCCTAATTTACATCAATGTGTACACACTAATTATGGGATAAGATTAACTAAAATTATGACAATCATATCTTCTAACACTCCCCCTCAAGTTGGTTTATAGATGTCTCGCATACCCAACTTGAAACATAATGGATGAAACATCATACTACTAAGACCCTTAGTCAAAATATCAACAAGTTGATGCTCTGTTTTGACAAAAGGTAAGTAAATAAGACCACTAGTTAACTTTTCTTTAATGAAGTGTCTGGCAATCTCAATGTGTTTCGTTCTATTGTGTTGTATCGGGTCGTTTGCAATACTAATGGTTGCCTTATTATCACAAAATAACTGCATAGGCCTTTTCGTTGTAACACCCAAATCTTCTAGCAAAGTTCGAAACCACATTAGCTCACATATACCCAAGATGATAGCTCGATATTCGGTCTCAGCACTGGATCTTGCCACCATAGATTGTTTCTTACTGCGCCATGTATCAAGATTGCCCCCAACAAATGAACAGTAACCAGATGTAGAACGACACTCCTCTATAGAGTCAGCCCAATCTGAGTCGAAAAATGCTTTAACTCTTATATGACCATGTGGTGCAAACAATAAACCTTTCTCAGGGGCAAACTTGAGATATCTCAGAATTCTGTAGACAGTTTCCATGTGACAGTGTCGAGGATCATGCATATACTAAGTCACTACTCTCACAGCATAAGATATATCAGGTCTAGTATGAGAAAGATATATTAATCGTTCCACCAAACGTTGATATCTTTCTTTATCAATTTTAGGTCCTTGGCCACCTACTAGATGATGATTAACTTCAATAGGATAATCAGCAGGCTTACATCCCAACATGCCAGTTTCTGTTAGAAGATTAAGTACATATTTC
Source organism: Aralia elata (assembly GCA_034770075.1). NCBI lineage: Eukaryota > Viridiplantae > Streptophyta > Magnoliopsida > Apiales > Araliaceae > Aralia > Aralia elata. The sequence continues at coordinate 23,332,671 of CM068382.1, forward strand.
CTTTGAGATAGAAAAATCCCACTAGAAGATCTCGCAACTTCAATACCAAGGAAATATTTCAAAGGACCAAGATCTTTGATCTCAAACTCTTTGGTCAGTCTAGTTTGAGATTAACCATCTCTTCTTTATTATCCCCTATCACCACAATGTCATCAACATAAATAATAAGAATGGTAGTCTTACCTTTTATTCGTTTGACAAATAGAGCATGATCTGCTCGACTCTGTTTGTACCCAAATCTTATCATTGCTTTGTGGAATCTACCAAACCAGACTCTGGGTGATTGTTTCAGACCATACAGAGCCTTTCGCAGCTTACAAACCTTACCCTTGGTGACAAATGAAGCAAAACTAGGGGGTATTTTCATATATACTTCCTCCTCCAAGTCACCATGAAGAAACACATTTTTTATATTCAATTGCTGAAGATCCCAGCCGAAGTTTGCTGCACATGAGATTATGGTCCGAACAGAGTTCATCTTCGCCACAGGAGCAAATGTCTCCTGGTAATCAATCCCATGGGTTTGAGTATATCCTTTTGCAACTAGTCTGGCTTTGAGTCTCTCAACTGTCCCATCCGGCTTCTGTTTAACTGTATACACCCATTTGCAACCAACTAGTTTTTCCCATAAAGAAGAGTCACTAGTTCCCATGTATCATTCTTTTTCAGGGCATTCATCTCCTCTACCATAGCCTGTTTCCAGTTCTCATTACTAATTGCTTCTCTCCACCCCTGAGGAACAGATATTGAAGACAAGAAAGAAACAAAGGAATGGTAGGATGCAGATAATTTATTATAGGCTACGAAATTAGAGATAGGATGTTGAGTACAAGATTTAACCCATTTTCTAAGAGCAATAGGAAGGTCAGTATCATCAGAAGAATAAGTAGAATTAAAATTCTCACCATTAGCATTATCAGGACTAGGTTCTGAGCAGGGTTGGTGCATAAATGGTGACCTTATTCTTGCCTCTTGGAACATAGGTCCTTAACTCAGGCTCATTCTATCTAGCATATGACTCTTATAACGCCCCCTGTGTAGATTTATCAGAGACAACAACAGGAACAGTAGAAGAATTTATAGGAGAAGAATTTATAGGATAAGGTGGTATAATACTACTTGTAATACCAGTCTCAGGAAGAAGCTTCTCCTCATCAATCATATCCTCCCCTGAGGAGAAGGCGAGGAAGAATAAAAAGGTTCCAATTTCCAAAAAGTTGCATCCCGAGTGACAAATACTTTGTTTGAAGGAGGATGATAACATTTATAACTTTTTTTTGTTAGAGAATACCCAATAAAAACACATTTAAGAGTCTTGGGATCTAGTTTTCTCCGAGTAGGAGATTTATCATGAACATAGCACACACAACCAAAAACTCGAGGCGAAGGAGAAGGACTTGTCGTTTGTTGAAGAAAAGAGATGGGACTTTTTTTCCCAAGAATTCTAGAAGGAAACCGGTTTATAAAAAATGCAGCAGTCAGAACAACATCTCCCTATAGAAATTTAGGTGTGTTCATAGTAAACATAAGAGTACGGGCTACTTCTAGTAAGTGTCGATTTTTCTTTTCTGCCACTCCATTTTGTTCCGGGGTTTTGACACAGGAGGTTTGAAGTATGATGCCATGCTGAGATAGATAAGATGCAAAAACATTATTATTATTACTATATTCACGACTATTATCACTATGGAGAATTTTGACTTTAGCTGCAAATTGAGTTTGAATCATTTTATGAAATTCTTAGAAACAATCAAACACTTCATTCTTGGAACGAAGAAGATAAATCCAAGTAACACGAGAATGACAATAAATAAAACCAACAAATCATCTATAACCAGAACGGGAAACAACCCGAGAGGGTCTCCACACATCAGTATGTATAATAGCAAAAGATTCAGAATGTCGATTGTTAATAGCAGAATAACTAGAACGTTTGTGTTTTTTCAATTCACACGGTTCACACAAAAACTGAGTTTTATTACACTGTTTAACTAAATATGGAAATAAAGACTCTAATACTAATAAAGAGGGATGTCCCAAACGTCGATGCCATTGATGAAGAGAAGTCAGACTGGAGTCAGAAGTAGACTGAAGAGTCTGAGTAGCCGTCCTATCTGTAATTAGAGGCATGTTAGACGAGGGAACATCTAAATAATATAGACCATCAACTGCACTACCGCTGCCAATCTTCTGTCCCGTCACCAAGTCCTGAAAAACACAATGAGTTGGAAAAAAGATTATTGTGCAATGTAAGGATTCAGTAAGACGTTGGACAGATAATAAATTTGCGGTAAATGAAGGAATATGAAGAACAGATGATAATGTTAATAAAGGAGTACAGACTATTGAACCATTCCCAGAAATAGAAAAAAGGGAACCATCAGCTACTCGGACCTTGTCTTTGGCAGAGCAAAGCGTGCATGAGGTAAAGAGGTTGGAGGATCCAGTCATATGCTGGGAAGCACCTGTGTCTATGATCCAACTAGGGCAAGTTGATGAAACATTAAAAACACAAGAATGTATACCTTATTAGGCATAATGAGAAGAAATAGATTTAGAACAAAATTTTCGGAAAGCTGAAATTTCCTCAGAGTGAGTGCAATAGTAGTTTCTGAAGTACTGAATGCATCAACAGGAAGTGTTGTAGTAGACATATAGACCTGGGATCCACGTCCACAACCACTACTAACATTACTTTGTTCCGCCATATAATAGGTAGATACAATATATACCAAGGAAAATAAACTTTCCAAAGGATATCAACTAATTGTACTACACTTTAGAACTAGAATTTATGCCAAAGCTCTGATACCATGTAGAAAGGAATACTCAGAGTTTAGGTTTATAATTCTTTCTTAATTCATTTCCTCTCAATTACACTGGTTTATGTACCCAAGTATAGCAACTTCCGAATTTACAATTATGGAAATCCTTAATTTACATCAATGTGTACACACTAATTATGAGATAAGATTAACTACAATTATGGCAATCATATCTTCTATCATATCTTCTAACACTATTTATCATAAGCTCGGTAGTTGTATCTTGTAGCCTTGCAAAATGTGCCTGTCTTGAAAATAAGTATAAAGTCAAGATTGACTATCCTGTTCTTTTAGCAGTTGTTCTATGTTCAATCCCTACTGTTTAGACTTTAATTTTTTGATGAAATTTCACTGTTACATACTCCCTCTGTACCACATTGTTCAATAAGTTTTTAATGTGTGGCATGGCTATTAAGACGTACCAAAAATACATTTGAGTCTCCCTCCGTTCCAAAATATAAGATTAATATATTTTTAAATTTATAATTGATATGTTTCATTATACTTTTGAAAACAGTAAATCTTGCACTTATTAGTACTTTTTAAATAGTTTGTGTTTTTCATAATTGTACTACTTGAAACTAAATGAATTCATATTAATTTTAGATTTGAAAATATCTTAAATTGACTTCAAAAAGTCAAATTTTATCGTATATTTTGGAACGGATGGAAAATATTATTTTTCTTAAAAAATATTTGTTATACAGTTAAATTACGCTTTCATATGGATTCATTTTCAGACTTCCCCTACTAATTTGGGATGAGAAGGCGTTGTTTAGTTGAGTATTTTTGATATAGTTAACAATATAACATATCAATATATTAAATCATACAAAATATATTTTTTGAATATGCTTCCAGCACGTTTTTAAATCTGTGCCACACTAAAAATAGGTTTGCAATAGTGTTGGGCACACAGGATTAATCTTTCTTACTTGGTTGTATACTGTAATTCACAGATACAAATCATTTTCTTGGTTCAATTGTTTACATTTCTTTGTACTTGAATGAGGTATCATAGCATGAAATGCCATGTTTTTCTGGACTTGCAACTAAGCTTCACCTTTGTAGCGTCTTTAAATCTGTAGAACTACATTATTTTCATGCTTAAAAACCTTTGTTTACTTTTGGCTAAAAGAGAATGACTACTAACCACTACTCTGTGTGCAGGAATCCTGGTAGCGGTCCTGAGTGGCTGGGGAGTGTAATACTTGCTGTATATATTGCCGCTGTCATATGTCTCACATTGGTTTACCTCCTTTCATATGTTCACATATCAGGTTTCATTTTATCGCAATTATGTTTTTCCATTGAATCTGAGACCGCCATCTTGCTATGACAATGGATATTGCTATTCAGATGGGGGTCAATAAGTTGCTTTCGAGGAATAAATTAATATTGTAAATTTATTGCAATGTCTAAAAGCATATTCCCCCAGTAGAATTTAGGATGCATCTATCACCTACTTCATTTTGTTTAGCACATATTGGCGACAGAAAGCGCATGTATATTTGGTTTAGGGGTAGTGAAGTTGTATATTTTCGTTCAAATGGCTTCTATATTTTTATTTCTTTTGTAGTTTCCCTTGTTCCTGGATGGTTGACCCCAGGCATTTTCTTCTTCTTGTATGCGGTATCTGTCAATTTAATTTCTTTAATCAATAGTTTTTATATTAAGCATTTATTTGGTATATTTGGTTCATAGGTGCAAAATTCTCAATTTTTCTTGCAACTTGCATTCTGTTTAGCCTTTCCGTTGCTGCAGTAGTATCTGGTATTGTTCCACCATTTACTGAAGACACTGCAAGAACTGTAAATGTAAGTATTTGTTATTATCCCTTAATTATCAAGTCTATCAGGATAAATGTTTGATTAGTGTCATTAGCTTGTAAAAATGTATAATATGCATCAAGTTATTTATTAAAAAAAAAACGTGTTTATGCATCAATTCTTCCCAGATTGTGACATTCAAGCTCGAGTGTATTTAAAATCTTCCGCTAGCTGAACTAGTTATCTGTTCAATGTTACCTAATCATGGCTCCCAAATATTTGGTGTAGATATGTTTCTTGGTTGTTGGTCGTCTTATTATACTTAGTTTTTGGAAACACATAAGGGATGTTCATTTGTCTCTTTCTCTCTCTCTCACACGCACACACACAAACCCAACCATATTTCGTACTCTCATATCATACTTTCTGCCAGTTACTTGTTCACAGTTCACTAATTCAATGATTTATATTTCCTAAATCCAAGACACATCTCACATCTGAATACTTATAATCACTGTTTTAGAGACAGCTATATATCTTTCCTTTTGCTATAAAAAAGGATATATTTCTTCTTTCTTCTTTATGACCCTCTGCCATGCTGCCATGGGTGCCTTTAGGGGTGTCTGTATGATTTTTGTAGATATCGGCGAGCTGCCCTTTCTTGAGCTCTCCCCCCCCCCCCAAACAACATGTTCCCCAAATTGTTAGAGGTGGGTGGACTCCTTATTCTTCTAGGCTTGTATTCTCTCTTTTCACCCTATAAAACTTGTTTGTTATTATTAAAAAAAAGAGAGAGAGTTTGTGTTGTGCTCTTTGGATATGATGCGAGTATTTTACTCCACCTTCCAGTGCATGCACTGGTGTTATGGAGAGAAACTCTTAAGAATTTAAAGATAAGGACATAGCTACTTAGGTTAATCCTTATATATTTTCTATATTTGGATATATACACCACGGTTTGTTACATATTTGTTATATGATGAAAACTTTTAGATAATATCATAATAGTATACTAAAGAAACGAGTATCAACAAATGATGTTTAGTTCAGTTGCCATTATTTCTAGTATTTGAACAGCTTTCAATATTGGTGTAATTTACACCAGTATAAGATACTTCCAGTCATTAGAAAGAAAAACTATAGTTTTTACGATAGCGTTTTCTCCAATTCTCCAACCCACTCACTTGACTCAAAGCTTTCTGCGGTGTTACTAGCTTTTCAGAAATTGGTAGTACTCCAATTATTGTCTTAAATCATTGGCATAATACGCAACCTATTGTCTATTCTACTGCTATATGTGGTTTTCATTCACCAACTTATTTTGATGGAGGATCTTATCTACGTATGTTACTCAAAAAATGTCTAATGCCTGACAGGTTGTGCATGTTGTGGAGACAACGGGAAGATACGAGAAACAAGAGGCTAGCTCATATATCTCTCTATTTTCAACAGCTCCGGGAAAGCTGACCAAGGAAGTTGAAAATATTGGAGAAGGATTTGTTTGTGGAAGGGATAAGGTTATAGATTTTGTTACGTTTTCAGTACACTATGGTTGCTGGACCCAAAATGGTACAGAAAATGGGTGGAGCGAATCAGATATTCCCACACTGCATGTTGAGAGTGATACACGGGAAGATGACAGAATTTCAGAAGTTATAATTGATACAAAGCTTTCCACACGTTGGTCTCTTGCAATCAATACGAATGAAATAGAAGACTTTCGGCTCAGAGGTATTATGATTGTAGTGAAATTTCAGCGTTTTTATATGCTTTATTGACTCTTAGCATTACTTTTAGGTTAGCAGTTGAAAACGATGCTCTAGTTCTAAATTTTACTAGCAAATCTCTCTAGTTCATACATGAAAACATGGTGATTCCATATAACTAGGACAATACTATAAATAAGTTTTTGTGGAGTCAATTTGATATTATTGTAGGTTAGCTTGCTTTTAGCTTATCAATGTTATCCATGTTTTCCTATGTTTTAGGAGTCCAGTAATTTTTTATTTCATGGTGTTGGTCATGCATCTTATATTTGGTCTAATTATTTATTTGTCTTTTAGTTGCCCTAGTAGATATACAATGGTCTAAATACATCAGTTTCTAAGTCTTAATTCTACCGGAATAAAGAGAGATCCCAACGACCTTGAGTTTTATAGTATTCATTAGTTCATAACTTCTAAAAAATAGAAAAAAAGTGTATAATATTCTGATTCTGTATACTTGAGTATTGAAAATTTATGCTTGTGCCCTGTGAAATCAAGTGATTGCCCTTGGTTTAATTTTTTCTAGCCTAAAATCATAATCCACATCCCTCACTTTTCTCGACCTTTTTTGTTTTTGCCTTAAATAATCCAAACACTTGCTTAACCCCTTTGCTGTTTTGAGTCGGTAGCTTAATCCCTGCCCTTCTAAAGTTAAATATAATGATTAACGCACTTCACATTGATCACCTCCCCCATTCTAACCCTAAATTGTTTACTTCTTTTGCAGAAAGTTCCGAGGAGTTGATACCACTCGGCGACAAAAGCAGCATAGATGGATGGCATATTATTCAGTTCTCGGGAGGAAAGAATACGCCATTGAGGTTCAGTCTTACTCTTTTCTGGGCCAAAAAGCATAGCCAGGTAGGGCACAAGGAGGATCCGAAGAATAAGGACCAAAATCTACTCCTAAAACTGAGAACAGATGTGGACAGATTAACACCAATCGCCAAAAGAGTCATTTCAAAGCTCCCTCCTTGGTGTTCTCTATTTGGGAAATCCACATCTCCTTATACCTTAGCTTTTATAACTAATCTACCAATCGATTTCTAGATGCCAAGAGGTTTTTTACAGCAAGATTTATTTCTTGCAGATGCCGAGAAATGCAAGTTTTATTTTGTGAAGAAAGTCTTAGATAGTTAGATTCTTCGAGTTTTTTGATAATGTATAAGAAGATAGGTTAGTTAAAATGAATTATATCTTCAGTTTGACTGAATTTATATGATTTTACAATCATAAGTTCTCTTGACTGTGGAGGGGAGAGTTCCAACTTCCTACAGCTCCCATTTGTTGTATGACCAGACATTGATTGTTGCTTTTGGAAAACCAGCTCTCAATTTGCTACTTTCTCCATCCCATTTTAGTTATTCTTTTTAATTTTTTGCACTTTAATGATCATGCAATACAGATGTTTAATAATTTAGTGTAGTGCATAGAATTGAATTTTTTTTTATTGGACAATTTTGCAAGGTGTGCTTTCAGAAAACATAATTAACTACCTCTAGGTGAATGGGAGAATATTGTTCATGAATTTTGAGTGAAAACTAATTTGAGTTTATCATTAATGAATTTGAGTTTTATTAGCTTCTTTTTTCTTTTTTCTTTTTTTTTTTTTGGGTGTGCTTTCAGAAAACATAATTAACTACCTCTAGGTGAATGGGAGAATATTGTTCATGAATTTTGAGTGAAAACTAATTTGAGTTTATCATTAATGAATTCGAGTTTTATTAGCTTCTTTTTTCTTTTTCTTTTTTTTTGTGATAATTTTGGATGGGGTGAAGGGTTGGTGTTGGAGAGGAAAATAAAAGGTTGAAAATTGAAAAAAATAAAATTTGAAAACTACTATTTTTCAAAAATTAAATTATTTTTTTCAAAAAAATATATTCAAAAGATATAAACAACAAAATTTAGTGTTTTGAATTATTAACATGTAAAAACATAATATAATCTACATGAAAATAAAAGAATTAAGAATTATAAAACATAGAAGAATAAATAATAGAAAAAGTTTAAAAAGAAAAACATATTGTAAGTTGGATTCTTCATTTTTGGTACTGAGAATATAAAAGTCTCGTAAACAATAAAATCTAAAATATTTTTTTATCAAAATAATTAAATGGGTAAATTTCATTTCACGACTTGAGGTTTTAACATTTTTTCACTTAACCACATGTAGTTTAAAAACCTACACTTAAACACATGGGGTTTTGAGGTGAAGTGAAAAAGTATTCTCCGTGTTAACGCCGTGACTTTAAATGGCTAAAGACATATTTGTCTTTCGTATATAAATTGAAAAAGACATAAATGAGGCCCAATTGTGTCGTGGAATCATGGGTTTGGAGAGAGTGAAATTTGGCAATTTCATGGCGATTTTGGGTTTCCATCAAATCTTCTTCAAATTTGAGTGGATTGCATGGTGATTTAGGGAGCACTTGGGGTTTTAGACTTGATCTAGTGAATTTGTGGTTATAATTAGTTCTTGGAGCTGAGGAGTAATTAGTACGAGGAGTTTTTGGAATTCGAACACACCGCATTTTACCGGGAAGGATCGAGTCATGGGAACGAATCTACAGGGCTATTACCTTTTTTGACCAGATCTTTCAACCTTTTCACAATCTTTTTTGACCAGATCTTTCAACCTTTTCACAATTACAGTTCACTGTGTCCTTGACTAATAGAATAGAAAGTCAAAAGGCTTGAAAGCAGATCTTCTTATTAGAGAAAGGTTTAGAACCCTAGTTTTGGAGTTTTTGCCCTGACCTAAGTTAGAGGTCGTTAGATCGTAGCTTGCTCCTGAAAAATGTATTAGGCTAGTGTGGCTCGTTTCGCTCTTCAAACTCTCCCCCATTACTCAACTTCTTTCTCCATAAAAAGCTCTTTCTCATTTTCATAATAATAAGGTCAGCTTTGAAATCGTAGCTTATTGGTTTTTCCATCATCCGATCCAAAAAAAAAATTGAATGAAACCTGGCAAAAAACAAGTGAACATTTTATTGATGAACGAAGCTTCGTGTTTGTTTTTCTTCAAATTCTCAATCCGCTCTCGCTCGCTGTTACTGACGGAGTCTCGGTTGATTTTCCTTCCTTTAGCTACTCAGATATTTCAGTTCGAAAAGTCCAAAAAGGATATAGAATAATTTTCACTTTGTACAGGTTGAAAATTGAAAGATATAGAATAACAGAAAATAGGATTCCATTGTATAACTTTTTCACAAAACAAACTAACAAAAAACACATGACTATGTATCAACACTTAGATCGTAGAGTAATGACTTAACGATCGTAGAGTCATGACTTAGATCGTAGAGTAATTACTATCGCAGAGTTATTATACTATTGTAGCACTGTTTTTTTTAATTTTTTTTTGTAAATTTGTATATTCCAATATTTTATTTTTAATATTTAAATAAATGTAAAGAAGTGAGAGTTTTATAATCAATGTATATGGCGGGACATATTGGACAAATTCCAATCTTATTTGACCGTTAGAACTATGCATCACGCTCTTTGGGCGAGTTATCTGTACGCACAGTTAATTTGGAAGGAAAATGTAACCTTTTTATTTTACCTCAAAACTTTAAGTGTTTAAGTGTAACTTTTCTTGACAACAGGTGATTAAGTGATAAAATGATAAAAACCGCAGGTGATGAAGTAAAATTTATTGTAATTAAATTAATAACTAAATTCAAATAACTGTCCAAACAAGCCATGTTTTTATTTATCAGCATGATAATTAAAGAATGAGTCCAGATTTTCTAGCACTTTGTGAAAGTTTTAATTATGATTAGGACGAATGTGTCTACATAGAACAAATAAGAATTAAGAAAGATCTTATACTAATTTATTCTACCTTATACTCCCTCGTTTCATATTATTTAATTATTATTAATTTTTTGAAAGTTACTTTTAAATATTTTTAAACTCAAAATTAACGTGAATTTATACGGTTTATGTCACAATATATATATATATATATATATATATATATATATATATATATATATATATATATATAATTCTCCTACTCCATCCTTACACGAGACGGGGGATGAGACAGACGGTAATTTGGGACAAGTGATCTAAATTATGGTTAAGAATGCAGAATTACAAGTGGAGTAAGAAGCAGTACTAGTGCTACTATCTCATCTAATTTCATTTGTCGGCTTCTGTCGATTCCTTTGTCTGTTATGTTCTTTCTTTGAAGAGGGGAAGTTAACAAACAACAGCCAAGAATCTTCAAGATTATTTTTTTCTTCTTATGTCTTGAATCTTGTGAGTGATAATTCACAGAGAAATGCAGACCATACCGTTGGGTATCTCAGTAAACAGCCTGTCTCTCAATTTTAACAAGATACCCAATTCCCCTTCTTGCAGATTTCCTTCTCGATCCCCTGATGAACACCCTCTCTCTCATGTCTCCAGATCAGGTTACCATTTTCTCTCTTTATATGTAAACACATACATACATAGACAAATAATTATGTGTTTTTCCTCTTTCATTTTTTTTTCCTTTCTTTAACAATCTGTACTACAAGTTATCCATACTGATCTTTCTATATGGGGTTTTTATTTATGTTTAATTTATGAAAAATGGTTATTTAGTTTAATTTGTTATATATTGGTTTCAGTTGCATTATGGTGCCATATGAATGTGAATTTGTAGGGCGGTTGCTGATTTGTAAAATATACCCAACTCAGCCTAAGGGCTAGATGAATCTTTCTATCAATAGCCATATACTCTGATTTTTTAATGGTGTTTGACAATAATAACTTTAGACAATTTGCTAAACTTATGGAAATTCTAAGTAGTTGATTGTAAAATTAGGGTCCTTTGGGTCCACGGAATGTTTCATCTCATCATTCTGTTTCTGGGTTTAGGGATATGCAAAGCCAGTCAAATGGTTGAGTTATTCCCAACTCTGTCGCCTGAAGTTGTTGTTCGGGAGGCTAGAATAGAAGACTGTTGGGAAGTGGCTGAGACCCACTGTAGCTCCTTCTTCCCAGAATACTCCTTCCCTTTAGATTTTATGCTGAGGATTGATAGGTTGTTGGCTATGGTAATGGGATTCTCCATACCTAATGGTTGCCTGAGAACCTGTTTAGTTGCTGTGACTGGCAGTTCGGAGGAAGATACTTTCTTTATTGGAAGTGAAGATCTCAAAATTGGAGGGTTTGACGGAAAATTTAGTCTGAATAAAGGGTATGTAACTGGGATACTGACAGTGGACACCGTGGCTGATTTTCTTCCTAGGAAAGGACCACTTCGACAGAGAAGGTGAGTAAGGTTTTTTTATTGACTCTTGCTGAAGATTTTAGACATATATATTATATACTATATCTGTTCCAAAATAAAAAGGCAAGTGATCTTATATTTTGAAACATAAGGAGTATTGCCTTTTCTTTTTCTTTGTTTTCTTAGCTTGTGGTTGCTAATTAACCTTTTCTTTTCATATACATTGATGAGTTACATGCTAGTATAACTTTATGAAAACTCGAACTAGACAAACTAGCTTAAACCTTGCTATTCACCAAGAACATATGAGTTGTTTACCAACAAAAGATTACTTCAATTTGAATTCATTTTTTTATTTATTCACAAACGTTCAACTAGGATTTCACGAAGCAATTTATTGGCGTTAAAGTAGCCTATTTATCTTCATTGAGTAGGCAGTCCACTAATTTACTAATTCCATATTATAGTTGACCTGTTTAGTGCTCAAGGTTAAAGAATTGACCAAAAATGCATCTCAAGTTCCATATGTATTGGCTTAGGACTGCTGTGCATATACTTTTGTCGTGCATCCATTATGATGCCCTTTGTTATTTGATTTGTCCTTGTTTTCACCATCAGTGATGCAATTTTCTTCTGCCGCCACCATCATTACATACCACCAGGCACCAGACAATGACATAAATTATAAACACGGTTTTAAGCTTCCCAATCCCCATCATTTGTATCAATTGCGTCCCAACCACCGCCCGTAGTTGCTTTACCATCATTCACAATCCGATCAGCTCTGGCAGCTAAACATCATCAACCCTGCTACTTCAATAAGCAAGATCATTTACACTTGAGATAAGCACCAGTTTACCACCATCTATCCACTGCCTCTCTTCTAGTAATTTTTAGCATGCTGTCATAATTACCATTAGGTGCATGACCAGCGTACTCCTCCTCTAAAGGGCTCTGAGTTGCTTCTTGTACTGACACTTATGTAAGCCAACCTCATTAGAGTAAGAGGTGCTAAATTTGATGATAATTGTAGGATCAAATTGAAATCCTATTTCATTAAGAAACAAATTAAGTTTTTTTGGTCTTTTTTTTTCCTGCCCTCTTTAAGACATTGTAATATTGATTCTTATATTGACTGACATATATAATATCCCAATTGATTGAGTTTATAAAACAGTGAGTCCCAAAATGTTCAAAGACTTCATAATAAAGGGCTTGCCAATCCTTGAAGTTGTTTTACTAAACCATTTTCCTTGCAGTTTCTTAAGGGCTTGCTTAATTCTTTTTAGATAAAAGTAAAAATTTAATTAGAAAGACGGAGAATTACGAAAGAGGGGAGACTAGGAGTCCTGCTACTAGATACAAAGTGGAACAATTAAATTCAAAAATTTAAGGAAAAGATAGCTTGTCAATCCCTTTGAACATCTGAAACAGTAACCCCTCTAAATGACTCCATGCTCGTTGTCCAAAGAGAGGCGAGAAAAGACAATATCCCAAAGTGAAATAAGATAAATAAATCTCTTACCTAAAAACTGACATTACTATCTGTTCAAATGCCCTGCAGGAAGTCAAAACAAAACATATCTCTATAAGATCTTTCCATCCTTAGACCTCCCAAAACCTCTAAATCTAATTTGAAAAGCAAACTCTTCAATCTAAAAAGGGCAAACCCAGGGCTCCTCAAAACAACCAAAGAGATAATTCTTCAAACTAGCAATCGGACAATGAGATATAGATGCTCATGAGATTCACAATATAGCATACATAACCCAGATGTTTGGATAGAAGATCTTGTAAGGCATCCTTGTTTTGAAGCAAACGATTAGTATTGAGACAATTAAGAATTGAGACCAAACAAAAGCCTTAAATTTTTAGATAACCTTTGCCTTCCACGTACAAGAAGCTAAAGGGAAATCTATTAGTAGGATCAACTACAAATAGTGGATTCAAAGGACTCGCAAGAAAAGACTACTCGAAGAATCAAAGTCCACAATCTCCTCTCGAAGACAGAAGAAAAGGGAACTAAGTTAAGAGTAGCCAAAAAGGAAGCTAAATCCCTAGTATCTTGATCATTTGAACTCCAAAAAAGTGGTTCCAAGCATATTTATCACCATCCTGAACTACAAAACGGGGGATTGGAGCATTGTAAATTAAACAAAGAAGAAACTGTGAAGGAAAAAACGTCGTGGAAGGAATATCACCTAACTACATGTCTTCTCATAAACTAATATGGGGCCCATCCCCCACCCTGTAAGGCAGTAATTGATCGGGACAAAAATGAACTCAAAATTTGGAAAATGAAGTAATGAACTTCCAAAGGCTAGAGTGAAAGACGTCACTGCAAATGTGACAGTTATGTTTGTTCATATGGGGGTTGGCTCTTGCAAGTTCTCTCCGAACTGTAATCATGTGCGCACACAACTTACCTAATGCTTTGTTAACCATGAAAAACCTCACACATACTTTTAACATTAAAATATGGTAGACTTGTAATATTTTATATGATCCACAAAGTAAAGCTTCAAAGCCTGACCTATCATGTTGAATATAAAATATGTTTGACTTATTAGATTGCACATAACCAGTATTGACCCCAAGTGGTTAGTTGAAGTTGTGGTGAGCCTCTTGATAGGTGCATCAAGTATGTACATATCATGGGTTCAAAACTCACATAAGAACTTTGGGGCAGGTGGTATATCCAATGCACCTGAAAGGTAGTGGCTGAGGATGTCTCTGTTAATAAAAAAGGAAAAAAAACTATCAGTATTGAAAATTATCAATGTGGAGAAACCAGAAAACTGTGAAGGATTTTAAATTAACTAGTTTTCTTCACTTAACAAACGTAGGTGGTAAGGACCTTGATGCTCATATTTGTGGCGGTCCTGGTGGATAAATTGGAAACATGTAAAAAATTACTAGTCTGTAATGCAATTTGTTATTGAATATGTAGAGGTCTCTTTCTAATGTGGTACTGCTGCCATATCAGGAATGCCTTTCTATTTTTGACAGTATACCTAGAATTTTTCAAGCTGAAATCCCACTTAAAGTGCCAAAACATAAAGTGCAGCCCTTTAAAATGTGGAACATAAAGAAGCTTAGGTGACTGAACATTTCTATTAGCTTTTTAATTCTCATGTGTTTCTTTTTATTTGATAAGGTTCCTTTGTTTACATCTAGTAGCCATATAATCTTGCTTACTGTATCAACCAGTGATCAGATGGTAGACTTTTATGTTGTACACCCAAGGTTGTAGTTTATTAAGTCAAGTCTAAAGTCGTTTGTTTCTTGTCAAGACTAAAGGACAATGCCTGGGTTTTTTTTTTTTTTTTTTGAGTGTGTGTGTGTGACTTCATTATTTTACTTATCTTTGCCAATCTTGTAGCGGTTATTCTAGACAGATTGGATTATAACAATGGTAACATCTGACTCTCGAAGCTGATTTTGTATCTCAAAAATGCAACAATGGTAAAAGTCTTGACTCTTAATAGTGCAATGTGACATTTGGTTGATTAGTGCTCCATTTCTTTGTTGATGATACTTCAGCAACTGCTTGTTTATTTGAACTACTGAGGTTGAATATCAATGGTTGCATTGTCATTAACTAGCTCATTGAGTTGCAAAATCATATTCCCACAATTAACTGAGAAATAGGCTTTAATACACTTTAAACCATTAAGTTTTCTGCATTTTAGAACTTGAACCCTAATGTTTCAATTTTAAGACATTAAACCAAAGTGTCCCTAAATTACTATAAATACCATCTTCCGGCCACTGGCATGTAATAATTGATTGGAGTGAGGTTACTTTGGGTAATTTCACTCCTAAATATCTTTGGAAACACATAAACGTGATTAGTTTGTGATGAAGGGAGAAAAGTAGAAGGAAAAATTAGAGCCAGTATAAGCGGTACCCTTTCATTTTGAGTCAAGTGACTTATTTTGACAAGGAAGACTAAACTGGTGGCCAAAAGTTTTTAGTTATAGAAATTAAGGTCTGAAACATTTAAGTTCTAAAATGCAAAAAACTTAAAGGTTTGAAGTGTATTTAAGCCAGATAAATATTAATCTTTCCCTAAACTGATGCATGAAATATTATCATTGCAGAACTGGAATCGCGTATGTATCAAATGTTGCAGTGCGAGAGAGATATCGCCGAAAAGGGATAGCTAAAAAGCTCATTGTCAAAGCGGAAGCTCAAGCCAAAAGCTGGGGATGTCGCGCCATTGCATTGCACTGTGACCTAAACAACCCCGGGGCAATAGGTTTGTATAAAGGTCAAGGTTTCAAAAGCATAAAAGTGCCAGAAGGAGCAAAATGGCCTCAACCGAAGACCTCACCGGATATCCAGTTCAACTTCATGATGAAGATCCTGAATTCCTAGGGCAGTTATTAGTTATATTTTAGGAATACTTGGCCTTAAGAAGGACATTACAATCAATGATGACAAGGAGATAAGAAAAATGCCTGCCACATGCTTGTTGTGTAATGTGTATATATCATTTTAAGGGATAAGCTGCAGCCTGCAGGTCATGATGATTATATCTATTATAAGTTTGTAAATTGTAACTTTATGTTCAATTACTTTGTGCCAAAAAATTTCATACTACAAGAATCCCTACCTCTCTAATGGATCAGGAGTATTACGGTTACATCTGCAAATATTATACAAATTCAAACCTCATGACACGGGTATTATTCGTATTATACCCGACGAATTTAGGGTGGAGTACGGGTACTATGTTACTTGCTCCATACCCGTTCTTCGTATAGATATATATTGTGATAACTATTTTAACTAACATTTGATGGCATACAAGTAGCGTTTTAAAATTATGTGGAATAAGATAAAGTTTTACAACGTTTAGAGGACTAAATGAAAAGATAAAAAAAATAATATAAAAAGGACAAAATAGTAATATAATTAAAATTGTAAGGACAAAAGAGAAAAACAAAAAGTCTGACATAGTTGCACCAAGTTTCCCCCAGTGACTTTATAGAATAGATCTAGATAGATAATTATGTGTAAGAATGTAATCTCTCTTATATTTCTAATATGTGAATTGCTATATTTATAGAAGAGGTCTAGGAATTAAAAAATGAAAAAGGAAGAAAACAACTTGTTTTCCTTAATACAAGAAACATGTTCCTGACCACTATCTTCTAACACTCCCTCTCAAGTTGGTGTGTAGATGTCTAACATACACAACTTGAAACACAAAGGATGAAATATCTTACTACTAAGACCCTTTGTCAAAATATCAGCAAGCTGGTGTTCTGATTTTACAAAGGGTAAGCAAATAAGACCACTGTTAACTTTTCTTTGATGAAGTGTCTGTCAATCTCAATGTGCTTCGTTCTATCATGCTGCACTGGGTCGTTTGCAATACTAATGGTTGCCTTATTATCACAAGATAACTGCATAGGTCTTTTAGTTGTAACACTCAAATCTTCTAGTAGAGTTTGAAACCACATTAATTCACATATACCCAAGGCGATAGCTCGATATTCAGCCTCAGCACTAGATCTTGCCACCACAGACTATTTCTTACTACGCCAAGTAACAAGATTACCTCCAACAAATGAACAGTAACCCGTTGTAGACCGACGATCCTCTATAGAACCAGCCCAATTTGAGTCGGAAAAAGCATCAACTTTCATATGACCATGTGGTGTAAACAATAATCCTTTTCCAGGAGAAGACTTGAGATACCTCAGAATTCTGTAAACAGTTTTCATGTGGCAATGTTGAGGGTCATGCATATGCTGACTCACTATTTCCACATCATAAGATATATCGGGTTTCGTATGAGAGAGGTATATCAATCGTCCCACCAAACGTTGATATCTTTCTCTATCAACTGTAGGTCCCGTGTCTCCTACTAGATAATGATTAACTTCAATAGGAGAATCATCAGGCTTACATCCTAACATGCTAGTTTCAGTTAGCAGATCAAGGACATACTTTCTTTAAGATAGAAAGATGTCACTGGAAGATCTTGCAACTTCAATACCAAGAAAATATTTCAAAGGACCAAGATCTTTAATCTCAAACTCTCTGGTCAGTCTCGCTTTGAGATTAATTATCTCTTCTTTATTATTCCCTGTCGCCATAATGTCGTCAACATAAACAATAAGAATGGTAATCTTACCCTTTATCTGTTTGACAAAAAGAGTATGATCTGCTCGACTCTGCTTGTACCCAAACCTTATCATTGCTCTGTGGAGTCTACCAAACCAGACTCTAGGAGATTGCTTCAGAGCATACAAAGATTTTCGTAGCTTACAAACCTTACCCATAGTAACAGATGAAGCAAAACCAGGAGGTATGTCCATATACACTTCCTCCTCCAAGTTACCGTGAAGGAATGTATTTTTTACGTCTAATTGTTGAATATCTCAGCTGAAGTTTGTTGCACATGAGATTATGGTACGAATAGAGTTCATCTTCGCTACAGGAGTAAATGTCTCCTGGTAATCAATCCCATGAGTTTGAGTGTATCCTTTTGCAACTAGTCTGACTTTGAGTCTCTCAACCGTTCCATCAGAATTTTGTTTGACTATATATACCCACTTGCATCCAACTACCTTTTTTCCGTAAAGAAGAGTGACTAGTTCCCATGTATCATTCTTTTTTAGGGCATTCATCTCCTCGATCATAGCTTGTTTCCAATTCTTATCACTAAATGCTTCTCTCCACCCCTGAGAAACATATATTGAAGACAAGGAAGAAACAAAGGAGTGATATGATGCGGATAATTTGCTATAGGCTAGAAAATTAGAAATAGGATGTTAAGTACAACCTCTAACCCCTTTTCTAAGAGCAATAGAAATGTCAGTATCATCAGAAAAACAAGTAGGGATGTCAGTATCTTTAGAAGAACAAGTAGAAATGTCAGTATCTTTAGAAGAACAAGTAGGATTAAGATTCTCACCATTACCATTATCAATACTAGGTCCGGAACAAAGTTGGTGTAGTGGTGCAGAAACTGTAACCTTATTCTTGCCTTTTCGTGCATAGGTCCTCAACTCAGGCTCAGACCCATTCTGTTTAGTACACTGTAACTCCCCCTGTGTAGAATTATCAGAAACAACAACAGGAACAGGAAAAATAGAGCTTGTGATACTAGCCTCAAGAAGCTTCTCCTCATTAATAACATTCTCCCCCTGAGGAGAAGGTGAAGAAGAATAAAAAGGTTCTAATTCCCAAAAAGTGATATCCCGAGTGACAAAGACTTTGGTAGAAGAAGGATGATAACATTTATAACCTTTTTGGGTTGAAGAATAACCAATGAAAACACACCTAATAGCTTTGGGATCTAATTTTCCCCTAGTGGGAGATTTATAATGAACAAAGCACACGCAACCAAAAACTCGAGGTGAAGGAGAAGGACTGATCGTGTGTTGGAGAAAAGAGATGGGACTCTTGTTCCCAAGATTTCTAGAAGGAAGGCGGTTTATAAGAAATACAACAGTCAGAACCGCATCTCCCCAAAGAAAATTAGGGGTTGACATAGTGAACATAAGAGTGCGGGCTACATCTAGCAAGTGTCGATTTTTTCTTTCCGCTACTCCATTTTGTTCTGAGGTTGAGACATAGGAGGTTTAAAGAATAATGTCATGCTGAGAGAGATAAGATGCAAAAACATTATTATTACTATATTCACGACCATTATCACTATGGAGAATTATGACCTTAGCGTCGAATTGGGTTTGAATCATTTTATGAAAGTCTTGAAAACAAGCAAATACCTCATTTTTGGTCCGCAGAAGGTAAATCCAAGTGACACGAGAATGACAATCAATAAAGTTAACAAACCATCTATGACCAGAACGGGAGACAACTCGAGAGGGCCCTCACACATCAGTATGGATAATGGCAAAAGATTCAGAATGTTGATTGTTAGTAGCAGAATAAGTAGAACGTTTGTGTTTACCTAATTCACATGGTTCACACAAAAACTGAGTTCTGTTACAATACTTAACTAAAGATGGAAATAAAGACTCCAATACTGAAAAGGAAGGATGTCCCAAACGTCGATGCCATTAATAGAGAGAGGTCAGGCATGGGTGAGAAGTAGAGTGAAGACCCTAAACCTGAGTAGAGGGCATGTTAGACGATAGAACATCTAAATAATAGAGACCGTTAATTGTACTACCATTGCCAATCCTTTGCTCTGTCACCAAGTCTTGAAAAACACAATGATTTCCAAAAAAGGTTACTGAACAGTGTGGGGATTCATAAAGACGTTGGACAGATAGTAAATTTACAGTAAATGAAGGGATATGAAGAACAGATGATAATGTTAATGAAGGGGTACAAACGACAGAGCCACTCCCGAAAATAGAAGACAAGGAGCCATTGGCTACTCTAACCTTGTCCTTTCCAGAGTGGGGCGTGTATGAAGTAAAGAGATTGGAGGACCCAGTCATATGCGCAGAGACACCTATGTCTATAATCCAACTAGGGTAAGTAGATAAGACATTAAGAGCACAAGAGTGTATACCTGATTGTGTGAAATGAGAAATAGTACCAACACTATTAATGGAACTAGATTCTGCCATGATGAGACAGTAGGAGCAACAAAAATATCTAAGAAAAAATATCAATAAGGATATTATAAAGGCTCAAAAAATTAGCAGAGAGTAATTCTAGAAACCAAATGGAGTGCAATTAATTGTACTACACAATAAAACCACTTTAAATTAGCAGTACAAGAGATGGAGCAACAAGAATTATCCAAGAGAATAACAAGGATAATTAACAAGCGCAAAGATAGAGGAGAGATAAAAACAACCATTGTAGGTGGATTAGACCAAACCTGAATTTCACTCAAAACAACCACTGTAGGTGGAAAGAGGAGAGATAAAAACCATGTTGGAAAAAGTCGCCGGAAAAGTCGACCACTGCAGATGGAAGGAGGAGAGAGAAAAGACACGCTGAAAAAAGTTGTTAGGAAAAGTCGCCGGAAAAAGTCGCCTGATAAAGGATCAGAGCTCTGATACCATGTAAGAATGTAATCTCTCTTATATTTCCAATATGTGAATTGCTATATTTATACAAGAGGTCTAAGAATTAAAAAATGAAAAAGGAGAAAAACAAGGAAACTTGTTTCCTTAATACAAAAAACATGTTCTTGGCCACTATCTTCTAACATTATGTATATGTACTATAAAAGTATACCTATAAATATATTTATTTGTATTAATATTAAGTAAATTCATATCAATTTTAAAATTTAACATTTCACAAATTGACTTGAAAAGTAAAAAAAATACCTATAATTGTGAAAAAAATAATTTTTGAAGTGAAGGAGTAATAAAATTTGGGTGTAAATACCAAAACTTTTGTTTGTTATTTTAACTAATATTCTTCCATATATAGATAATTAAATGTAGAATATAAATTTTAATTAATTTAAAATTCAAATATTTTAAATTCCTATTAACTATTTCTAACCTTATTCTCTAATTAATTATGTAAACCGTTTTCTTTAGATTCGGTAAAGTAAATGTTAAAAAGAAAAAAAATGTGTAAAACGAATATAAATTTAAAAATCTATACTTTTTTTAAAAAAATAATATTAAAAACAATGTTAAAATATAGTTTTAAATATGAATAAAAAAAATGTAATAAATTTTTTTAAAACTGCATTTTTTTTATCTACTAAGTTTTTCACAATTTTTTTATCTAAAAAGTTTTTCAATTTTCATAAGGATTATTAAGGGAAAAAAGCCCTAGCAGTCCATAAGAATAGATTCTCTCTCTCTCAACTCTATCTACTATAGTAGTAAAGAGTTTTTTTGAGAGAGAAAGGGAGAGAAGATGATAGAGGTGGTGTTGAACGATCGGTTGGGGAAGAAGGTGAGGGTCAAGTGCAACGACGACGACACAATCGGCGATCTCAAGAAGCTCGTCGCCGCTCAGACCGGAACCCGAGCTGACAAGATCCGGATCCAGAAGTGGTACAACATCTACAAGGACCATATTACCCTCCGCGATTACGAGATTCACGACGGCATGGGCCTCGAACTCTACTATAACTAGCTAGCTTCCTCCCTGTTTTCTGTTCTACTAGCATATGATATGTAGGTCTCTCTTCTTTTTCTCTTGTATTTATTTGATTAATTGATAATTGACTTTAGTTTGTTTCATGTTTTGATTGGTAAATAATGAATTGGGTTTGATATAAATTTCGGTTTATAGTTGAGGGTTTATTTTGATGGTGTAATTTCATGATATGATTGAATGTTTTTATTTTATTTTTATATTTTTTTGGGAGGGGAGGGGGTTGAATTTGATGAATTTAATTTGTTACTAGGTTTTTGCTTTCTGTTTATGGAAAATTAAGGTTAGTTAATATGTGTTTATTTGTGTTTATGGTTGAGTTGGAGTATAGAGACTCAGTTTGAAGCTATAGGCTGATATTTGATTGAGGCTATAGGCTGATATTTGATTGAGGGCTTATAATTTGGCTTAAAAATTCACGTCTTGCGACTCCAAAGGTTAAAGAATTATTAGTAAAATATTGCATTTAACATATATTTTTGTGTTTAGATTAACATAGTTTTAGTTTGGGAAAGCTTCTGTGAGATAATCTGGGTTGACTGGATTCAAAATTCAATTTTGCATTGCTCTTGATTCTACTTCTACCTTCTATCGCACGTGATTATCTTGTTTGGTTTTATATATTATGAAAATTCATTGGCAAGTTCTTCATGGTTTATATTATGAAACTTCATAGGTAACTTCAGTAGTATTCTTTTTGTATCTTACAGCAATGCATTATTAGAAGTAGACATTAGTGGAGCAGATTATATAACTCCCAACCTCAATTGCTTAACCCTGCCCAATGTTGGGAAATCTTTGTATCAATTAGTTCTGTTATGACTTCACGAATTCAGCATTTTCCTACTGAATGCATTATCGGATCTTGTTGCTCAAATATTCCTACTTCATAGACCTTGAAGGCTTGAACCATGTGATAGTTTTCTTGGACTTCTCTTTTTGTTAGGAAGTTTTACCTCCTAAAGTCAGTAATTTGGGCCAAACGTTTTATTTACTAACGAGAGTGTAGTTCAGGTGCTTTTGTTTCCCTCTCTATCGAGCGTGCTCAACTTTGTTTCCAGTGATTTGTAAACCTTAAATACACACATTCTCCAAACATTTTTCCATTTGATTTATTGAGTTCTTATTGACTGTTACAGGTTCGAATCTTCAACAGGATTCACTTCTTTTACAGGTCCATTAATGAACAAAAACGTTTCCTTACAGCTGTTATGGTGCTGTAATAATGAACAACAACTTTTGCTTACAATTGTTATGGTGCTGTAAGAATGAATAACACCGTTTCCTTACAACTGTTATGGTGATGTAAAGGATGTTATAGCATGTTGTCAGAACTGTTATTAAAATTAAGTAGTAAAGATTTACCTTATTGGCAGTTTTATTTATCTTTTCTATACAGATATACACAATATTAAACTAGATTTATCTTCAATGTTTTGCCTTTATTTTTTTTTTTGGAGAATCTGTTTTATTACAATTCGATTATAGGGATACATCTCATCCAAGGGCCTAGGGAAACCTGGGGAAGGGGCCAGTGGAGGAGTTAGGGGGGAATATAGGAAAAACTTACCATAGTTGTTGTGGCGCCACGATGAGATGCGGCGATAGTTGACCGCCAGGATACCTAGGCAATAAGGCGACCGTCATGGCGTTCGTATGGCGACAAGTCGTTAACAATGTGCAATTTATACATTATTATTTTACTTCAAAAGTATATTGAACAATAAAATTTTATGTACATTAATACCCAAAACATAATAACTAACACTATGAAATAAAATTATAAACACAATTATAGGAATATTTCACAATCAAAATTTAAAAATAGAACGTTTGACATTAAAAACTAGTAGAACAAGTCAACAAACACCACGTAGAAAATAAAGAATGATAACTTGCCCATCACCCATTACAAGTATAATAAGTAATAAAATTACACGAAATAGCAAATCCATGGGTTATGATGAGTCATGGTAAAAAATGGCTTAATCACTTAACTTGGGTCAGCTACCAAGGTGCCTTTGCGGCTCGGCGTCTAAGGCGTCGCCTTGCCTTTCTCCAGTTCTAGGACGCCTTGACGACGCGTTGGCGATGCCATGACAACTATGAAACTTACCTTTTCATGTAGTGTGTTGGTTAATTTTGAAATCTTCAGACTTTTGCTGAGGGTAGTCTCAAACCTGTGTGACCTTGCACAAAAAAGGGAGTCCTTTACCTCTAGGATATCAACTTTGGTCTTTGTAAGTGTTTAGCTTGAGAATCTCATTTTGAAGTTAACTAACGAATGTCATCTTCTTCTTCGCTTTTAATTAATTTTTTATAAGCATGCTAGCTCTACATAGATTCAGATAAAATTATAGTGTCTTACTCATTTAAGAGAAATCAAATCATCTAGGACCTTAGGGTTTTAGTTTATGAGCTTGAAAATTTACCAACAACCACTTTAGAAGTTATAATTAAATGTGTTTGCACATTGGCAACTTTGCATCATCTTTATTTTGGAGAGCTAAGAACTCAAAGCAGAACTCCTTGGGTAGCGTCTGACTTTGAGGACTTCAAAGTAGGCTTTTATCCGCTCCTTAAGAGTCATTAAAACTTATTAAAATTTTGGAAGTACAAGTTCAAAAAGGTAGATAGTGAACAATGTATGATTTAGCTGAGTTGTGAACCTTAAAGATAATAGTCATTCCACTAGTGTCCATGATGCTCTCTTCTCCCTGCATCACCCAATTGCAACCTTGACGGTAGGAGTGGTATTCTTTCATACCATGGTGTAGTCTTATGTGTGCACCGAAGGGCATGCAGCACTGTCCCATTGCCTCTTCTTTCTTGCTCTTGAAACATGCCCTTATGGTAGACGGTGGGGCCTCTATCGATTGCCTGGTGTTATTTCTGTAAACAAGGGTATAACTAGTGTACCAAATCTCCTTAGAAAAATAGCCTATACTGTTAACTTGCTTGTAAACAGATATAAACCCACGCCTTGTTATTTGTTAACAGATGTTTAACATTTCCTTTAATATTATTAAGAGGTATGTTAAAGATTTTTCTTTTTAACTATATCTCCCTTCCTCCATTGTTGGAGGAGGGGAGGAAAAGAGCTTTTGTGTGGTAATTACATTTACAGGAAATTAATTACTTGAATAGTGGCTTTTCATATATATATATATGTGTGTGTGTGTGTGTGTGTAATTTCGTCCTTTCTTATTATGTCTGGAATACTTATCTCTGACGATTACAATTTTGTCTACCATATAATACAAAGACGCTCTTTGTTGGTAACTGCATGCTAACTTTCTGCATTCTTCTCTTTTAGGTTCGGTATGGTATTGTGTGGCTTTAACATGCTGGCAAGTATCTGCTGCTGGGAGATAAAAAGCAGGGTGGCTGCTATGGCTACTAGATTGTCTATCCTATGTCTTCTTACTGATAAAATATGTACCAGTTAAATGACAGTATTAATGGGTATACTATTAAACTTGGATGTGCGTCATATCATAAGCACAGCATGTAGTGTGCAGATTATAACTTGTGTTGTGTATGTTGTGGTTGGATTGAGGTTAACATGTGTTCTTGTTTAAGCTTTTATATGCCATGGCCTGTTTACTTGAGCAAGAACAAGTTCACTTTTTCCCTTAAAGAACAAGCTTTTACGAACTGTGACTACCTCTTCTATGGGGTACTAGAACTGTGACCACCCAAAACATTTGAGTAGGTGTTTCACCCCTTGCAAACTGTGCTAAAAGAGTTGATAAATTTAGAAGTACAAACCAAATGGTTTAGTATAATAAAAAAGTTGAATGGGTTGGGTTTAAGCTTAATTATGTTCGGTTTGTTTAAGTTTGACTTAAACTTGACTTGTTTACTAAATGAGTTGAGTTTGTATGTTAAATTTCAGATTTAAACAGTTCGATTTGTTTAAGTTTGGCTCAAACTTGACTCATTTATTAAATGACTCATTTATTAAATGAACGGAGTTTGTACATTCAATTTCAAATTTAAATAGTTCGGTTTGTTTAATTTCTGTTCAAACTTGACTCAAGTTTGTTCTAATTTGTTTAAAGTTCAATTTGATGTGGATTGTTTAATGGGTTCTTTACAGTAATATATAACAATTAGTAAATAATTACAAGATTAGTGCACAAACAAAATAATTACAAAAAGAATGCAATAAGGAGAAATTAATTCTCTCTATTATCAATTGATAACACTTCCACGACGATCAGTGGTCCCGTTGTTACTACCATTATTAACAGCCCAAAAAGTTGACAGGTGAGATAGAAGAAGAAATGAAGTTAATCGGTCCACCACATCAGTTGTGCTGCTACTCGCCATTTTCCATCCACATTTGAGTCCTACTGTTTTATGGATTCAATTTACTATCTCAATCAAATGAGTGAAATTCTCTACTACTTTGAGTTCAAACTTGAATATACCGATAGCTTCCCAGTGAAAACTTGTATAGTTTTGTTGTCCTGTTCTACAGTTATATATATATATATATATATATATATATATATATATATATATATATATAGGGGAATGCTCCACAGAAAACGTTAGTTATGAGCACTGTTTGAGCTAACGCATATCCAGCCGTTCAATATAAGATCCAAGGGCAGGATATGGGCACGATCGCTAAAGGGAGTAGCGGCCAGATATTAAAATAATCATTGAATTGTACTTGTAAGTGGAAAAAACATCTCACACCAAAAAGTTAAGTAAAATACAGTAAGTGAAAAGTTTATGATATAATACAGTATCCAAAGTACAGTAAGTGGAAAGTTTATATATGCAGCTTTGGGATTTGGGGATTATAACACTCTATATGCTTAATTATAAATTGATTAATTAAGTGGAAAGTTTATATATGCAGCTTTGGGACTTGGGGATTATAATATATATATATATATACGTACTCTATATGCTTAATTATAAAATTGATTAATTAAGTATATTGAGTTCGTTTGTACTACTGCATGTAAACTAAGAAGATACAATTGTTCGAATTTTCATATTAGCCGCTACTCCCTCTAGCGGCCAATATGAAAATTAAAATAATTAAATATTATTTTGGCCGCTAGAGTGAGTAGCGGCCAGTTAAAACGCTGCCGTTTTGACTGGCCGTTACTCCCTCTAGCGGCCAAGATAATATTTAATTATTTTAATATCTGACCGCTACTCCCTCTAACGGTCGTGCCCATATCCTGTCCTTGGATCTTATATTGAACGGTTGGATATGCGTTAGCTCAAACAGTGCCCATAGCTAACGTTTTCTGTGGATTATTCCCCTATATATATATACCAACTTTCGCTTTTCCTTTCCTTTCCTTTTTCTTTCTAAGACCCCTCCTCCTCTCTCTCAGTCTCTCTCACATACACACAAACAAACGCCCTTTGGAACCGGAATGTTTTTGTTGATCTGCAAATGTGCTACGTTTTATACATGCTTAATTGGTGCCCAATTATACAATTGCACGTATAGTAAAAGATCTTATACATCTTATACTCCCCAATCAATTGTCTTTATATTTCTTTTAGTAAAAGATCAGTTGTCTTTATATTACAGATTTTTTTTTCATAGTGTCGTTGGTAGCCAAATCTTTATACAAGGGTAACCAATTCAGTTTTATTGGATTACCAATTAATTAAAAAAAATCTATTGTATAATTTTTTTTTCATAATACAGTTAGTAGCCAAACCTGAACACAAAGGTAACCAATTCAGTTTTATTGGGTTACCAATTAATTATAAAAAAATCTATTATAGATTTTTTTTCATAGTACAGTTGGTAGCCAAACATTCATATAAATGTAGTCAATTCAGTTTTATTGGGTTACCAATTAATTATAAAAAAATCTATTATAATTTTTTTTTATAATTAATTCAGCTGGTAGCCAAACCTTAACACAAAGGTAACCAATTCAGTTTTATTGGGTTATCAATTAATTATAAAAAATCTATTATATAATTTTTTTTTTATAATACAGTTGTTAGCCAAACCTGAACCCAAAGGTAACTAATTCAGTTTTATTAGGTTACCAATTAATTGTAAAAAAATTTATTACAGATTTTTTTTTCATAGTGCAGTTGGTAGCTAAAGCTTCATAAAAAGGTAGTCAATTCAGTTTTATTGGGTTACCAATTAATTATAAAAAAATCTATTATAGATTTTTTTTATAATTAATTCAGTTGGTAGCCAAACCTTTATACAAAGGTAACCAATTCAGTTTTATTGAGTTACCAATTAATTTTTAAAAAAAATTATTATAGATTTTTTTTTGTCATAATGCAGTTGGTAGCCAAACCTGAATACAAAGGTAACCAATTCAGTTTTATTGGGTTACCAATTAATTATAAAAAATCTATTATAGAATTTTTTCTCCTGAAAAAAAATCTATTAGTTTTTCGTCGTCGTTGGTTGGTTCTTCAGGCTTTCTTCTGTTTCACAGGGGGTGGGAAAATAACACGGAAAACCCAAGCTGATAATATGGCCTCAATGAAAGGGCAGATCTAGTAAACGTAGAACTGCTCCCATGTATTGTGTCGGTTATTTACATATGCCCAGCCGAAGGCCTGCAGAGACAAAAACAAATACTGTGAATCGGAAAAATTGACTACATGATGTCAGCCTTGGATTTAGATAAAGATGATGATGAAGAAGAAGAAAAGTATTTGGAAATGAAGAAATGGGAGAAAATTAAAGATCAGAAGTATTTCTTCTCCTTCTCTCTCCTCATCTTCACTTACTATTTGAAAAATTGATTTGTCACGTCAGCAACCTAATACTCAACTAAATTAAAGGGATAAGAATACACTAATTTTGTAAATAAAATATTGTATATGCACTAATTTTGAAAATATTTTATTTTATGTATGCACTTTTGTTATAATTTTTTATAAAAATGTACTAATAAATGTAAATATTCCTTGTTTAATTTCAAAATGTTTAAATTCCTATTTGATGTGAATTGTTTAATTTTTAAATGAGTTTGAGCTCAACAAATCAAAGTCGAACTTTATTTTGCATTGTATTAGGGGAAAAAAAAGAAAAGAAAGATGAATAAAGGAACCGCTGACTAACCCCATACGTGGGTTGTTGGCAGCTCCTTCTAAGCAAATGATGAAGCCATGAACTAACTTTCACCGGAAAATAAATGACTTAAAACCTATATGAAAATAATGGAATCCCTTGTTTCTATGAAATATTTGTGTTAATCAAATTAAGCGTAAGCAGGGACGGACGGAGGGAGTATAGGGCCCGGGGCGGGCTAGAATTTTTTTTAAGCCTATAAAATTTTAACATTTTTACTTTAGGCTCCTCCAATATTTAAAAAAACAAAGTAGAATATATATTGATACTTTTTTTAAAAATTATTAGAATGTACTTCTATTCTCTTTTTATTAATTTAAGTTAATTTGAAATATAGACAAATTCTTAAATTTATAGCTCTCTTCTCATTTTTTGATTATTATTATTTCTCTTCACTCCATTTTGTGTACTATATAAATGGTGCATATGTGCAGCATACATAAAAATCTTATTTCATCTTATTAATATAAATTATTTACAAAATTTGGACCAGACCTCACTAAATTACTAATGACTTTACAGTATTATGTCTCCCCCTCCCTAAAAAATTCCTCGCTTCGCCCACGAGCGTAAGGGAGATTAGAAGTCTGAGCATAGCCCTTATCAGGCCAAATGTGGATTGTTTGCAGACATTCACTGTTAAATTTGGCTCGTTTATTTCACTAATTAACTCGAGCTCTTATTGAAAATATACAATATATTACATTACATATAAATTAGAGCCAATACGATCTTAATCAAACTTTGACAAGACAAAAAAAAAACAAGTTTGCTACATTTAATTACAAGTCTAAAATTATAGTAACTAGGTTGGTAGCCGTGCAAAGCACGGCTCTGTTTGATAAATTTGCATCCTGTTACTTAAAATAAATACAATCAAGTTTACCAATTGCAAATGAAAGGCTGGAAACAAAAGATAGAGAGGAAAGAACATCATATACATGAGATTGAATACAAATAAATGATAGTAACATATTTACATAATAGTTTACAGCAAAGATACACTGTAATTCCATCAAACATGTAATGTCCAAACATAATGATTTTGGGAATTTAAATAGTCAATTTTTAATTGATAATTGATAGGGGATGAT
Organism: Aralia elata; assembly: GCA_034770075.1. Taxonomy (NCBI): domain Eukaryota; kingdom Viridiplantae; phylum Streptophyta; class Magnoliopsida; order Apiales; family Araliaceae; genus Aralia; species Aralia elata. The sequence continues at coordinate 23,362,513 of CM068382.1, forward strand.
GGGTGTTTGGAATATGAAACAAAAGGCAATTAATTTATCATGAGTGTTTGGAATATGAAACAAAAGTATGTGAATATAAGTTGTAAAGGCAATTAATTTATCATGGGTGTTTGGAATATGAAACAAAAGTATGTGAATATAAGTTGTATATGAATATAGGTGTTTGGAATATAAAACAAAAAGAAGTTAATTATGATGGGTATTTGGAAGATAAAACAAAAGACAATTAATTTACTGTATATAAATAAATGTATTAATTGATAATTAAAAAGAAGTTAATTATGATGGGTGTTTGGAAGATAAAATAAAAGACAATTAATTTACTGTATATAAATAAATATATTAATTGATAATTAAACCGAGTTAATTGATAATTGAACCGAGTCAATTTGTAAATTAACCGAGTTAATTGGCAATTGAACCGAGTTAATTTTCAAATTGATTCCAAATTGATTTCAATTGATTTCAAATTGAAAGTGGATAAGATAGCTTAAACCGAGTTAATTGACAATTGAACCGAGTCAATTTGTAAATTAACCGAGTTAATTGGCAATTGAGCCTAGTCAATTTTTAAATTGATTCCAAATTGATTTCAATTGATTTCAAATTGAAAGTGGATAAGATAGCTTGTCCTGCTTTTATATTATCATGGGTGTTGGGAATATGAAACAAAAGTATGTGAATATAAGTTGTATATGAATGTTGGTGTTTGGAATATAAAACAAAAAGAAGTAATTATGATGGGTGTTTGGAAGATAAAACAAAAGACAATTAATTTACTGTATATAAATAAATGTATTAATTGATAATTAAAAAGAAGTTAATTATGATGGGTGTTTGGAAGATAAAATAAAAGACAATTAATTTACTGTGTATAAATAAATGTATTAATTGATAATTAAAAAGAAGTTAATTATGATGGGTGTTTGGAAGATAAAACAAAAGACAATTAATTTACTGTATATAAATAAATGTATTAATTGATAATTAAACCGAGTTAATTGACAATTGAACCGAGTCAATTTGTAAATTAACCGAGTTAATTGGCAATTGAACCGAGTCAATTTTCAAATTGATTTCAATTGATTTCAAATTGAAAGTGGATAAGATAGCTTAAACCGAGTTAATTGACAATTGAACCGAGTTAATTTGTAAATTAACCGAGTTAATTGGCAATTGAGCTGAATCAATTTTCAAATTGATTCCAAATTGATTTCAATTGATTTCAAATTGAAAGTGGATAAGATAGCTTGTCCTGCTTTTATATATAATAGTAGATTCGGTAAACGTTGATTTATCGACCCGCACTTAATCTGTAAGTAATTTAAATTTTACCATGGAGCATATATATTCATAAGATGTTGTATCTTTCCATTTTATGCAAAATTTTACTACAATTTAATTTATAGGAAATTAAACCCATGAAGCATAGAGGTCTATATACATGCAATTATTATATTATAAAGTTTTAATACACTTGGGATGCCTTATTACAAAACACAATGTTGTTGTTTGATAAAAATATGTGCATGCATTGATCAAAGTCAAACATCAATAATTAATTAAAACTAATCAAATCCCCATGCACCCATGTTTCCTTGAATGTTCTAAGTTTCTGTTCCCAGTCAAATATATATATATATATATATATATATATATATATATATATATATATATATACACAGTATATATTTACAATATGAATAAAAAATAAAATAAATGGAAAACAGGTTGGAAATTAATTTTCCACAACTTAATTCAAACCTAATCTCTAGCTAGGTTGACCGACTCTGGCTTATAATTTTGTAAAACATTTGTCTGGAAATCTCGGATCTTGATCCCTTTATATTTATATTTAATTCTGAATGCACGTGTACATGTAGCTAATTGCTGGTTTGTTGGGATTTTCATGACTTTTATTTTGTTATGTACGAAATAAATTAATAAATAAATAAGTCGATTGTTTAATGTTTTAGTATCATATATTAATATAATCAAGGATCAAAATTTCTTTCTGCATGCATCATTTCAGTTGACTTTAAAATGGGAACATGTTGAAAATATATTAATTTTCCCATCACATTGTGCTGGTTTCCATCCTATCACATAACTTTCATCTTTTTAATTATAGCAAAAATAATAATGTTTCGGACTTTGGTTATGATATGAGTTATACTTTTTCCACACTAGTTTAATCAGATGTCACGCTTAACACATAAAATTATACGTATTCAAAATTCATGATGTACTCCATCTGTCGCATAAAAAATATTATGTATATTCTAAATTCATGATGTACTCCATCTGTTGCATAAAAAATAGTCTCACTTACAAAAGAATTTCGTTTTAAAAAATCTCTTTTTATATCAATAGTAGTATAAATTCACGCAATATTTTTAAATTTATCGTTATAATTTTAATAGCGTGCTATCATTATTAAACTAATAATTTTTTAATTTTTTACGTAACATGGAGCATAAATACACTTTTAGAATTTATAAATTTTGAGAGAAATTTTTTTAGTGACATAAATAAAGTATTATATAAATCTAATAATAAGTATGATGCATGATTTTTTGTCGGTTTGGAAAAAGAGAAAAGACTTAAATTATATCATAAACTAGTGATATGGTATTTTATTTGGGTGTATACTGTATATGGATGGTGAAGAGAAATTAAGTGGCTCAACCATCAACACGGCGCAACCGTTGTCCCGAAGTGGTTGACCATGGCGGCCCTCACGTGACCCCAGCTGTTTTATTACATCATTATGTGACCTCTAGTTGTCTCTCGTTTTGTACTCTTTACTACTTTTCTTTATATTTTAACAACTGCATGTAGCAATGTCAAAACCTAAAAAGCCATTTCTCACTACCTACAATACTACGAGCAGGGTTTCTTCATGTATAATAACGTTTAGAATTTCAAACGCACCATATTACTTTTAGTGTATTATATTTAAATTCAATATCAATTGTATTTGAAATAAATTGTGTTTGAGATAAAGTGTACTTGAAATAAAGTACTTTTAGACAAATAAATTTTTAAGTGTATTTAAACTTTCAAACGCTCCGAAAGTACTAAAAATATGCACTTAATTTCTTTTTCGTAGGGAAAAGATATTTTTAGTGCAATTTTTTTCTTTTTACAACAAAAGATGCAATATACATATATGTCAACCATGTACGTTAAAAATTATTTATTTTTGTCAAAAAAATAAAATAAATATTATGTTAGAAATACCAAAACCGTTTTAAAATAAAAATAATAATTTACAAGTATAAATTAATTCAGTGTGCGAGGTTAGTAAAGTATTACTTGCATTCAGTGGTTAAATTAATGGACGAAACATTAATGAGCATGGGATCGAGCAATTTTCTGATTCCATAATCTTTGTTGTCCAACGGCAACTCACAGAAGCCACTCCCCGATGCGCCAAGGGAAGAGGAAATTTCAAAACCCGACCTGTTTGACCGACAAACTCTTAAATATACATGTTTAATTCTTAATTACAATGGTCTAATTAAAGTTAAATTATTTGGAGTTGGAATCCCTATGGATAGCCTAACCAACACTTGCGCCATAGGACTAGCTTTCTACAGTTGGGAGTTGAAACAAATGCACTTAATTATTACTAGTATATAGGGATTAGATTAGACTAGATTAGATTAAGCGTACCGTGTGGAAGCCATTTCCTCAAATGGGGATGACTGAATTATTAAAGTCTAATCTCATTTCATGAGAAAATCGAGCTGAAACGTGCAAATTATCAAGTCTAATCTCGTTTCATGAGAAGGTCGAGTTTGAAATGTGCAAATTATCGTACTTATGGTCACATGTATCTTTTTAATAGGTCTTCTTTACTAAAGATGCTTACTTTGGTGCATTCATTACATTACATAAGTAATAACATTTTTAATGGTGACCGATATTATAATAGTTTAAATAATATTGTTAAAGCAGTAAATGTTGCTAGAACAATTGTAAAATTAAATATATATTTACTCGGACAATATAATTTTTATTCTGATAATATCAATAATTTTCTTAATAACTCATCATATGACCAGAAAGAAAATAACATTAATAACTCGTTAAAAGAACTCATGTTAATGATGATTAATGAGAGGTTTCATCTATGTTGTATTCTTCCTCCAATTTTACAATCAAAAAGTGGGTTTAATTTAATTTACAATTTAAGTGGGTTTAATTCAATTTCATTCAAGACACTCTTGAAAATTTTGTATCATGTTACATATCGATTTTTTTATTACGAGGTACATAAATAACTATAGTTAGTAATATTTTTACGATGTATTTGATATAGTGAGGCAATTTTATAACCATACTCAATATCATGTTTTCATGTATTGATTTATGTCGTAATCGTAATTCGGCAAAAATCTTTTGTAATATATAGCAAGACTCTTAAGCTATTAGAGTAGTTGCTTGCTCAATTGCATAGCCAGACAAAGGAAAAAATCACTAGTCAGCATCAAATAAGTACACAATTAGAAGATTATGCGAGTGGAATGCAATTCCACACTTTGTATCGACAGCATTTTCATATGCATATCCAACAATCAAAAAAGCTAGAAAGTATGGTAAAGATAATAGAAATGGAATTCGATATGAATGTGAACAATTCAGAAACTAATCCTTCAAGGAAAATTAAACAGAGCTGCAACAAGTCTCGACTAAGATGTGCCAAAATTGGTTGAAGGGGACTTGCTCCCACAACTCCCAAACATAACCAAAGCGAGAATCAAAACAAATGGTCAAGTAATTCAACTATACATTCAGAAAAGTTGCTTCCTTCTCTATCTTCCTACGTTGTCGCTGCCTGAATCCATTAGAATTGTTAGCCTTCTTGCCGTCTTCAAAAAGTTACTGCAATACCAACGATAAAAAAGGACGCCTTAAGTATCTGAAGCATTCAAAAAACGTTTTGATGATATATTAGAAAGCAATTGGCATATGGTATTACCTGAAGGGCTCATCTCCAGTGTGTTTAGCTGCACCTGCCTCGTCCCTGTAAAGCACATTGCTTAACATCTCTGATTTTTCTAGACCAAACATGTCGACCAGCTTTCCATACAGCTCCTCATATGAGCCAAGAGCGGAAAGGTCAAGAGTTCGGCCCACATCCTCCGACTCCATGAAAACCTTGCAATGGCCAATCTCGCCAGATTCAGACTTTTGTTTTTTGTACCATGGAAACCCATCATCCGACGAACTGTCTGGTGGACCATTTTCGAGGATTGCCGATCCTGAACCATCAGATAAATTTGCTAGTTTTTCTGAATTCCCATCTAATGAACTGCTTCTAATAGTATCTCCCGAGCAGCTCTGAGAAAGCTGCTGCTCGGTGAGAATGGGCCGACCAAACAGCAAGAACATCGGTGCTTTTGTATCATTAGTTTTCTTCAAACTAGGGCTAGAATTTCCCATTGTCAGCAAACAAGATACATTATCATCGTGTTTGGGCTTGTCAATGAACCCGCTAGTTGGGATTCTAGACGGTGGTGCAGCAGTGTAATCAAGCTGCTGGAATCCAAATGGAAACAGACTCGACTGCAGTTTGTTGAAGTGGAGATCTGGTGAAGATAATCCATATTGAGCATGCCTGGCTCCCTGTATGCCTGCAGGAATGTTGTCTGCTATACAACCAAAAGGGCTGCTGGACCTGAGGGGGTTGCTGAGAAGTGATGGCATCGAAAGTTGCCCGACAAGGGAAAAATCTGGGGGCTGTGGGACACGCAACTTCTTTCTTGGAGGCGAGAATGGGGAGAGATGGATGGCAGGCATATTTGATACCAATTCAACCAACCATGGGTTGACTCGCTTCACATTCTGAAGTAAATCTGGCTCATCCCATGCTACCTGCAAATGATTTTTGCCAAAATGTTATAACCAGAAGGCCAGTCAAAAGAGCTGTATAATTATACTTAGAAGAACTTTGGGCACGAATTTAAATTGGAAATCTTTCGAGCAATGTGCAGGACACAGTTTGGTATCACAACAAAGAATTTACGAGGTGTAGATCTTTCACTATCCTTACTCCTTCAAAGGGCTATGAGATATTGTTCTATAATACAAACATATATGTAGTCCAAAAAAATTCAAAACTAAATGTGATTTGTTGATGATTTAGTTATTGGTCAAGTATAGCATCATGCTACTTATACAACGACTTAAAAATTTTAGGAAGTCGACTGCTACATGCTATATGCTGTCAGGAACTATGTATCAACTGGAAAAGAATCATGCCTGATTTAGGTGCTTGAGAGGAGTCTATCCTATTTATTCCATTTAGGAGTGAAAGCAATTGTGACAAATCTGCAGTCAGTAAGAAGTTCATTTTCTTAAAAAAATTCTCTTGGACATGGGGAAGTAAGAGGTAAGGTAAACACTACCAAATTCTTCCCTAGAAGCACAAGATGTAAACAGATTGTAAATAGTGTGCCGATTATAAATATTTCAACAGAAAAGAGTAGATTCCACATAAATAAAAATCCAGAAAATATGGAATTTCATTCAATAAATCACAATTTAAATATGCTTTGGATTGGAGGGAAAGGTCATAAATCAAGATGTATGTTACCTGGAGAAGCCTCCATGGAGAGTTAGGCCAACGGATGGGGTCTTCAACCTGAACAGAAGATACGGTCCCCATGAACCAGCTTATCCTAGATGAATCCTCTGTCTCAAAAGCCATCTTAAACCTCATTCCAGAGTACCATTGGATTCTCATCGAAGCCCTCACAGAAGAGGCCTTCACACAAAACTCTGGCGTACTTGCACGCGGGTAGTAAACAATCTCAAAGGGCTGCCCATTGGCCGCAGCGGTTGCAGCTTCAAACACCGATTCAGCACTCACTTTTCCCATACCGTTCAGATCGCCAGAAAAATTTCCATTCACGTTACAATTTCGCCCAAACTTATTCTCATCTTCCCTCATGAATCCAGAAAACCCCCCATATACAGGGGCACAATTGCCAGATGCCGTGTTCCATCCAGATGGGAACTCAGGTCCCCCACCAACTTCCCTCTTGGCACGTCGAATGCCAACACAAAGATCTCCCTTGTCTGTCCTTAAAAACACAATCGAATCCCCAGCAACAAGCTTCTTCTGGTTCACAAAATTACTCCATCCCGTGGTCAAAAGATGACGACGAGGTGTCCCTCTATAAATATGCCTAAATTTCCATATCTGTCCATGAACATCCTTAGCAAGGATGGTCTGGACTGGCGGTTCAGCTGAATAATCCAACCTCGGAAAAATAGTCTCTGCACAATACCTAGGTACCGAAAACCCCCCACCATTATTGGCATCAGACTGTGTCAATGTCTTTGCAAATGAAGAGGGTTTTTCTTGATCCTCGTTCTTATTAAACCCCAACAACTCTTTATCATCATCAAAGTCACAATCATTACCTCTCATCGGCACCAACGTTAATTTCGCATAAACCTCATCAGTCTCAGTATCCGCCATGAACTTAATGGCAGATACTCTACAAAGTATCAGTGCAGGAACTCTAGGGAAATTCCCAAAATCAACACTCCCATGGGCGTGTTCAGTGTGGCCCTGAGGGAAATAAAAGACCTTAGAGTTAACCGGCGGCATTTGGACCATACCACCAGCACAGGCATGCCATAATTGAGAGTCCAAGCATTTCTCCACTTGATTCAATGGTCTGTTCATACTATCCATTACAGTAATCATATTGCAATACAAGTAACTACCGTATACAAACTTAAATCCTTCTTAACTTCTTGTTTCAAATTAAAACCTGCAACAAATAAAAATCCCCTCTTTGCTTCTGGCCTCAGAGTAAATGCTGCAAACAAAGTAAAATTACACATTTTTAATGTTTTAAGCTCCAAAAATAAATCAAACTTTATATATATATATATATATATATATATATATATATATTGGGGAGCGGGGGGGCGGGGGAGAAATAGAAAAAGCTTCTCCATTCTCCATAGATGTTTGAAGCACCAGATACCCAAGAGTATGAAATTGGGTTTTTTTTCAAAGATTAGTTAAAGCTAATTTTCTTAGTTAACAAAACATATGAAAAACAAAAGAGAAGGTTATGAACCTGAAAAAAATTATATGGGTTGAATAAGAACCTCCATTGCAGCAATTGGGGAAAATTTCTTACAAAAAATTATAACCGCTTGTTCAGATCTCAATACTCTTTCTCAGATCAATTGAATCAGAACCTACCAGAACTTTTCCACAATTTTCACTTGGAAAAACAACTACTTTCATTAATGGGTCAGAAAAATTGAGTTGTGGGAAAGTTTTAAAGTGGTGGAGAAGGGTAGAGAGAGAGAAGGGGAAGAGTAGCTTACAAGTGAATGCAATTCGGACCAAAGGTAGAAGAGGGAGGAATTTAAGAAGAGAGTAGAAATACACAGAGTATGCGTGAGCGGGAGTGTAAAAGGAAGAACGAGTAGAGCAAGGAGACAGAAAGAGTCGCACCTGAAAGCTTCCTTGCCGACCAGACGGTGGCACAAAGAGAGAGAAACAACTGGTTTTTATGGTTGAAACAAATTGGAATTCCACCTATTTTACTCTTTCATACGATAGTACTTTGGTGACAAATACTTAGAAAAGATGATATAAAATGTCGCGGTTGATTGCGGTTTCATTATTATTATTATTAAAACAGCTTCGACAGTAATGATAAAAAAAATTCTTTAAATCGAAATTTATTGACTTACGTGACGGTTTGAATAGTATTATTTATTATTTTAATATTTTATGTTCTATCGGTCTCTTCAATTCAATTAATATAATATATTAAATAAATAAATAAAAAGAGATGATATTAAATTTTAAAATGAGCTATACATCAAACTCATCAAGTAAAATAAATATTTTTAGTCTTTTTTATATGATTTTGATTCTTTCAAAACAAAATATATGTTTTAAAAAGACAAGACCAACTTACCAGTTCTGAAAAGAGAAAATAAGGTTACAAATTTGATGACCAAGGTTGGAGAGGTTGTTGGAGATAATTTTTCTGATGTGATAAGAGACTGTTAGAGATGCTTTTAGTCTCTCGTTCGTTTACAATGAATGAATTATATTTTATAACATTGTTTTATAAATTAATTTTTATAAAATTATTTTGTCATTATATCAATATTCAACTTTTTAAAATTTATTAAAAATATGAGAGAGAAATAAATTAATCTTTAATTATAAAGAACAATATAAAAAATTAAATATTTAATATTTTTTTGAAATAAAAAGACAAATAAAAAGAGCCAAAGAAAGTTCTTCTTTTTCGATTTTTTTTGTTTTCTTATCTCTACTTATTAGTGCATTTTAGAGTAGATAAAAGGATATTCAAAAAGAGTAGATCAAATTGATAGATAGTCTAATCACGGAAGTGTACTTTTATTTTTTATTTTAGGGAATTGTTATTTTTATATAAAAATTTTGATATTTTAAAAAAGCTCACATAAATGTGAGTATTATTAACTATTTATTTGAGAAGAATTTTGTGTAATTATTAAAAAAATTTGTGAAAAATATCAATTTCTTTTTTTTATATCATGTTTTAATTTACTTCTCATCGAAGTACTCATTCCGTTCCGAAATTAGAGATATAATAATTTAACTTTTGAGGTCAAACAACAGTATATTAACTTTAATTGAAACAATTATTATAATGATGTAGTACATAACAAAAACTATTAATCACAAAATTTATTTTATTCTAAATTTTTATGAGTCATATTAATCTTAAAATTTAATATGCAGTTATTTGACTTTTAAAGTCAAATTGTATCTCTAATTTTGAAACAAATGTAATAAGAATTTAGCACGCCTTTAGATGGAAGGAAAGTTTTCTTTTTGATTAAAAAAAATAAGTTATTTTTAATTTCACTTTTGACTCCACCTTAAGAGTGTAAACGTATCGAACCGAAACGAACAGAGAGTTAATCGAATTTGACTCGAAACGTTAAATTCATACTCAAATTCGAATTGTATTTGAAAAATTCTACTCAGATTCGACTCGATTCGAATATTTATTACTCGGATCGAATTATATTCGAACTACCCATGAGTTTCAAATTCAAACTCGAATTCGAGTCTCCACATAATAGCTAATTTTATAATAAATATAATTATAAATTGAATTTGTTATTTTACTTAGAAATGAGAAAATATATTTATTATTACACTTTATAAATATAAAATCACAATTAAAATTAAAAATAAAATAAAATAACAATAATTAATTATCCTAATTCAATTTAATTTTGTATATATTATAAGAGAATATATCGAGTATCTGATCGAATCTATATCAATCGAGTATGTATCGAATCACAATCGAAAATTCGAGTAGTTTGAATTTTAAACGAGTCGAGTATAACTTTGCTCAAATTCTACTCATATTTTTATTCGAACTATTTTTTATGCTCAGATTTAGATCATATTATTAACGAATCTGAATCTCGCTCATATTTTTTCGAGTTGAGCTCGAATCGAGCCCAAACTGTTTAGTTCGTTTACACCTTCCTCCACCTTAGATGTCCTTCTAAGCATTAGAACGAATCCTCATGGGGAAAAAATTAAGGTAAAGAAACAATTTTTTTGTTACATCCTTTTTCAAGCCTTTTTTTTTGGAAAAAATAAAAACATCAATAATCTAACTATAATTCTGTGAAAATTACTCTGCAATTTTGCAGTGTCCCATGCGTATTTGAATATTAAAAGGACGCAAGATTTATTAAGCATTTTAAAATAAATCCTACAATAAATTTGGTTTATCTCACGATATAATCGTAAGTCATTACATACCGTGAGAAAGTCAAGCAAGTAACTCTTCCTTATGCTAAAATCAAAACACTAATTATTATAGAAAAATAATATATATTGCGAATATTTATATTGATTATTTAATTATTAATTACATGAATAATTATTAGTGATAATTTTTTAAAAAGATATATAATAAGTGGGGCCCTTTTACAATTACAAATTCATATATTGATAAAGTTTCATAATTATAATTCGGTATAAATTTATTACAATAGATAGTAGAACTCTTAATTATACATCAACAAAAAACAAACAAATACTATTGATTTTCAGGGTCGATCCTAAGGATTTAGAGGCCCCTGTACGAGAAAAAAATAGGGGCCCTCTCGCATATAAAAATATTAATTTTTTTTATTAGTAACAATATACAAAGCACAATTAATTTTACTCTCCTCTATTTATAAAACAAAGGTAGCTTTATTTATAAAACAAAGGTAGGAGATAAGAAACATAGTAGACGATGTGAGACTCTTCCATGCTTGCTTACCATATTAGCACCAATATATAAAGCACAATTAATTTTACTCTCTCTATTTATAAAACAAAGGTAGGAGATAAGAAGCATAGTAGACGATATGAGACTCTTCCATGCTTTGCTTACAATATTAATCTTACTCTCCTCTATTTATAAAATAAAAGTAGAATATAAGAAGTATAGTAGATGATGTAGGACTCTTCCATGTTTTGCTTACAAATTAATCTTACTCTCCTCTATTATAAAATAAAAGTAGGAGATAAGAAGCATAGTAAACGATGTAGGACTCTTCCATGCTTTACTTATAAAATTAATCTTACTCTCCTCTATTTATAAACAAAAGTAGGAGAAGAGAAGCATAGTAGACGATATGAGGCTTTTGCATGCTTTACTTACAAAATTAATCTTACTCTCCTCTATTTATAAAACAAATGTAGGAGAAGATAAGTATTGTAGACAATGTGTGACATTATACTTCACACTCTAACAGCAATCCTCAAGTCCCATTATGTTCTCTAAATGTGTAAGTCTCACATTGGTTAAAAGATAAAAGTCCAAGGAAGTTTTCTTTATAAAATAACTAACAAGTGAGTCTTTAAGACTCAAGTCCAATTGGGCTTCCTAATTTGACCTATAGACTCAAGTTGCAGGCCATTTGTGCAACACTAATTTGACCTATAAGTTATATATACAAAAAAATTTTCAGGGGCCCTCCGAATTTAGGGACCATGTGCGGTCTCGCCCCTTCTGCACTCCCCTCAGGGTCGACCCTGTTGATTCCTAATCATAAGATTAATATTAATTTTTTAAAAACTTTGAAATCAATGATCTCAAAATAAATACAATTTTTTAATATTTGATAATAATCATAATTGTAAAATATAAACCTTTGATCTTAGATTTAAAAAAAAAATTATTTATATGTTAACTAATTTCATATGGAACGAAGATCGTATGTAAATGAAAGCGCCAACATAGAACACTAACGTGCACGTCCCTGATTCGTTGGGGTATGTCCTTGATTTGATGATCTAGGTTAGCAGATTTGGTTACATGAAAGGGAAAAAAAGAGCAGTTCAAAATGTTAAACTAGTCTATATTTATTATTTTAAACTTCTTTATCATGTTACGATTAACGTATAACGATAAACGATGAATAAATATTAATATACGAGCCTCGTTCTTATTTTTAACTTATCACATATATAAATATTAAATATCGATTTAAATTTATCATCATTAGGAATGACAATAAGACATACGAGAGCGAAAATTACACATTCCACTCATATACTAAGTCTTATAAATATTTCTAATACCTATTCCATTCCCTATAGAGATTCAAACTTATAGCCATCTCCATTTTCACAGAAAATTTAAACTCCCATGGGAAATTTAAATCACTGTGAGGATTAATGTTTGTGAGTTTTTTCTTCTTCTTTTTAAAGTCTAATTTTAATTAATTTTACAATTATACATACATAATATATTGAACCATATATATTGTTAATATCATTTGATCAGACTTTATATCACTTAGCATGTAGAGTTTGACAATAATATATTTCAAGTTCATCTTATTTTTTTCATTTTCGCTTGCAAAATTACTTTTTAGTTTTTTAATACGTTCCTGGCTTTGCATTAATGTTTTTGAAAATTAGATTATAATATATAAGGTATGATTGATGGGATAGTGTTTTTTTCTTTAATTTTTGTTTTCGAGTTTTATTTTTTCGATAGTTATTTGGCTAGCTTCTACTTTTTTTTTATAGTATTAGAGTGGTTAGATGAAAATGAGTATAGAGTTATGATTAATTAAAAAGAAAAATATAAAATCATAAAGATTAAGTAAATTGAAAAAAGTTTAAAATTTTACAATAGTCAAAACTAAGTATTTACTAAATATTAAAACGCAAAATACAAATTGTAAATAAGTAAAAATAGAAGAAAAACATATACGTAAGAACTTAATATTATAGATTACAGAATAATCCTAGTTAAATAAATGAAAAATATAGTTAACCTCCTAATAACTTAAACATAAAAGAAATTGGAGAGTAGATGCTCTTAAATGGTCGTTTACACTCAAGTAACCCTAAAATTATACAAACTACTACATCAACCCGAACAGTACCGAGTGAATGAAAGTGATAACTACGGCAATAATAACTAATATTATCCGAGATTTTTATATCGAATTAAGAATACGGCCTATATCAATACATAAAATTGAATAAAATTATAAAATTAGTCTATTATATCAAATACATCATTAAAATATTACCAACTATAATTATTCATATAACTCGCAATTAAAAAGTCGACATATAAAATCGCAAGATATACCATTATCCTAGCCATTTTATAATGTAGGTTCTAAGCAAATTTCCCAAGTTGTTAAAAATCCTTTAAAATCTAGCATAATTAAAGACTTTTATTCATTTATTTATTATTTTGACTTCTTATATGTAATATTTGTTTGAGCAAAATTACACGTTGTCAACTTCCATATCACTGTCCAAAATAATAAAATAAAATTCTATATCCGCGTATTAGCGTTACAATTAATTTGATATTAATTATAATATTTACTATAAGATAAAAACAAGTTTTTTGTATCAAAAAATTTTAATTAATGAAGAAAAGCCGAACCTAATGATAGAAACATCGAACCGAAGAGCCAGTTTAGCGACAATAATACGTGATTAACAAAAAAGCCAAACTAATCGGCAGCCGGGAAGAATGAAAACATCCTCTAGGAATGCTAATTCTTAAGGTAACAACATAAATAGTTTTAATATAATATTTACAATATAACCTTTTAAATTTAGAAAGCAAGTTGGATTCCCTGCAGGAGATTTATTTCATTTTATTTTATTATTTGAAATTGAAATTCTCATTGATTGATGTGATAGTTTAGATATTTTGGTATAAATTTTGAAAATTCACTAAAGTCTTAGCATTACCAACAAACATTTGTTTTATCTCATGTCACTTTTTTGAGAAAATCCCAATGTTCTTTTATCTTTATGTTAGAAATGTTCAACAAGGTAAAACAAATGGTCATGGACAAAATTTTAAATTCTCTACAAATCATAATTTAACAACTTGATTATGTTGGATATATATAGATATATGAGTAATGATCCATAATGTATACTCTCTCCGTTTTAGGATAAAAGTCTTTATTACTATTTTAGGTAGTCTCAAGTTAAATGTCTACTTACCTTAAATAATCTATTTTTTACAATAATTTGTCCATAATACCTTTAGTATTAATTATCATATTTTTATTCCTTGTGCATATTTATGGAGCATCACTAGTCATGTGTAAAAAATTATGCAATTAAATGAGAATTTAAATATGAACAATTTTGTCATTTTATTCTCTTTCTTAATATGCGCAAAAAATCAACCAGAACTTTTATCATGGGACGGGGGAGTATTTACTATGTATCCTTATATGGCATACACCATTTATACCATTGAAAATAATAAGGAATGACCAGGATTAGAAACTGAAAATCGACGTCCACTATTAGTAATAGCGGATAGTAAAAAAAATTATACCATCCACTACTAATAATAGCAGACGCTAATCAGAATAAGAGTTTGGTTTGACCAATAAATGTTTAGGATTTAGCTAATCAGAATAACGGTTTGACTTGACTAATAAATATTTAAAGTTTAGCTAATCAAAATAAGGGTTTGACTTGATCAATAAATTTTTACAGTTTATTAACTAGGGTTTAGTTTTTATTAACTAGTATTTATGGTTTATTAATTAAGATTTAGAGTTTAGTAACTAGAGTTTAAAGTTTATTAACCAAAGATTAATAAGATTAATAAACCCTAAAGTCTGGTTAATAAAACTTAAACCCTGATTAATAAATCCTAAACTTCTAGTTAATAAACTCTAAACATTTATGGGTCAAGCCAAACTCTTATTTTAATTAATTAAACCCTAAACATTTATTGGTAAAGTCAAACTCTTATTCTGAAAATCAACGTTCGCTATTAATAGTAGCGGACGCTAAGTGTTTTTTTTACCGTTCGCTACTAATAGTAGCAGACGTCGATTTTTAATTTCTAATCTTAGTCGTTTTTTTTTCCAATAATATAAATAGTGTATGTCCTATATAAATCCATAACAAATACATGTTGTGGATCATTCTATATATATATATATAATAGTAAGTTTGCTAATCAATCATAGAAGAGGGGAACGCGTTATGGCATGCATATATATGACATATTGGGTAGAAACTCATGTCATATACTATCCCTTTGTTAATAAGAGTTTATTAGTTCTTAATTTTTAATTTTTAATTTTTAATTTTTATAAAATTTTGATAATACAAAGCATTCAATATTCATTCTTAAACATGACTTCAAAGAATATTACAAAGACACTGCGAATTCTCAAATTTTTGTGCCCGATTTCAAATCGTATCTCAAATGCAGGTGTCATCAATATATTGATTATTAAATATCATGATGGTAACAGACAATAATTATAAATCAATGATACGATAACATGTACTTTTAAGATACATTTGAAATTAAATTTAAATCCCCTGACATTACTCCGAAAAAAGAAAAAAAAACATGCTACAATTGGTTAATAAATAAATAATTTTAAAAACATAAAGAAAAATCATTATTCATCAAACAATAGCTGTTAATATATCTCTTGTTCTCACTTAATAATTTAGATACAAATATAGATGATAGACTGTAAAAAGAAAGGAGTGATCATCTTTTTGGTATGATACTTGATTCTTAACTGAAATAACAATTTTAAGTTAATTTGGTGAATGTTACATCTTTTCTATTCTCTATCAATTTGTCACACTATTATTATTCATGGCTAGTAGTATGGTATGGAAATCAACAGCCCCCACAGGCCATTATTTCCCACCTTCAAGCAGAAACATATTAGCTATCTTTCCCAATCAAACATGCCTATCATGGTTCTTATTTGCCAATTTTCAAATAAAAACTTCAATCATACAAATATTTAATTTTACCCAGAATTTATTTTTTGATATGAACTCAACACCAGAATGCTGAAAGAGTTTGTATTCAATATCATATAAAGAACTTGTCCTTTGGCATGAAATTGGACAAATCCATCTCATTTTTTCTATTTTCAGGTATATTTCAATATTTAAAGATAATTATCCTCAATGATTTTTTTTGCCCAAAAGAAAGAAGAAGATAATTCTAGTAAATAGAATCAGCTTTTCATCTTTAATCACTGTTTTTTGGCCAAATTAGAACCCCCAAAAACCATATATTTTTGTCTCAATATCATTGTTTAGTTTTACATATTTATAAAAACATAAAAAAAATTATTAAAAACAACTAGTTTTTAAGGGTAATTATAGGCCGATGCATTATTATAAATATTGAAAACTATGCTGGTGTGATTTTTTGAATTATTTATGGCTGTTAACTTGAAACTAAATTAACAATAAGTAGAGATACCACTTAAGAATATACATATTTGATTTTATTTATAACATTCATATAAATAAAATTTATAAATTTTAATTTTAATAAAATAAACTTGAATATTATCATAAATTAAGAAGAATTATATCGGAAAAAAAAAATACTATTAACTGGTCAAACTTTCAAAATTTGAAATTTAAACTTTGAAAGCTAGCAATTTAAAATGGGTTTCATTCGTGGGAATTAGAAAGTAAGTCGGCTGAGGGTCAGTGACGAAGCCAGCAATTTTGTTCATTGGGTTCAAAATTATTATTAAGTTATAAATAATTTAGTAGGGGTTCAGAGACACCGTTTTCGAGCTAATTTTTTTAATACTTTTGTACTTTTGGGTCTCTCTCACACACACACACACACACACACATATATATATATATATATATATATATATAGATATATATATATACACACACACACACTATAATGACAATATAATAAGTAATAGTATATGGTATATATACACTATATTGACTCATAATAAACTTTTTTAATCACAACTGTTCATAAGTAATTAATTCATTAATTATTTTTAAAAATAATATAAATTAGATTATTATTTAGTTTAAAATATTGTAAAGAGATATACATATATTGAGAGGATATGAGTCATATGTGGTTAAAATTTGATTGACAAAGTTATAAATTTTCAATTTGACCCTAGAAAATTTATAAAATTTTAGTGGGGTCAATTTATATATAATGTTTAAATTTTTTTAAAATTTACCTTACATTATAAAGCAATTATTGTTTTGAGTGGAATCAATTAACCCCACAACCTAACATATAGCTTCGTCACTGACCGAGAGTAAGTTGGTTGAAAAACAATACTCCATTCGTTCCAAATTAATTGCTCAGTTTTGACTTTTTAAGTCAAATTGATTATTTTTAGAATTAATAATTAAGCATATATAAATATATTTCTAAAATTATAAAAATTGAAGTTAGTAATAAATTGTATATACTTTCTTTTGGTTATAATCTTTTCACCTATATTTTAGCAAAAATAGTAAAAAAATTAGTTTCAAAAATGATTAATTTGATTTTAAAAAGTTAAAATTGAGTAATTAATTTGGGACGGAGAGAGTATTTCCATGGGATAAAATTGACAGCCTCACAAAGTGATAAGGCTAAGTAATTTTTTATTATTGTTTTAAGAAGAATCAGGAAACCTTGAGAACTTAACTAAGTTCTATACTTGTATATATATAAACGTTAACTACCATGCATGTTACGTATACCTACCATGCATGTTTATAGAAGAAAAAAAGAGAAAAGAAAGAGAGATACAAGATACAGAAGACTACAACAAGAAGAAGAAGAAAAAAAAAGAAAAAAAAAAGGTCACAGGTTGAGTTTAGGGGGAGAAGAAAGGGAGAAAAAAATTGAGAAGGCGGCAAGAAGGGAGGGATTAGAAGGTATACTTTTAACTATTTTTTTTTTTTTTGTACAAAATATATGACTATGTAATTTTTATATGAAATTTATATATCCCTCGTAATATAGCAAAAGTAATATATATGATAGGTTAATGTAACAAGAATCATGTATAAGAATGTAAAATTTTGGCGAAAATGAGAAAGAAAATCTTAAAAATAAAACCTGAAAATTTTAGTTTGAGCATTTGAAATTACATGATAAGGAAGAAAAGTAAAATAAATAAATATTTAATGTAAAAATGAATATTTAAGAATGTAAGAAAATATTCAAATTGGAGAAGATGAGAAAATTGTAAAATACATTTTTCTAAGTAAATAAGTTAAATAAAATTTGCAAAACCAAGTTAAGGGTAAAAATATAATTTGACAAATTAAATTACTAAAATAGTATAAAGTAATGATTAAATTATATATGTGATACTTGATAACTTTTGAAATTAGAATTCGGATAATTATTGACTAAGAATAAAATTATTAAAAATGAAGAAATGATAAATTAATATTTTGACTTTCATGATAAATGATGTAGGTCAATTGCGGAAAAGATTTATTGAGCTAGAAAATAGTCAGTGGAAAGCATACAAGTTTTCCTAATTTGTGCAAGTTTATTATTCTGTATAAATCCCTTAATTTATAAAAACTTTCTGAATGACAAGTTCCTAAACCTTAAGCATTTTTTTTTGCTTCTTGTAAAATTTTCCTGAGTTATGAATTTCGTTCAAGTTAATTGATATCATGCGATATTAAATTCTAGAATATATTTGCAAGATTTGTTGAACTTTAAATTCTTTTAAATGTCCTTGATTTATTCGTAATAAAGAGAAAACCTTTGTTTCGGCTACTCTAAAATTTAAGATTTACAATATTATTTGTTTTTCCAAACCAACTTATTTTGGGGCGAAATCTTAGACAGAGTTGAACAACCCTATTTTATATAGGGGATATTATTGTTGGGAAATCCAACTTGTGGAGATAATGTTGTGCATAACATAGAGTGCAATAGGCTGATCTACAGAGAGTTTTTCAGTCTTTATGACTGATAAACACTTATGGAGAGTCAATAGTTTTTATAACTGTGGGACACTTACGTTCTTGGTCCTTATGACCACTCAGCTCAGAAAAAAAAATTTATTTGATGCTCGTTAATTTAAATCGGTTCATTTATTGTATTGTTCATTATTCTCATTCATTATCCTGATTTAATTCACATTCATTTATTTTATTTCCTTACAATTCAGTTCTTGATATTTCATATATTTGCTCACCCTTGCGACATATATATATTCTTTGCAGAAAAAGACAGAATAAGAGAAGGGTCCTAATCTAAAAGTAAAGGAAAGGAAAAAGTAAAAGAAGAATAGAATTATAGATAAATCATATGTCTTGTATAAATTGTATAAATTTAAAGAATGTATATAAATAACAATAGATAAGAACCTGGGTTGTATTTTTTTGTCCTTGATGTAAATTATGTAACAGACTAATGAATATATAATATAATTAATAGATTTTGAGTGAAGTAGTGTATGTTGATTATTATATTTGTAGTAGCAAGTACTTATATATGGAGGCGTCACATTATCGATATAAAACTTTAACTCAATACACCTCTCACATTGTGACATGAATCGAAACATTCGTAACATTGTTAAACGTTGGTAATGCATGCATGTTGTGAAAGAAAGAAATGAACTTAATTTTTATACCACGTTTACGTTCAACTTTAAACTAATTAAGAGCAAGTAAAAAGACTAGTTAACTATATATAATGAGTTTTGAAATATAATCCAATATCGATAATGACTTGTAATCTTGAAACTCCACCAGGCGATGACTTGTGCTTTCAACTTCCTTAGATTATTACTCCCCCCGTCTCAGGATAAAAGTTCTGATTGATTTTTTGCGCATATTAAGAAAGAGGATAAAATGACAAAATTGTCCATATTTAAATTCTCATTTAGTTACATAATTTTTTGTACATGAGTAGTGATGCTCCATAAATATGCATAGAGAATAGAAATATGACAATTAATACTAAGGGTATTATGGACAAATTATTGTAAAAAATAGATTATTTAAGGTAAGTAGACTTTTAACATGAGACTACCTAAAATAGTAATAAAAACTTTTATCCTGAGACGGAGGGAGTACTATTCATTATGCTTTCCATATATATAGTCCTTTATAATATTTTTTTCCTTCATTCTATTGATAAACAAAAGAACAAACAAATAAATTATTTTATTAAATTATAAATCATTCTAAAGGATACCAATACAATTTCAAGAAACATCATGAAAGAGATCCTTTAACCAAATATTTTTGAAAAAAATGGATGGATGAGACAAACAGTTGGAGATCAAACCAACGTTGATAAAGACACATAACTATTAAAATAAAGAAGTAAAATTTATGTATTTTTTTTGAAATTAATGCACATCTATCTAACAACTTTACAATTATATATACACGAATTATAAGACTGCTGTCTATTTTAGGATAAATGCAGTACTTGAGTCCATCTTCTCTCTTATTAAAAATAAAAATAAAAATGAAAATATTTTAAATAAAGAGAAAGAAAAATGTCATCTCTCTAACAACTCTGCAACTTGATCTAACAAATAAATTTATAGAGTGAGTCCATCATCAATTAATATAGGTGGGCTAGCTAGGTATTCCCAAAACATTCATTCATTTGATTAGTACTGTTCAACATCATACTCAACATCACTCATCCAACTCACACTGGCCATTGCATATGGGTTGTCATTTTTGAAGTTAGCCTCATTAATGGTAGTTATGATATAGACACAAATGACAATATTTTGTCTATATGTTTCATATTTATTATTTTTAATTTATATTATGTCGGGAAATTTATAACTAGAAGTAGTATTTTCATAGAAATAAGCTGGGGAAGATTAATTATTGCTTACATAAGATAAATATTTGGAAATGTTAGCTTATTAAATGTTTTAATAATAATAATAATAATAATAATAATAATAAGTTTTGAATGTAAGTTTTATCTATTGTTTTATTTAAAAGAATTACTTTTTGAGTTTATTTTTTTATAATCTTTTCATCTTTTATAACAGATTACAATGTCATTTTATGAAAGTCCAATGATAATTTATGTATTCGATTAACATAACCTATGGGGTCTTCAAGAACCAATCACTTGACCTCTCTTTATTTCTTTTTTCACTTTTCTCTTTAATCAAGAACCTTAGCCTCTATTATAAATATGGGGGAGAGCTCTCATTTTAGAGATACCATTCCCTAGATCTCTCTTATTTTGATTTAATAAATTATTACCCGTTCTTATGGAGTCTGTTTTCTCTTTTTGTGGGACTTGTTTTCTCCATGAGATGACTGATTTCTTTCTCTTTTGTGAAAAAATTTCATTATCATCTCTTGGGAGATTTTGCTTTCTCCATTTAGGAGATTTTTTTTTGTTGGTGAGACTTTTTCCAATACATAAATTATTGAAGATAGATTGTTCAGATTTAGATATGACACTTTCATTGTGGCTTGTTCTTCCGTTGTCAAGCTGAAGAACAGTTTAAATCTGCGTATTCTATTTTTTTAGGATATAACTGTATTTCAGGAGTTTATTTGGTGTCCACTAGCGTTGTTGCTACGATTGATCCGTTTTCCTTATTATCTATTGTTTTATTTGAAAGAATTACTTTTTGAGTTTGTTTTTTTGTAATCTTTTCATCTTTTATAACAAATTACAATTTTAATATACTTTAAGTTTTTGAATTGTTTGATCAAAAAAAATAACTATGTGGAATGTCTACAAGACTACAATAATTAGGAAACCTTTTAAAAGCTGGTGATACGTACTTTATTATATGAACATCCAAACAATCCTTAAATCCCTTAAATTTTGTTTCAATAAATGGTTAACAAAGTAATTAACAAACCCGGGAATTATTTGTGTATTCTAATAACTTCAACATATATTTTAAAGTTGAGTTGACATTTTTTCTTTGAATCCCTATTTTTTGGAAAGTATGATACAATCTCATAAACACATTTCTTATAAAATAATATAAAAAATTCACAGTGAAAATCGAACTGGATCTGAGACTTAAAGGTTACAGTATTTCAATTTTAATTACTAAACTAAGACTCCATCGACTTGAGTTGACATTTGTAATTACTATTTACTACATATAGAGTGAAAATGGATCCGTATGTCTATATTAAAATTAAAGTCTTGCTACAAATGAAGACAAATTTATATCAACGATAAATATCGACATATGTGTATATATGGGATATGTAGGAATTAAAAATGTTTGCACTATAATTTATTTTATATTATCGCTTAGAGTTTCATGTTAGTCACAAATCAACTTTCTTATAAATTTGTCGACATATAAATTATTTTCCAGTTTATTAATATCAATTCTGGAAACAAATAAATCATGCATACTTAAAAAAAACAATTATTAATGTCCATTCTTTAAATAATTATGCATTTGGTGTCAAGAACAAGTGTCCATTTTGGAGAATGAATTAAACATCTCAATTTGGAGGATCACCAAAATAGGTGATATTAGATTCCCCATTTTGGAAATTGTCCATTCTAGGAGTATTTAACACATCCTATTATCTTAAGGTTGATAAACGAAGTTACACCCATTGGTCTTCCATGTTATCATTCAAAATATCTCTATCATTAAATTAACACTTGTGAGGACATAATGTAAAAATTATAACATGTGCCTTGCAACCAAACACTTAAATTTTATTGTAATAAATTAGGTCAAATCTCAAATTCATTATATCTTTTTTACTCATCTTATAATCACTCATGACTATAACAATCAACTAAATTTTAATTCTATGTCTCAATAATATATTCTTATTTCATTTTAGTACACTAAAAATTCACCTAAGGCCATGACTAACTATTAATAATAGTTTGAAAGTTTATGTAGATATATACAACATTCTTTGACGTAAGATCAAATTAAGTGAATTCGAGTGGAATTAAGTGTCAATTTGTCGGTATGGTGCGCTGACTGAATAATTTTTAAATGCAAAAATCTTAACAAAAATATTTTCATAAAAAATTTAAAATAGCATTTGATTATGCACTTATAATATGTTCTTTTGCAAAAGTTTAAATACTAAATTATACAAGAATGTATTGAATGAACTTCTTTATTATTTTATTTTTTTTTAACAATTTAAGGACACAAAATTTTAAATTGTGTAAACCCGTCTCATTTGCTCCACCCGACTCAAGTGGGTCATCATTTCAACCGGAACCATTGTTATTGACGGGCCGTCTCAATCAAATTCAAAGTCCACCTATTTTGCGCGGATTTGCTACAATGCGCAGGAGTGTTCCATTACACCCCTAAAATTATTTAATTTTTAATGACATTTGACAGCTACAAGACAAGTTCACGGGCGAATATGATTGACAGGCATGCTTCCACGCGTTATCTTCGGTGTGATGTGTCCCATAATGGTAGGCCCGTACTGTGAGAGTCTCGTCGGTGATGCATGTGGACGTGACAGCTGTGGGCCATATCTCCGACAGAATCTCTGTCCCATGGAACTGATGAAGTTATCTCAAAAGTGTGTTTTGGTTTAATTAGCAAATTTTTTTTTTTAAAAAAATTGATATATATTTCAAATATTTGCATCGATTATCAGTTACGTAAATCAATTTTTTGATTATTAGTTACGTAGATAAATATTAATGATAATTTTTTTGTAAGTATGTGTAATAAATAAAACTATTTTATAATTCCTATCAATCTCATGTATTGATAAATTTTGTAATTATAATTCAATATAAATTTATCATACTACATAATATGACTCAAAAAATAATAATAATCAATATAAATAAAACCTCGAGTGAGTTATTTTCACGGATATTATTTCCCTAGTTTATTAATTTGTATATTAATTATAAATAAAATAAAAAAGTGTATTGATTTTAATCTTTTGGTCACCAATTTACTCCATAAATAAGGGTTTTCTCCTGTATCTAAGATAACTTCTCTCATTTACATACCAGTTCTTCTACCCAACTCCTTTAACCATTTAGAACATCTCCAACAGGTTGGAGATGCTTAAATCCTATACTAAATATAGTCTAGGGCTTAAATTTTGATCCAGCAGCTAGACTAAATTTAGTCTATCGATTTTTTCGGCAAGCAAGACAGACTATATTAAGGAACGGGAGGTGGTGGACTATAATTTTAATTATATTTAAATGCGAGAGATGCTGAATAAGAAGAATGAGATGCTGAAGGAGATGCTCTCAAAAAGGAGATGCTTTGAGAAGAATGAAATGTTCTGTATCTGGGTTTGTTTCAGAAAGAGGATAGAGAATGAGATATGGGTTTTGATCCTTGCTTCAATTTACAGGAATGATACAACGGTAATAAAAAAAAGCAACGGTAATGAAAAAAATTGCAACGGTAATAAAAAAAAGTTGATTGAAAAATCTATAAATATATACAATGATGCAATACATTTTACCTTCTCTCAATTAAAACTACTTCAACCTTTAGCAATTGTAAGTATTTTGTTAATAATAGTTTGTATTTTTATTATATTTGTTTTTTGTTTTTTATTGATAATATCTCTCTAATTTATTTTTTAGATGGAAAATCATGATCATTCGATGTATTTTTCTTCATTATTATCTCAAGACTTTTCACTTGACGATCCAAATTTGTTGGATGAATTCTCAATTCAAACTGATGTACCAATTCAGACTCCCGAAAATGAGTCCAATAAAAGAACAAGGCGAAAGAAAAATTACACAATTGATGAAGATGTTCTTGTTTTTGGATGGCTTAATGTAAGCATAGATCCAATTCAAGCAAACGATCAGAAACATGAAAGATATTGGGAAAGAGTTCACGAATACTTTCATGAATACAAAAATTTTAAGTCTGAACGCAATTCTACTGCTTTGGCGAAACGTTGGTTAACAATTCAACTCCCGGTAAACAAATTTTGTGGATATTATGCTTCAACTGAAAGAATGCAACAAAGCGGTGTAGGTGAATAAGATAAGGTATTTAAATTTTTTTATGTAAAATTTCATTTAGTTTATTCTTATAGTTTATACTTAATACTTTGTAAATAATTTTTAAAATAAATATGTCAGGTATTAGAGATGTTCAAACGTATCCAAAATCAACCATTTGGATTTATGCATTGTTGGAGACTATTAAAAAATGCTCCAAAATGGAGAACAGATAATAGTGAAAAAAATAAAAAAGTACTAGAAATGGGGTACGCTCATGAGACATTTCTACAATTGGAATCTCGTCATGTGTATCATAGGCTGCTGGTTCTTGATTTTCATCTCGTTCATTCTCAATGATCATATTATGTAGTATTATGCATGCAGTCATAATTTCTTTTAGTGTTATTTGATCCCAAAATCGTTCAAGACCACGAACGATTGCAAAACGTGCTTGGAGTACCCCAAATGCTCGCTCAACATCCTTCCTAAGCGCCTCTTGAGTCTTATCAAATAGTTTTTTTTTATTTTCTTGATGTGCCGAAATGGTTTTAACAAATGTTGCCCATGGGGGATATATACCATCAGCAAGGTAATAACCCATCGTGTACTTATGTCCATTAATTGAGTAGTTCACAACTGGAGCACGACTTTTAGTAAAAGCAGAGAAGATATATGATCTCTCTAAAACGTTAATATCATTATGAGAGCCTGGTAATCCAAAAAATGCATGTCATATCCAAAGATCGTATGAATCCATCGCTTCTAAAATAATTGTTGGCTCATACACATGTCCAGAATACATACCATGCTATACAATCGGATAATTCTTCCATTTCCAATGCATGCAGTCAATGCTCCTCAACATCCTAGGAAAACCACGTTCTTCAGCTTTTGATAGCAATCTAATGATGTCACCACTATTGTGGGATCTCAGATATTCATCACCACAAACTGCAATGACTGCTTTTACAAACCTTTTAAGACTCAATATAGTCGTGCTTTCACCGATCCACATATAATCATCAACAAAATCTGCTGAAACACCATAGGCAAGCATCCGCATTGAGGCAGTTATCTTTTGAAGAGAAGATAAACTGAGTTGTCCTGTAACATTCATTTTTTGGACAAAGTATGAATCATACGCTTCAACTGCTCATTGAATTCGGAGAAAAAGTGGGCGTCGCATTCGAAACCTTCTCCGAAATAGATACGTGGGGTGTGTAGGATGTTTAGCAAAATAATCACGAAAAAGTCGATTATGACCTTCATGTCTACCACGATCAATGGTAATACGACCTTGCACAGAACCACGATGACGTGATGTATGCCTATTGATATTTTGTTGTTCTTCTTAAATAGCCGTCAGCCTAAAAATTGTCCATATGCTTCTTCATCTTCTTCTTCATCCATGTGTATCATAGCTAATTCGAATTGACAAGACATATTTAAAATAACGTATTTGACTGTAAGATTGAAATTGAGATGAGTGAATATGAGAGGCTAGATGTGCCTTATATTTATAGGGGTTGTTTGTTCTTTAAAATATAGCCGTTGAAATATGACCGTTGGAATATGGTCGTTGAAATATGATCGTTGGAATATAGTCGTTGGAATTTTTTTGAATTCATTAATTTTTTTAATCTTTTTATATTATAGTCCACAGGATAGTCCACGGGATAGTCAATCTGCTGGAAGGATTGAAGACTAAAGGACATCTGCTGATGTCATATAGACTAAATATAGTCTAGAGGATAGTCCACCTGCTGGAGATGCTCTAAGAGCTAAGACTATACACATTGACTTAACTTTCAGAGGGAGAACAACAATAAATTATGGGAGTCATATTTTTAATTGTTTTTGCCTATGTACTACAGATTTTCAATGATTGTAATATCATATTTGAAACTTTATCTTTGTCCAAAATATTTTGGGCATTAGAGTGGTTGTAAGTTGTATGCATTCTAATTGGACTAGTCTTCTTATTTACGAGTCACATTTAATAGGAATGGTAAGCCTCTTCTATTACTATACTGTAAATAACAAAGCAAATGGAGATTTTACCTCGAGTCGATTAACAAATTGACAGAGTCATTTTGATTGATCACGAGTTAGTCCTGGATTAGTCTTGAGTTGATACAATATGTCATATTTATATTTATATTAAAATTTTCGTATCATATGTTGTATTATTATAAGAGTGTACATACATGTACAAGAAAATGTATAAAATGATATTACTTCAATCCATGTTATATTATTTATACTCAAATTATAATGTTAAATAACACATATATACCATAATTTTAGATTGCATTATCGACATTAGTCGTGCCTTGCACGGGTTATCAATCTCGTAATAACAAACACCAAGGGCCTTCTAATTGTCCAAAATTGGTGTCCTAATTCTTAAGTGAGTATCCTACTGTAAGACCTTAACTTTTAAAAAATTAAAACTTAGTTTTCTTTATAAATATTATTCTAAATAGTAAAGTGTTAAATTGATAAAAAGTTAACGTTAAGGATGATATGTGCAAATTATAAAAACAAAAAGAATGTTGGGAGAATATTCAATAAAGTACGACGACGTCAAAACAACCAATCATTGGTGGTCCCCACAACAAAATAATTGTCGAATATATAAAACGACAGAAATAACCTTTTTAATAAAAAATTATTGGCGGAACTGTTACATTTAACTGTTAAAATACCCGGTGATAAAGGAACAATAGTATACGGTATTCTACACTAGCACACAATGTTCCACAGTAACACACGATATTCCATAATATTTCATATTATTAAACCAATAATTGTCACAGTAGAAAATGCATAATATTTCACATTATTAAACTAATAATTGTCACAGTAGCAAATGCACAATATTTCATATTATTGAACCAATAATTGTCACCATAGCAATGATAATAATGAAAAATTACGTAATTAAAAGTCACGGGTATTAAATAGTTAAATAGGCTTATTATTTGAAAAACATTGATATATGTGATACTCAAAACGAGGAGGTTTTGAGTATTTCATCACTTTTACTGATGATTACTCAAGATTTGGTTATGTGTACCTTGTGCATCGAAAGTCAGAAGCATTTGAAAAATTCAAAGAATTTCAGGCAGAAGTAGAAAGGCAATCTGGTAAAAACATAAAGGCCCTTCGATCGGATCGAGGATGTGAATACCTCCTTGGGGAATTCAAAGATTACTTATCTGATAAAGGAATTATATCTGAATTGACTGCACCGGGTACACCCCAGCAAAATGGTGTGGCAGAAAGAAGAAACATGACTCTTTTGGATATGGTAAGGTCTATGATGAGTTTTTCTACTCTTCCTATTTCCTTTTGGGGTTATGCACTAGAAACGGCAATGTACTTATTGAATCTTGTACCATCAAAGTCTGTTCCTTTAACTCCTAGAGAATTGTGGAGTGGGCGAAAGCCAGTATTGCACCATATTCATATATGGGGCACACCTGCACATGTACGAAAAGGAAAGACAGACTTAGATAAGTTAGGTTTAAGAACAGAAGTATGTTTGTTTGTAGGATATCCAAAAGGAACTAGAGGTGGTCTATTTTATAGTCCTTTAGACCAGAAAGTATTTGTTAGCGCAAATGCAATTTTTTTGGAAAATGACTACATAATGGA
This sequence comes from Aralia elata, assembly GCA_034770075.1. Lineage (NCBI taxonomy): Eukaryota > Viridiplantae > Streptophyta > Magnoliopsida > Apiales > Araliaceae > Aralia > Aralia elata. The sequence goes on from CM068382.1 coordinate 23,391,468, forward strand.
TCACAAGCCAAGTAGTAAAATTGTCTTAGAAGAAATGTCAAGTACATCAATTACTCAATCAATTAATCCACCACAAGACTTGGATGAATTGCCACAAACTAATCAACCGGATTCTTCTAAGACACCGGAGCTTCGTCGTAGTGGGAGGAATATCAGGCCTCCTGAAAGACTTTCACTTCTTGGAGAAACTTACGATGTTATTCCAGAAGAAGTGGAGTCGGATCCCTCTAACTACCATGAAGCTATTAATGATGTAGATGCATCCAACTAGCACAAGGCTATGAAACAAGAAATAGATTCCATGTACTCAAATAAAGTATGGGAACTTGTAGAAGCACCTAATGGGGTTAAACCTATAGGGTGCAAGTGGGTCTACAAAAGAAAAAGAGGGGTAGATGGAAAGATGGAAACCTTTAAAGCAAGGTTGGTAGCAAAAGGTTTTACTCAAAAAGAATGTATCGATTATGAGGAAACCTTTTCACCAGTAGCTATGCTTAAATCTATCAGAATACTCTTATCCATTGTAGCTCATCTCGATTATGAGATATGGGAAATGGATGTCAAGACTGCTTTTCTAAATGGATATCTTGATGAAGAAATCTATATGAAGCAGCCTAATGGTTTCATAGTTAAAGGCCAAGAAAATATGGTATGCAAGTTGCAAAAGTCCATTTATGGACTTAAGCAAGCATCAAGGTCTTGGAATATAAGGTTTGATCAAGCAATCAAATCTTATGATTTTGAACAGAATCCAGAAGAATCTTGTGTGTACAAGAAAAATAAAGATGGGGTGGTGGTATTCTTAGTTCTTTATGTGGATGATATATTGCTTATGAGTAATGATGTGAGAGTATTATCTAGCGTCAAAATTTGGTTGTCTAGTAATTTTGAGATGAATGACCTAGGAGAGGCTAATTACATTCTAGGGATCAAGCTTTGGCGTGATCGCAAGAATAGAATGTTGGGCTTATCTCAAGCTGCATATATAGATATAATTTTGGCTAGGTTCAACATGCAGAATTCCAAGAAAGGACTACTTCCTATCAGACATGGAATTCCTCTTACTAAGGAGCAGTGTCCTAAGACACCTCAAGAGCAAGAGCGCATGAAGACAATCCCTTATGTTTCGGCGGTGGGAAGTCTTATGTATGCAATGTTGTGCACTAGACCAGATATTTGTTTTGCAGTAGGCCTGATCAGCAGATATCAGTCTAATCCTGGACTCGAACATTGGATAGCACTAAAGCATATACTTAAGTATCTACGACGAACAAGAGATTATATGCTTGTCTATTCTAGTGATGATCTTGTCCCGAAAGGATATACAGATTCGGATTTTCAATCAGATAGAGACTTTAGAAAGTCAACATCTGGTTATGTGTTTACTCTTGGAGGTGGAGCTGTTAGTTGGAGGAGTGTTAAACAGTCTTGCATAGCTGACTCCACCATGGAAGCTGAATACATTGTTGCTTCCAAATCTGCAAAAGAGGCTGTATGGCTCAAGAAGTTCTTATTAGAAATAGGAATGGTACCTTCAGTATCATCTCTTATTGTCCTGTTTTGTGATAATAATGGGGTGATTGGACAATCAAAGAAGCCTAGGAACCACAAGAAAGGCAAACACATTGAAAGAAAATATCACCTTATCCGAGATATAGTTCAACGAGGAGATGTGATAGTTTCAAAGATAGCTTCTGCGCAAAATTTGGCTGATCCTTTTACGAAGACCTTGTCTTCTAAAGTTCTTGATTTTCATCTTGAGGGGATGGGTATTAGACATATGGTAGATTGGGTTTAGGGCTAGTGGGAGATTGTAAGGTTTTAAGCCCAAAAAAAACCCAATGTTGATATTTATTTTATTATTTTAATAATAAAATTTAATTTCATTTTGCATAATTAAATGTGTCATAAATTTTGTCCATAATTATACATTTTATAATTTATGTATATGAAGGAGTGTCATACACAGAAGATATAAATTATATGTTATGTATAATTAAAAGAAATATATCGTTCTCAATCTTAGATGGAAATGGACATATCATTCTAGTAGATTGTAATACACTCGATTTGATGATTTGTCTTAGTCATGTAAAGTGAAGACTTTAATCTAGTGTATTGGTGTATTTTTGAAATACATAGAACTAGATCGTTACGAAAAATTATTTGTTAAATACTGTTATTATAAATAATTTTTTAATTACTATTAATGTGCAATTACTCTTAATCCTGAGAGAATAATGAACTTGATTTTATAATATATGTCACTTTAATATATTAAAGAGTGAGATTTTAATACAATCAATACCTCAATATGTTGGGTGATATATGTTATGAAATTAGGAACATGTATTTTTCAAGATGGAATTCTACAATCAAATTATAATATCCCCTTGATATAATTTATTGGGTTGATCACTAGAATCTTGGCCAAGTATTTTAGTAATTCAAATTACTAACGTATTAATATAATTTATTAAATTAATGTGTGATCAAAAGTTTATAAATTATGTAATCAAGGATATAAGCAGTAAACGTAATGGGTTAACAGTTTTATTCCTATACGCGTTTATGGATATTATTGTAGAGGAGTATTTTTGCAAGATACTAATAGTGGAAGGATTTAATTAATTATTTTTAATTTTTTTAATTCTAGAGTGCAATTATGACTATTTAGTGAAATTAGTTATAATTAATATAATTCTAATTGATTAAAGAGTTAATCAGAAATTAGTATTATATTGGAGCTAGAATTATAGAATCCTATTTGATCCTCACTCTAGCCCTTATTAAGATATAACCAAATAACAGGATAAAATATATCAGAAAAATTTTCAAATATCCTGATAATTATCAGGTAGCTGAGGACTCTATATATTCTATCACTCTGCAGAAAAGTACGCGATATCAAAATAAGAGTCATAGGGAGGAAGATCAGAAGGTAGAAAAATCCATCAGAATAAGTAAAATTTTTCCATTGTGCTACAACCGAGCACGAGGTACGTAATATAATTTTTGATTATGTTAAATTATGAGAAAGATCTTGGGATAATAATTTTTAAAAATAAAATTATTAATTTATTTGGAAATTGTTTCCTAAAATTTGATGTGGTAGATGTTGGTTAAGTTTTGACCATAAATAGGGGGCTTAGTATAAGAAGTTTCATAACTTTCTTGTTTATCTTTCTTTCTACTATCTAAAAATTATTTAGTGTGATTGTTTCTCTGAGTGTGCTAAGGTTACATTAAGTATTAGTGAATATCAGTAAAGAGTGCAAAAATTGTTCATATGCATTTTATATAAAAGTTGCACAATCATTCATACACGTCACACAGTCTTTATAACTTTTCTTTTAGAAGATTCATTTTGAAAAATTTTCTCTAGAAGATTGTTTTGAAATATTACTTTATTCGTTCAAAAATTATTTTAAAGTTTATTCTACTCTATTTTGTACATTGCACAAATTTATATTATTAAGTCATTTTTGACGATTTTATAATATACGAGTTAGTATACACCATGAAACTTATATGTGGTAGTTAATAATTAAATTATAAATATACATATAGGTTGATCAACTACATAGAAAGTAGTATCTAATCACGTACTAAGATAAGAGATATCATTTTTTTTCATACTCGTAAGGGACATCATTTTCTTTCATACTTATAAGGGATATCATTTTTTTTTATACACCTAAATTTAAACTTACTATGGTAAGAAAGTATTTTTTGTTTCTACAACCATTAACATTTAACGGTGAAAGTTTCTAAAATGATTAGAATTTTCTTAATAGTTGGTGTTTCATCTAATATCTTTTGACCTAAACCTTCATATTGAATTTTAACCGTTATATTTGAACTGTGAACCTTAAATATTATTCTTGAACTCGAATCGATATTATGGATATCGTGTTGACAAATTGGACATTATTAGACTCTGGACAAATTAAATTACAAATCTCTAATGTTTATCCTTTATCTTATTATTCTTATTATTTTTGTTCATCCTTTATATCATTATTATTTGTACTAATCATCAGGACTTAAGTTGTTGTGAATGTCTTTGGCGTGCAAAGACAATGTGATTGTTGAGTGTCTTTAGTTTGTGTGGCAAAAACATGTGGTGAAAGTGCTCTTTGGCCTGGGTGCAAAGATGAACTATTGATTAACATGATCATGACCATTGGTGTTACAATTGAATGTCTTTGGTGTGACGCCCCCAAAATCGGGTCCACATAACCCAATTTGAGTCGTCAAAAGACAAACAACAAACTCATAATAATATAGTACCAACTATAACAACTCATTCTAAGTCTTCACTACAATTATTGTCACACTATTTTATAACAAGGTGAAGACTACTATAGTAACTATCTCAGACCATCACTCCATTCCCCAGCTAGTTCTAGCTAGACTCAGCTACACTTTTATTACCTAAAAGGAATTGTGAAGCAAAATGGTGAGTACAAATAGCCCAGTAAAGAGTATCATGACTAAGATAAATAAATTATCAATAGCCTTCAACAGTAATAAATCAGGTATTTAGAATATATGGTAGATGATATAAGTTTTTAACAAATATCTGTAGCGGAATGAGCAATCCATTCAAAGAGTCAAAATAGATCATAATATCTATTATCTTCTCCAATTAAAACATTCATCATCCATATTTTATCTCTGTAATACCAATCAACAGTTCTTCTTTAAAGAGAACTTTTATCATTTGTCTTTGCTTGTAACACCAAAGATCATGAGTATAATAATTCACAGTTCATGTTCATAATCATGCAAATCAATAGTTCCTAGTCATAATCATGTAAATCAATAGTTCATCCTTGCCACAAATGCTAAATAGAACTTTCACCCATGTCCTTGCCACAAAGGCTAAAAGCATTCAACAATCATATCGTCTTTACACCCTACACCAAAGACATTCAACCATCATATCGTCTTTACACCTTACACCAAAGACATTCAACTGTAACACAAATGGACATGATCATACCAGTCTACAGCCTTTGGTCATAATCATACCAGTCAACAGCTTCTTGCCACAAAGGCTAAACAAACTTTCACCACTTGTCACAAAAGGCTAAACACATTATCAACAACTTAGCCTTAATGATTAGTACAATAAGAAAGGTATGAAGAATGAAAAGAATAATCAGAATAATAACATAAAGAATAAACATTCTAGATTTGACATTTAATTTATCCAGAGTCCAATAATGTCCAAACTGTCAACATGATGACCAATTGTGGAGTCAAATTCAATAATAATATTCAAGGTTTATATTTCAAATATTATAATTAATAGTCAATATAAAAGGTTCAGATAAATAGGATTTCAAGTGAAATGATACTAGATAAAGCATAAACCTCAAAGGAATTTCTAATCTTTTCAGGAACTATAGAGGCAATACGTACCATAGTAAGTTTAGATTTGCGAGTATGAAAGAAAGTGATATCCCTTATGAGTATGAAAGGATGATAACTCCTTTATAAGTATGCAAGAAATGATATTCCATACGAGTATGAAAGAAAATAATATCACTTATAAGTATCAAAAAATGATAACTCCTTACGATATGAATGAAATGATAACCCTTTACCTAATTTAATAGCCGAATAAATCCTTCCATGTCCGTCTTTGCAGCAGTAAAAAATCTTACTTTTGGTTCTTCTAGAGTTTTTAAAATCTCTTTATGTGTTGACAAAAATTGTAACTCTCGAAAAGATACACGAAATATACTCAAGAATCACTCCGTTCGGAGTTAATATGACTAAGTTATGAATTTTCAAAACTAGGGCTGAAAATAGTGACGAAAATCAGGACATGTTACAATTTTTAGCATTTTAAGACACGAAGATAACATCAGATGACTTTCCTTCCTTTTTAAAGTTATAGATGACGAAAAACTAATGAAAACAAGCTTTTGAATCACTTAATTCCGATAAAGGATAAATTTACTACGATTTTTCTAAAGTGTTGTTGAACATAAAGAAAATTCACTCGGGAATTCAAAGAAAAATGCAACAAAAGATTTTAAAACTAGAAATGGCTTGGAATATAAATGTAGCACTCTACTGATATTTATTAACATTTAAGGTAGCCTAGCATATTTAGAGATAAACTTACAATAAAAAATTTTTAGAGAGTGAAAGAAAATATAAGTAAGGAAGTTATGAATTTCCTTATCGTTAAGCCTTCCTATTTATAGACAAAATCTACCAATATCTACCACACATCAATTATCACACTTTTTCTATATCATCCATCCATTTTTTTTTAATCTATATCATCCATCCATTTTTTCTTTAATCTATATCATTCATCCATTATCAAAAAGATTAATCCATTATCAAAAAGATAAATCAATTAAAAAAAATAAATCCATTATCAAAAAGATAACTCCATTATTGAAAAAAATCTATTATCAAAAATTATTATTATTATTATTGGTTTTGGGTTTGAATATTTTCGTACTATATACGGTACAAGAATTGTACTGAGAACTTAAAATGTGTATTGTCGTATTTTGCACGATATTTTTAATAGTTGTAAATAAGAAGATTCGTGTTTGTTTGTTGTTTATCTTTTGGCGACTTAAATTGGGTTGTGTGAACCCGATTTTGGGGGCGTCACATTTGGTCTGGGTGCAAAGACAATATGATTATTGAGTGTCTTTAGCCTGTGTGGCAAGGATACATGGTGAAAGTTCTCTTTGGCCTGGGTACAAAGAGGAACTATTGTTTGACATGATTATGACCATTAGTGTTACAATTGATGAAATCTTGATGATGAATTTTAAAATTAGAGAAGATAATAGACATTATGATCCATTTGACTCTTCTAATGAATTTCTTATTCCGCTGCAGTTGTTTGTTGAAACTTATGTTGTCTATCATTTTTTAAATCTCTAATTTATCACTGTTGAAGGCTAAGGATAACTTATTCTTCATTACCTTAGTCATGATATTTTTTATTAAGCTATTTGAGCTCACCCTTTTGTTTCATAATTCTTTTTAGGAAATAAGAGTGTATTTTTGGGGCTAGCGGGGAGAACAGGGGAATGGAATGATAATCTGAGTTAATAGTTGTAGTAGTCCTCACTAAGTTATAAAATAGTGTGATAATAATTGTAGTGAGCACTTAGTGTATATACTGTCGTACTATATACGACATTGTAATAATTATAAATAGGAGAATTTATATATATTGTTTGCATTTTGACTACTCAAATTGGGTGGTGTAAGCCCAAAGTTGGGGGCGTTACACTTACACTAGTTATATATAGTTATTAAAAAGAATAAATAAATTTTGTTTTCATGTTTTTGTAATTTAAGGAGGAATAAAAGTTTTAGGTAGGCAAAAGTTTATACATGTTGAAAAGTTCTTAAAAAGAATGGCAATAAGACGAGGTATTTAATTTTGTTTTGAAGTTTAATTTTATAAAGTTTAGTTTTGACCTATATATATATATATATATATATATATATATATATATATATATATATATATATATATATATAGGGTCCCCATTCATAGCAACTAGTTGTTACAGACACTATTCCAGCAATCACATCTTACATCGTCCATCACGATATCCAAAGGCTGGGATTGAATTGGACTTGGACCCTGCCGCTACTCTTTTAACGACAAACATACTTTTTTTAGCGGGCCGAAAAATTACCTAAATACACTTCCTTTAATCTGATCACTGCCGCTAGAAGGAGTAGCTGCAAGTTAGTTAATTACATCGTTGCCCTCATTTAATTGACTCATATATGCCGCTAGTGGCAGGTTGGTTATATTAGATATTTTCCTTTCATTTGCTAGATCTGGCCGTCTAATCTCACTCCCAAGTTCAAATAGTTGTGCTCTGGTGATTCAAATTACTAAGTTCCTTCTTAATCTAGGTAAGTTTTTCAAAATGGCAAGAAAAATGTCTGCGCATAATCTATTTTTATCTAGTTCTTCAGATTACGTTGCTAGTTTAGATTGTACAAATGCATCTGAGTTTGTAAATGAAGTTGAAAGTAGTAAATCTGAAATGGTTCCATACGTTGGTCAATTGTTCTCTAAGTTGGAAGAAATTAAAATTTTTTATAGAGTATATGCTCAAAAAATAGATTTGAGATTAGAATTGCAACAAGTCATAAACATTCCGCGATCGTAGAGTAATGACTTAACAATCGTAGAATTATGACTTAACGATTGTAGAGTCAAGACTTAACGAGCGTAAAGTACTGACTCAACGATCGTAGAGTACTGATTCGACGATCGTAGAGTAATGACTCGACGATCATAACTCTACAATCGTCGAGTCATTACTCTACGATTGTAGAGCTACATCTAAACATCTACACAACCATTAAACATAAACAGTGTTAAACATCAAAATAACCATTAAACATCAACCATTAAAATTAACTAAGTGATAAATATCCTCAATTTCATATATAGTGATAAATATCCTCAATTCCATGTAATTAATAAAAATGTGAACATTATATCTCATTAACTGGAAGTAGTCTGCTTTGACGTTTGAATAGTTCACATGCGATACGATATCTAATACCATTATATCTTTCATGGACCATTTCTCTTTGTGCACATCAACATTGCCCCTCACGAAGTAGTCGACATACTTGCAGACTAAAATGTCATAGTTCGATGTGTTATGCTGCATAGGTTGCTTATGTGGTACCTGCACGCGAGGATCTTCTTTGGGCCACTTACGCATCGAATTACCAATTTGCAAAAAAATGATATCAATTGTACCTACATGTACAAAAATATTCGTTACTAACATGTAAAAGGTTGTCCATTTATTTAAGTACAAGAGCAAGTACTACACATACTGCTACGTCAACGAATTATTTGTACATTTCTTGAATCTTCATATACTTTGTATCACTGTAGAGTGGGTCAAGGATGATGACTACCTATTTCGCAATCGAGAATATCATTAAGATAAAATGATGATTAGTCGTATTACAAGCCGACATAAAGATGTAGTCGCGTTCGTGTAAAGGCGGGCTCACATCCGGGTTGCACCACTAAGTAGTGGCTGAAAAATCCTTGCACTTTGGTGTTACTAGCCGCAAGACTTTCCTCTTTTTTTTCTCTTCTTCTTAGAAACCCAGCAACCAAAGAATAATGAAAGGCAATGGCTGGGTAGATATGGGTCAATTAAGTGAGAGCAATGATGTAATTAACCAACTTACCGCTACTCCTTCTAGCGGTAGGGATCAGATTAAGGAGAGGGTATTTAGGTAATTTCTAGGGCCGCTACAAGAAGTAGCGGTAGGGTCCAAGTCCAATTCAATTCCAGCCTTTGGATATCATGATGGACGGTTTAAGATGTAATTACTGGAATAGTGTCAGTAGCAACCGATTGCTATGAACGGGGACCCATATATATATATATATATATATATATATATATATATATATATATATATATATTTGGAGGAGCTTCACTCAATATACTAAATTAAGTGCATATTTCCAGTATTTCTAGTAATATACAAACTTGGCATGACAGTTCTGCTTCCATATTTCTGGTTTCTTGTTCTCTCTAAATTTTATCAAATGTTCATTTATTAATTGTTTCTATTTTCATATATTTTTTTAAAAAAAATTATATGCTTTTCTGCTTTTTACTTGATTTTACTAATGAAAAATAAAAACCAGATAATATTGTCTGATAAATTATATTTAAACGATAGTTTTATTTAGTTTTATGAAAAAAATGAAGTTTAAATTATGTTGTTAATAAGACTTGATGTATGGATGTCATTAATGTATGGAAGTCTCCTTGTGTTGCCAAAATTAAAGCAATTATTTTTTTTGTCTTCATTTTTTTACTACCAATATAAGTTTTACTTCCATATTTTTTCAAAATAAAAACATTTATCAAACAACATTTTCTACTATCAAAAAATTAAAAATAAAAACAAAAATTTAGAAGAAAAAAACAGGAATCAAACTACCCTTAATAATGAATCAACTTGCAACTTGCAAATATCTATATTATAAAAGGAGAGCAGGGTCTTTGGTCTCTTACACTCTGTTTCTGAGTTTTGGACGAAAAAGAAAAGAATAGAAAACTTAAATTAAAACAGAAAAGAAAAGAATAGAAAACTTGAAGTTTTCATTTGTGTTGTTTCTAAGTTTTTAATAGAAAAGAATAAAAAATTTAAAAAATTTCTTTTCTTGCGTTTTTGAGTTCCAATGAAAAGAAAAGAAAAATATCACTTTTATAAATTTACCCTTCTATTAATTATAACCATTGAATCATGAATAAAAATATGCAAGATAAATTTAACCAAAGAAAAAAATTTCATAATCAAACACAAATATCCAAATAAATGTTAAACAAAAACTACTTCTACAAAGTCATTGTCATACCATATCCAAAAGTCATCAAACATAATCTGTATTAAATGGAAAAAGAAGATACCACCTTTGTTCCATAAAGAGAATTTAATTTAATTTTTTTTCTTTGTTTCGAGAGAAAAAGAGTTTTATTTATTTTTATAGAAATATAAATAATAATTCATTCACGTTTATCAACGAACATAAAATTAAAAAATATATATTATTAAATTTTCTAAATTATGAAAATAAGACTTTTTTATATAAAAAAATGGAAGAGATACTATTAACTAAAATTAAAAGAGAAAATATGTGCTTTACTTGCTTAAACATCGATCAACAACAATTTACAATTTGAAATTTGACTAATAAATTTTGGAGTCTAGAGATCGAAGAAAATATCTGAGTTGATTGAACAAGACTTTAAAGTCTTCATGCTAGCAAGGAATAAATTGCAGCTATTTTATTGGAAAAATCTGGAAGAAATGATTCTTTAGTATCTTATTTGACAATTAACAAATAAAATAAAATAAAAAGAGTTTACTATTTTAGAATTAGTATGTAACAGGGCCTAAAATAATATTCTCTGAAGAATCTCATTTACTAGGGAAAAAAATTCTAATAAAATCTTATTTCTTTTCATAGTAGTAGTCTGCCAAAATTTTTTTAACGAAGATTCACTAATGAAGAAAATTAAAATCTATATTCCACTACTGTGAAGAACCCTTACATAGTTGCATGTAAAATACTTAGTTCTTTACTAGAAAAAATAAAGGTAATTGATCCATTAATGAATCTAATTTGCTTCTACAGGGGAGAGAGAGAAAGAAAGAAAGACGTTAAGTTTAGTAGATAAAAACAAATTGGGGATATGGGTTGTAATTTAAAATTTATTATATTGAAAGTTGAGGATAATATGGGAATTATAAAAATATTACTTATTCCAATTTCTTTTCCGTCCAAATCATGCCAATTTTGGACGGAAAACTTTGGCAGGAAAAGTGACCAAGTTTTCTATCCATTTCTTTTCTTTTCCGTTTATTAAAAAACTCAGAAACATAGGAATTGAAAAAAAAACTTAAATTTTCCGTCCATTTCTTTTCTTTTTTGGCCATTTTAAAACTCAAAAACAGAGCGTTAGTGTCCTTACTTTATAATATCAATTAGAATCATGCTATGTATTGTGATAAATTTACGTAGAATTATAATTCTGAAATTTATTACTACATGATATTAGTAGAAATTATAGGAGAGACCCATTTATTACACATCTCTTCAAAAAGATTACCACTAATGCTTATCCAACAAAAAAATCGATATAAACATTCGCAATATATATAATTTTTCCATCAATCATATTCCTCCTTTTTAACTAAGACTGCCTTATTTTTTCTCCCAATTACTCTCACTCTCTACTCCCATTTATCCACTTATTATTATTTTTTTTAATATTTCTCTCTTCTATCCCAAGTTTCTTCCCTTACTTACTTTTTTATTTTACAACTTTTAATTATTAATAATTAAAAATAATTAGCACACACGAAATATGTACCAAGGAGACTATTAAGCAATTAAGTGATTCACACCCATAGTTGTAGAGATGAAAATGATCTCGAGTCGAGTCGAACAGTACATTATTCAGATTTTACTCCGAACTTTTTAAAAGTGCTTGGATTTGTACTTGAGTTCGAATACAATTTTTCAATCTTTGCTCGGATTCAATTTCGACTCATTTTATAGTACTTGAATTCAACTCGACTCATTGGACTCGTTTTTTAGTCGAGCTAGTCGCGAGCATTTGAGACATACTCGAATCAGAACTTAATCATTTATATTATGATAATACAGATAAAATTAACTTGGTCAACTATTTGTAATAGTTTAAATTTTATCTCTTGAAACTATTAAAAAATTAATGAGATGATATTATTACTCTTTAATCAATTGATGGACATGTGTAGGAAACATAAAAACTCTTTTCACTTCTCAAAGTGTTGAAGAATTTAATTGTTGAATATTATATATTAAATAAATCGAGTATATTCGATACTGTATACGAGTAAATATCAACGAACTTGTATCGAGTAGGGATCAATAATGTATGAGAAATTCGATACTTTAAATGAACGAACAATAGGCGGTTTATATTCGACTCGTATAAGTGTCCGAGTATTAAAATAGATTCAAATTCAACTCGTTTAAGTATCGAATCTGAGTCTCGTTCGAATATTTCGAGTTGATTTTGAACCGAGTTTTAAATCATTCATTTTTAGCCCTACCTGGTTGGTATGTTGTAATTTGTGATGGGCGTCACCATGCAAGCAAGGAAACAAAGAGTTTCCAACAAATTTAATTTTTTGGTCCCAGATAGAGACCACCCTTTAATGCGCGCATGACATGAACATGTTGACACTCTCGGGGGTTATGGCCGGATTGCTGGGGGCGCTTCGGCATCAGCCTTGTGCTCTGTCTAGAAGTGGTCCATTTTATTTTTATCAAGCTAATAATTTTTTAAGATTTGGAGTTTTATTGCTTGAAATTATTGCACAAATTAATTTAGACTTATCATTGGGTTAAAAGGAATTATTTACGCATTCTAATCATCGGTAACAAATTGTGTCAAGATTAAAAAAGATAATCTACTTTTAGTTGGTCACGTTGTCACGATATTGTCCTCTAATTTTTATACTTGTCAAACTCTAACATCTTGGTATATTTATTTTATTTTAAGCAAACACAAGTTTATATTCGTATACTATCTTAAAATCGGAACAATAGTTATTTTTACAAATTTAAATTATTTAGAACAATTAAATATACTCGGAGGGTGAAATTGACAACTATGAAAACTAAAAAACGCGACGACGCAACAAAATAAAGGGTAAATATGTTCATTGTTTCTAAATTAACAATCTTTGCAAGGACCTCTAAGAAAAAAACACTATTGTCAGATTGGAAAAATATAGAGAAATACAAGGAGATAATTGTCGAAAATGGACTATACTAAGAACGGGTTGAACTGCTCGAGCTCGGCCCAGATTATACATTGGGCGTCTGTACTTTTGTAGGCGTTTTGTCCGGAATAAATTTCAGGGCCTGAAAGGCCCAATTAACGGTTGGGTATGTGACCCATTAACATCAAAAGTGTTATACTCCCTCCCTCCTTTCCAACATTTGCAAAATTTGCTAATTTAATTATGATAACAGAATTACCATAAAAAATTGATGACATTGTATTATTTTATATTATTATTATTAATAAAAAAAAATTCTAGCTCTGAAACAAAAAAATAATAATAAAGGAGGGTGGAAATGAATGAGAAGTAAATACATGCATTTGTGGATATTTCTAGTATAGCCATGTAGATTTTGTACGAGTGTAAATCGAAATTTTAAAGAGAAGAAATCACGAGAAGAGACAACAACTAAGTCTAAGTCGATTAGGAAAGATAAGAAATAAGTGAAACTTGTAATTTTAAACTTACAAGATAGATGACCCATGTAAGGTACGAGTTGATTTTAAAAATACTCCTTTCGTCCCAAATTAATTGCTTAGTTTTGACTTTTTTTAGTCAAATTGACTATTTTTAAAATTAATAATTAAGCATATATAAATATATTTTTTAACATTATAAAAATTGGTATTAGTAGTAAATTGTATATACTTTCTTTTGGTTATAATCTCTTCACCTATATTTTGACAAAAATGGTACAAAAATTAGTTTTAAAAATAGTCAATATGACTTTAAAAAGTCAAAACTAAACAGTTAATTTGGGACGGAGGGAGTAACATATTTCATTTACGTAGTATTAAAAATTATTAAGTATATTTTCAAATTATTTCATGAATATTTGTAGAGCATATATATGTATATAGATCAAATTATTATATAAATTTTATACATGCATGCATGTATATATTTCACGAGATACGAAGAATTTAAAGATTGTATCAAGAAAATAGAGTTTCTTGAATGATAAAATCGATATTGAGTATTGACCCATGACCAACTAAAATAACTCGATAAAATTACAAAATTATTATTGGTCAACTCAAGATAAGATCTCTTAATGTCTTGTTATATTTAATTATTGATTTACTTCACTTTGAAAATTACAATTGAGCTTTGAAATATATTTAAACATATAAATTAATTTTATATGTTACGTTTGGCCTAATATAATACTAGTATAAGTTTATATGCTTAAAAAGTTAGCTCATTATTATATAAAAAATAAAAAATTAATTAACCTAACTAGAAAGAGGTTAATATAAATTACGACAATTTTCAGATTTTGAGGCCTGAATTTTAATCACCTTGTATGAATATTGAATGGTAGGGATAGGGAGTTGTAATAAGCCATTTAAGTCTACAATTTTCATATTCATTTCTTCCTTTATTTGCCTATTCTTGCAACCAAGGAATTTACCCAACAATAACACTTTAGTTCTTCTTCAAGAAAGTATGTTTGAGAAGTGATTTAGCCAAATCAAGCAAGTGTAACTGTTTTCCTATTCTTACTCCTAGGGACAATTTTTTTATTTTTTTTATTTTGAAGAGACGAGATAATACTGTAAGATCACGAATAATTTAGTAAGATCCTAGACGATATTCCAGGTCCAAGTCTAAATTTTATACTTCTAGTTGGAATAAAATTTATTTGTATGCAATACATATGGACCTTTATAGTATACAAAATGGAGCAAGGAAAAACCGTAAAATTTTATATTTGTATAATGATAACCAATAATTTGCCATATTTCAAATTGACTTTAGATTAAATAAAATAGCTTTTATATTTAAAATATAAATACTTTCTTATGTTTTTTTTAAAAAAAAGTATCAATGTATATTTTATTTTTTTCATAAATCTTGGGAGACATAAAGTAAAAATGTCAAAATTTTATAGGATTAAATTTTTTTGAAAAATCTCAAGGTATCCCTAGCCCTATACTATCTCTGTCCCTTCCTCAGTTCTAAAATTAAAGATATACTTTTAAAATGACGACTTTTAAAGATACTTTTACTTTCCCAAATATATCTAACATTTACTAGAAAAATAAGATATTTGTCCGTATTCGTATTCGTTTAAAATGGATATTATTCGTATTCGACTTAAACTGATATTATTCGTATTTGATTAGATATATTCGCAAATAAACGAATATGAATACAGATACATGTATATTCGTATCCGTTTAACATCTGTTCGCCAACATATTTATCAGAACGAGTCTTATTATAAAATTATAATATTTTTTAACATCTTCCTTAAAAGATATTTTATTAAATAAAGTGATTAATATTTTTTGTCTTTTGAATTTTATTATTTAATCATATAGTTAGTGATTGTGTTACGTTATATTAATATCATAATAGTAATTTTTTAATTATTTATTTACTAATTTTAATTAATTATGCTAATGAATTCAGATACTTATTCGGAAACGGATAATATTTGAATTCGAATAGTTTTTCGAATATCGAATTCGAATGGTACCTTAAAAAATCTGTCGAATATCGAATACAAATACGGAAAAAATACTTTTTTTCAAATACGGATACAGATATCACTATATTCGGATTCAAATATATCCCTTTATAGCCCTAAACACATGTATGCATAAAAAAAAGAAGAGAGAATTACATTTACTAGTACATTTTTAAAAAATATTATAATAAAAGTGCATACATAAAATATTTACAAAATTAGTGCATCTTCAATTTTTAATTTACAAATTAGTACATTGTTATTCCTTTAATTTAGTTAGGTGATTTAATGGGTAGTTGGTTATAAATTTCAAAATTCAAAATTTTAAATTCCTTTATTCAAATTTTGAATTACCGATTTATGATCCACTTTTTCCGCATTTTGGCGTGGATATGGAGCAACATTGAGGCGTGAATATGGAGTACCACTATATATATATATATATATATATATATATATATATATATAGACACACACACACACATGTATATATAAATTAATTAATGTTTTATCTAAATTACTTTTTAAAAATAAAATTATTTTTGAATATGGTGCACTTGGTAACCAAACTTTTATTCAAAAGTAATCATTTTAGTTTTTGTGGGTAAAAAAAAAACTATTTTGAATATGTTGCAGTTACTTATAAATAGCATTTTCTAAATAAAATTATTTTCAATATGGTGCAGTTGATAGCAAAACATTTATACAAAATTAATCTTTTAGTTTTTGTGGGTAACCAAAAAAAACTATTTTAAATATGGTTTTATTGGTTACCAATTTTTTTTGGTGCTGCAATTGGTAGCCAAACCTTCATACAAAGGTAATCAATTCAGTTTTATTGAGTTACAAATTAATGATAAAAAATCTATCATAGATTTTTTTTCGTAGTGTTGTTGGTAACCAAATTTTTATACAAAGGTAACCAATTCAGTTTTATTAAGTTACTAATTAATTATAAAAAATCTATTATAATTTTTTTTTCATACTGCAGTTGGTAACCAAACCTTCACACAAAGGTAACCAACTCAATTTTATTAGGTTACCAATTAATGATAAAAAAATCTATAATAGATTTTTTTTTTGTAGTACTGTTGGTAATCAAACATTCATATACAGGTAACCAATTCAGTTTTATTGGGTTAACAATTAATTATAAAAAATCTATTATATTTTTTTTTTCATACTGCATTTAGTAGCTAAACATTCATACAAAGATAACCAATTTAGTTTTATTGGGTTACAAATTAATCATAACAAATCTATTATAGAATTTTTTTTTCTATAGTACAGTTGGTAACCAAACCTTCATACAAAAGTAACCAAATCAGTTTTATTGAGTTACCAATTAATTATAAAAAATCTATTTATAATTTTTTTTCATACTGCATTTAGTAGCTAAATATTTATGCAAAGGTAACCAATTCAGTTTTATTGGGTTACCAATTAATTATAACAAATCTATTATAGAATTTTTTTTTTCTATAGTAGAGTTGGTAACCAAATCAGTTTTATTGTGTTAACAATTAATTATAAAAAATTTATTATAATTTTTTTTCCATAGTGCAGTTGGTAGCTAAACATTCATACAAAGATAACCAATTCAGTTTTATTGGGTTACCAATTAATTATAACAAATCTATTATAGAATTTTTTTTTTCTATAGTACAGTTGGTAACCAAACCTTCATACAAAGGTAACCAAATCAGTTTTATTGGGTTACCAATTAATTATAAAAAATCTATTATAATTTTTTTTCCATAGTGCAGTTGACAGTTAAACATTCATACAAAGATAACCAATTAAGTTTTATTGGGCTACCAATTAATTATAACAAATCTATTATAGAATTTTTTTTTCTATAGTACAGTTGGTAACCAAACCTTCATACAAAGGTAACCAAATCAGTTTTGTTGGGTTTCATATCTGATTTGATAAAAAAAACTTGACCAATTTTAAACTATGGTTACAGAATCGTTAAAAAGGCCGTGACTTTGTCTTGATGAGTCTTATGCCATCATCTCTATCCTAATAGGTTGGAGACATTTGTATCGTATTATTTGTAATAAAAGCAAATATTAAATAAAAAATGGCAAAAGTAATGCTATTATGTTTGTCCTGTTTAGTCCATTAAACTTTGAAAACCTTTAATTGTCCCACTTAACTAAAAGAAATATACATCTAATTGCATCATTCTGTCTAAATTTGTTAACATGCGTTAAAAATTTTCTGATGTGGCATTCAAAATAAAAGAAAAAAGAACATAAAAGCACTTCCTTCTGCATCATAGAGCCACAAATTCACTTTCTGTAAGTAAAAATTGTTGTTGCTGCATACTGAAGTTCACTTTTGTTAAATTGCTGATCTCTTCAGATGGTCTCTTATTGCTGCTCGTTTAACCGGAAGAACAGATAACGAGATAAAGAACTACTGGAACACCCACATCAAAAGGAAACTCCTCAGCCGTGGAATAGATCCCCAGAGTCGTCGTCCCCTCAAACCAACATCAACCACAACATAATGCAGACTGGCAGTATATATCTGACAGTATATATCTGACATGAAGGAGAGAGAGAGTAGAGAGAGAAGGATGCCAGAAATAATGGTGGAAGAAAGTAGAGAAAGAAGGAGGATGCCGGAAATAAATAGTAGGTGTCATTAAATAGAGAGGAGTAAATAGGGTGGTTATAGTTCTCCTTAATTTAAGGGATAATGATTTAATGGGTTTATTCTTGTTGCACTCTTTTTATAATTATTTTGTTAGTGCATGTAATTATTTTGTTAGTGCACTATTCTTGTAATTTTTTACTAATTGTTGTATATTTCTGTAAAGAGCCCAAAATAATAATTTATCGGGTATCTTTCTCTAGGCAAACGTTACACATAGTTTTAACATTACACATAGTTTTAACATTCATACTAATTTATTGTTTTAATGAAATAACTTTATACTAATCAAGTTCATAAATCATGAAAATTAAAGGTCAAAATATTATCATACATCTTTGGTAACTCCAAAAGAAAAAATTAAAATACAATGTATGTAATAATTTATCAATATAAAAGATGGGTTGAATGTTTAATAGTAAAACTAAAAAAACTCTTAGACTACTGAACATACGCAACACTAGAATAAGATATATATATATATATATATATATATATATATATATATATATATATATATATATATAAAACTCATTTTTGTCTTGATATATTTTTGTATTGATAGTAGTATTGGCATGGTAATACAATCCAAATCAGGCTGCTCTTTTAGGAGTTATTCATCATACGGCACTAGTAACTCCGGCATAAAAGGTAGGATAAGTAGATGGCCAAATGAAAACTAGTCTTAAAAGTGTTGTTGAGAAGAATGGTATAAAACTAAAAAGAATAAGAACTACCAAGTAAAAGACAAGGGTTTTCAAACTCATTACTCATCTCAGAGTTTCCTACAAGCAAATGAACTGCAAAAAGAATTCCCATACAAGAAGGGGAAAAAAGAGGAGGTAACAACATAAAAAGAAAGAAAACACTGACCTTAAAAACTATTAACCTTAGGACCTAGCAAAATACTAAATCTCAATCCTAGCCCTAGACATCATCATCCATTTATCTCTCTACCCTTTTTTCAGTACTCTCATCTCATTCCTTTTCTCACTACCAGCTAATATATGGTCATCTATAGCTCCTATCCCCACATTACATTGCTGTACAAAGAACCAATTGAACAAAGAAACTTAGAAAAAGAAACGGTAAGAAAATAACACGAGTGACTGAGCAGAAGAATGTAGAGAGAGAGATTAGACTAGCAAACCCCGGTTTCTGCATTCCCTTCCTCACATGTAATCTAGTGATGCATTGCTGTTTGGGATCAATTCCGGCTCGGTAGTAGTTGGGGGCACGATCCCCGTTGGGATCCTTTTCTCACTTCCCTTGACTCTCATCTCAATAACCTTCTTGTGAGAATTGGAGTGCAGAGAAGGAACAAATGTTGGACTAGCTGCGGGGCGGTACTCTGGGAAGAGTCGGCCGGACTTGTAACGGACACCACAAGCATTGCAGAGGGTTTTGGGCCCCATAGGGCCAGCCCTCCATTGGGGTGTTTTTGTTATCTCACAATGCATGCATTTCCTAACTGCTGCTTGGGATGGAGGGTTTTGATTCATCTCCATTGAATCCGAAGGAAATGACAATTTCAGTTTCTTTTTCTTCTTGTGCTCTGCTGCAGCCGGCTTCGGTATCTTCATAGGATGAGACTCAGCAAAGTTCTCAGATTCTGAAGAAATCATGGGAACATGAAACTGCTGAGGGTTCTCTGTAAAAGAGGAAGTGGGGGAGATAAGTTGCATTGCTGAGCGAGGATTAAAGGTTGCAGGGCGAGGACGCTTGCTACGAGCGCGTTGAGGACCACGGTGCGTTGGGCTAATCGGAATAGTCTTCCCCCCGGAGCAGGAGCTGCTGCTACTGCTCTCTAGGACAGAAACAGGACTGGATGTCTGGAATTGGTTGTGGGATGCCTTATTGTTGACGGGAATGTTTTCCTTGTTGATGGTCAACCCTACGCCAGAGAAGGAATCCTCCACAAAGGTTGAAAGCCATTCAAGCTGTACAATGTCCTCATACTGAAATTAATAAGAACCAAAACCCAGAATTAGATCAGAGATGATAGAAATATGGTCCACATTCAATTATTAGAGTTCAAACAAAAGTATAAAACAGTTGGAGCACAAAACAGTTTTGAAATTTCATCTTCTTAATTCAAGCCATAGATAAACAATAACAGAATGCCTAACAGAGTTGGACAATCTCCAAATGAAATGAGATGCTGCTAGCATTTACAGTAAATGTAGTTGATGCTATTTACATAATTGGTTCTCTCAATTGCATCAGAAAGTTTGACTAGTGAAAATTTGCATGAGGATGGGGAATCTCATAAATCAACATCATCATAAGAGAATTTCCAGATATATTAATTCTTAGCCTTTCATTTTGGTGAGTACACCCTTTTCAATCCCTTCACCCACCCCCAATAAATACAAAACATATCTGAATGGCGAACTTTATTATCATCCATGGAGATATATGCTATCAGACTTGAAATTTACCAACTACCTGTGGGGAACCAGAAATAGCCATGACTTTAATTATTAGCCAATGGGACAAATTCTTGGCAACTTCAAACTTCAATCAACTTCTTACATAAACTTGCAATGAATACAAGTAAAAGGTTCAATAATTTCAGTCTGAATTGAATGATAAAGTTTCACTGCACAGGACAATACTTGTAAATTAATGAATCCTAGATGCATTTTGAGCTTAAAAATCCACTACAAGTGACAGTAAATCTACATAGAAATCACGGATGAGATCACAAGAGTAGCACTAAAACATATGACAGACAGTGCATCAAATACTGAAACTGCCAAAGCAGGTGGACTAGGTCCATCAATAATTGTTCTGCACAAATGAAGAAGGCTACAAGACTAGCATATGCCCATGAATTTGTGTCATTGTATGTGACAGACACTTCACTGGTTTGAAAGGCAATCTACCAACTACCCTCCTGTCAATGCAAAAAAATAAAATAAAATAAAATTGAAATAATATACCGGACCTAAGCATTCCAAGTTTTCAAACAAAAACATAGCCTTGAAAGGCAAAGAAAACAACAGCACTTAATCTCTAAGAAATCCAAACAAATTGACCAAAATGCCCTTAGGCCCACCGACACTAGAAGATTTGAATTTCAAATAATAGTGTTCAATCACACTACAAAACACCTCTCCACTCTAGGCAACATCCATGGACCTAAAACATGTCATCAATATAATTAATTGCCACCCAAAGACAATGATAACTATCAATCTACTTATGTAAAAATAAATACCATACTATTTTAAAGGCAACCGCTTAGCTGGCAGTCAGATAGCAAAAACAATGACAATGTATTCCTTCCAAATGATACAATTACATAGCAATCCAAGAGCTGCAATGACATAATTAACATAATACCCGCTGTAATCAAAACTTGGTAATGTGACAGAATAACAACAAAATTCACAAAATCTTAGCAAAATTGGAATGATTTTAAGATAAAACTCACCGGAACAGCGAGCTCAGCTGAGAGGTCAGAAGTGCTATTGCTGTTGCTGCCGGAGAAAATTGGATCCGAACAGGGTAGGCCCTCAGAAGTGTTGGTCCAAATGCTAGGGAAATCGTTGCAGTTACCAAAACCAAGCCCAGTATCATTATCAGGAGGAAATTCAATCAAGTCATCAATGTGATCAAAGAAGCTGCCACAGTCCACCTCATCGACGAAATTTGGCCCCATCGTGTATTTCTTAACAGAACTGAAAAGGATTGCAAAATGAAAATTAGATAAGCGAAAGCAAATAAGCAAAGTTTTGAGTGATTTTTGGTAGCTTGCACACGCGTTGCATAGGGACCACTTCTATCGACAATGCGTGTCAATAATTTTGGCCAGCGCACAGGATTCGTGGCGCTTGTTAGAAGCATTTCAAATTTTAGAGTAATTTATTTTTTATATGTGAAAAATTACACCCAATTGGGCTTATAACTGAAGTTCACTAAAAATAACAGTGAAATTCAAAGAGTTCTTGGAAATTGAGGAATTCAAGAAGAGAACTCAAGTTTGATGGGGAAAAGTTTCAATCTTTTTTTGTTACACTTAATTTAATAGGAGCTTCTTATTAGATTTATCATTCCCCCATAGGGTTCAATAATCTTTACTCATTTATTTGGTTGCAGAGAAAACAGGGGAAAAGTAAACAAGAAACAAAAAGAGTAGTATCCACACAAACCTTCAATAAGACAAAACAAGAGTACAATGCAGAAAGAGCTTTGGATAGAGCAAAATTCTGAAGACTCAGCTTTCACCAGAGAAGACTAATGCCTGCAAAATAAAACAAATTTTAGACACAAAAAAAAAAAAGAAAAAAAGAAAGGCCTAGCAATACAATGACAGAATTTAATAAGAATCATAGCACAAAAAACTACTTAAAATTCTCAGAAGGGTTTGTCTGAAAAATGAAAAAATTAACAACTTTGTATATAACAAAGTATATTTTTATTTCTCAAAAGAAAAAAAAAAAAGTATATTTTTCTTCTTAACCAAAAATGCTTCACTCAACTAGGCCAAAAACAACAATTTCCTATAATTTGAGTAGCACTTCCTTTTTCATAAAAACAAAAGCCATAAAAAATATCTCTCCTACAGAAAAAAAAATACCAGAAAGGTCCTCAAATTGTAAAAGAAATACAGAGGAAAAAAATTTCAAAAGCAGAAAAAGACCCAAACTTTGGTGTGGTTTCTTCTTCCTTTTCTTTCCTCTGTTTCCAGCAACCAAATAGAGGGTAAAATTTTATTAGAGGGTAAAATTTTATTCCTACATAGAAAAATCCCAAATTCCAAAAGAAATAAAGAGAAAAATGATGTCCAAGGGAATGAAATGTAGTGAAGATGTAATTCCAGGAGATTAAGGTTCAAAATAAAAAATAAAAAAATTGTGCCAAAATAAAAATCAAAACTTTTGTGCGGTTTCTACTACATTTTTCCCCCGTTTCCAGAAACCAGAGGGAGACATTTTACTCACTCCTACACAGAATAATGCCAGAAAGGTCCTCAAATTCCAACACAAACACAGAAAAATCTCGTCCCCAAGGGAGTGAAACCCATTAAAACACGTAATTCCAATAATTAAACTGCTAAAAAACTAACAAATTCGCGCTACAATTCGAAACAGAACCCAGAAATGTGAGACACAAACCTGAGTTTTCAATCAAACCCAAATTATATTCCCGCCCAAAAAGGCTTCTTCTCTTCTACCAGTATCAATTAAAAACCCAAATGGCAAAAACACCTAAAAATTACACAAGTATCCTACCACTAAAACTCAGTCTTATAAAACCCCTATTCCTCCATTACTTCACCACCACTACCCACAAATTGAAATGATAATATAGTGCAGAGACCAGAGAGAGAGAGAAGAATAACAAATATTTAAAATTGAAGAGATAGAAAAATTAGGAATGGGGGAGAAGGGGGTTTTGAAAGAGGAGAGAGAAACCCTACCTAAAATAAAAGAGAGGGAATAGACATAGAGGGGACTGAGAGAGAGAGAATACGGTAGGTGAACCTTCCTTCTTCATTGCTAGCTGTCTTTTACCATAGCTCACTGTCGTGATGTTTAAGTCTCTCCTCTCTTTCTCTCCATTAATGGGTCCCACTCCCCACCTCTCTCCCACCGCTCTCCATTCCCCTTTATACAAATAATATACGCATATATACAAAATACATAAATTATAGATACAGATATTTTATATATAGACATATATTCAACAAAGAAGAGGAAGATGATGTGGGATTTCCTTACTTTTTCCAGTAATTTCTTAACCCTCTGGACTTTTTTGTGATTTCCTCCAAATCTGTATCTTCACTCTTAAGAGAGAGAATTCTAGAGAGACAATATACGTATGTATATATGTATGTATAGATTACTGTAAAAAAAATTTCGATTGAATTATAATTATCGTATCATATAACTATTCGTAAGATAATAAAAATTTATTTTACTATATATTTTATCTTATCACACATATTTCACATTAATCGTAATATAATTTCGACAAATATTAAACATATATACCATATGGAGTAATATAATTTTAACAAATATTTAATATGTATATCATTTTTCATATGCATGTATATGTATGTTACTTTTTTCTTTTCCTTTTCCCTTTCGGACTGTAACTGCCGCAGTTTACGACTTCTTAATTTTGAATAATTCACCCCTAAGAGTATAATTAGTTTTTTGGCGCGTGTGTTCACGGTCCAATAATGTAGAGTCTAAGCGGTATTTGCGTGTCACTGGTGAGACACGATTGGATGTTGGATTAGTGGCGCGTGTGGAAGTTTTCCTTTAGGTGGATGATAAAGAGAGGATAAAATTGAAAATGGGAAATTAATTGATTATAAGGTAATCCAATTTTAATTTATTTTAATTTGGGTTCTTTTTCCTTATTTGTTGAGATTTTGGTAATAAAAGAAGTGAAATTCTCACTACTCTTTAATTCACTAGTCCTTGTTTTGGTAATTAATTTATTATTATCTTTATTTCAGAAAAAGATTTTATTTTGAGTTTTTAAAATTAATTCATAAAATTTCAAGCTTAAAAGTAATTTGAATTTTTGAATAACAAATTTTACAATAATTAAAATATTTGTAAATGTATAGTCTAGAGATGCTCCTCCCCGTTGATCAAGCAGCGACTTAAGTTCAATTAAGCCCTTATTCTAATTCTACTATTGATATTTGATTCATCTTTTTCTAATGACATTGACCTATATATTCCAATCAATTCAGCAAGCGAACGTGTAAGTCTGATTGACTTGAAAGTAGGAAACTCTCGTCGGAGAACGAGTTCTAAATAAAAAATTTAAATTTAGTGAAATTTAGGTAAATTTAATTTTTATTTTATAATTATCCTTATATTTATGATAGTAATATATTTAAGAAAAAATTGATTTTTCAATATGAAAGTACAACTCTTTTGCACAACTTTTGTTAAATGAAGAATTAGCTCACAGTTACATTGCATTAAAAAAGTAATTTTTTTTTTTTGCGTTAGAAATAGCCCCATCTTAAATTAATTAAATATTTTATTTGATAGTAATTAAATTTTAAGACTATTATTTTATTTATATTACTATCAAGAAAATTAATACTCTTTTTTAGAAAAACTAGAAAATTTTAACTATTTCACATTAATTTTTTTTAGCATTTCTTTAACATAATCATATTTTATAAGAATAGGAATAAAGATATACACATGAGTTGTGTATATATAACTTAGAATGTATACATGGTTAAGCAATAAGCATCATTGGACTATATTGTAGGAGATTCAGTTGGGGTTTTGTGAAGTTATTTGAATTTAGCTTGGCGGAAATTACAGGGTCCCACGGTTTTAAAAGAAGAATAATGTTACGGACATAAATTATTCTACAAATATTTTATAAACTGTTGATATGACATACTTCTATATGACATTTTTAAAAACTAAAATACTACGTCATATAAAGTTCTGTCATATGGGAGTATGTCACATCAACAGTTTGTAAAATGTTTGTAGAATAGTTTGTGTCCGTAGCATTACTCTTAAAAAAATGTGTACATGGATATTATATTCTTTTTTGTCTGATTTTAATTGCCATATCTGATTTAAATTAATAATTATATATGAGTTTATGTATGGATTTTTTCGTTTTTAATTACGTGAATAAATATGAGTGGTAACTCTTTTACAAATATGTGATTTCTTATAATTTTATGCAATTATGTATTATTGTAATTATACCAAAACAAATCGCAATATTAATTCAAAATTATATTAGAAGCTCTTTCATGGTTCTTAATTAAATTATGTCATGTAATATTTGAACCAATACAAGCAAAAATTGGTGAAGAATATGTATATAGTCTTCTTTTATGGATATATATATACACACACACACACACACACACCGACAGACACCCACACATATTTATATACACACTGCCACCCTTTATTAATAAAATTTTAGTAATTATTAAAATTTTAATCTCCTGCGTATTATAAGAGTCAATAAATTCACTTAATCCTAATATTGAAGTTAATCTTAATTAAAACTCCTAATTTTACTTGCGCTATTATAAACCCTAACCATGAAAGTACTAGTAGGCAATAAGTAGAGACTTTTGACCTTATTATACTCCTTCCGTATTAATATAAAATTAAATTTAACTTTTCAAAATTAATTTGAGATATTTTAAAATTAAAAATTGACATGATTCATTTAACTTTTAAAAATAATAAAATTTATAATTACTATTATGTTTAAACAATTAAGAATTTTTATTTTGAGAATTAATATTTTTACAAGTAAAAATAATAAATTTCAAAAGATTTATCTTACAAATTGGCTTTAAAAAGTCAATATTTATCTTATATTTTGAAACAAAGAGAAAAAGTACATATTAATACCTTGTAAGGAGGTAAATTAAAGCTAATTTAAGGTTACCATACTCTATACAATATAATTCATCCGTTTCAAATCATAAGATCACTGTTGACTTTTGAAAATTAATTTAAGATATTTTTAAACTCAAAATTGAGATGATTCAAAATTGAGACATTTTAATCATCATTGTATTGACTAAGATTAACGAAATCTATGTTAATTTCGAATTTAAAAATGTCTTAAATTAAAATCAAAAAGTCGATATTGAGCTCATATTTTAGACTGAATGGAGTATAATAATACTAGTAAGTAGTAACATTTATAAATGTAACAAAAGGATTTGCTGCCATTGCTAATTTGCTAGCATCTTTTGTACCCTAATTAACAACCCTGAAATAAAATTAATCAAGGATATTCTAAAGTCTCAACTGAAAATAAAAAAATAAAAAAAAATTTAGTTGACATCAAAACGCACAATTATGTAAAGGTCCTTTTCCTACTGCTGCAACGCTGCATTAATGCTGTTATTCGCTGTTGTGTACGCAAATACAAAGATGGTGACATATATTTTGGAAGGAAGTATAACAAACCGGAGGTGTTAATAACTTTTAAATGGAGCTTAATTAGCTAAGTCGATCAATAATTCTTAAAATATCATATATAACCCTATTTTATGTCCCACGTTAAAAATAATTACGCATTCTGTATACATGCAAGTTAAATTTGAAATTCTTAACATTACGTAAATTATATAACTATACCCTCGTTCTAATATGTATATAACGTAATCAACAATAAATGAGCTAAGTTTTAGCGTATGTGGTATTTTATATATCTCGTTTTAAGGTGAACCAAGGAATTCAATCAAATTTTAATTTTATGCCAACTCAAACAATTGAAAATATAAAATATATATATATATATATATATATATATATATATATATATATATGCACAACCAATAGAATAGTACTTATTGAATCAGAAAACCTATATCTAGCTATCACCACATATGTTTTGCAACATAATTTCTCTCTATTATGGAAGTGGGCATAACATCTCACTTTCAGAATGAATGATATTGGTCATGGTTCCTAAATTCTAATAGGGGATCCACATGAATATAGGGTAGGGTGGGGTGGGAGTGGGGTGGTGGGGCAAATGGGCAAAATTTAGTTGCCACTATCAATATAGGAAGAATTGGATGATTTTGGCTTTATGCAAGTACTCCACTTAAATATGTATTCTATTTTTTAAAAAATAAATAAAATTAAGGGACATAATTAAATTAGCAAATAAGTCATTGATAAGCATGTTTTCATGATAGCAATATATTAAATTATATAAAATAATGCACTACTTTAATTCCTAATACTGTGTAAATAACAAAAATCCTTTCAATGATAAGAAATTAAAAGCAATCACAACTAGAAGAAAATACATATATGACTATATATATAATCATTAATAAGATAATAAGGATTGTCGGTCATCATTAGTCCCTAAACAAAAATAATCAATATGCGACTAGTCCTATTTGTGTATAAAACAATTGTATAAGCAACAACAAACATTTTCATGACAAGAAATTAATTAAAAGATATCACAACTACAAGAAAATAAATAAATAACTATATGATTTTGTATAATTCACTAGATAAATAAAAAGGATTTGTTAGAGCTCGATGGTTCCTGAGTAAAAATGATCAGTAATTTACTTTGCGAGTTAAATTTTGTGCATATACAATAGTACAAGAGTACTATTGGCCCTCGCTATAACATTTAAGTCCGAGGTCCCATTCCCATGGCCAACATGTGAGATTTCTCTTTCCTTTATGACGTGAGGCATGTAATTATCTTTTATGTTACACTTTTATCTTTATGTGAGATTAATGATTATTGTAACCGTGAATGAGATAGTTGATGTCGATTATTAAATTTTATATATTTTAAAAAAAAGTACAAGAATATTGATTATTTTCTTTTGCGTGAACGGGCATATAATGATGAATTATGTTACAATTTCAAGTCGACAATAAATTTGAAATTGCTAGCATTGCTAATAGTAAAATTGACATGGACATAGCATAAAATGTAATATTTCTTAAAATTCTTTCAATTTTATTTAGATACCTAATTTGCACAAAAGCTCTTGCATCTCCAATTCAAGGAGCACCACAATTAGTTTGTTGAACTTTAAAAAGGCACTAATTAACAGCAATAAAGGTGCTAAACATGATAATCTTAAACCCTAGAAAGGTTTATAAAAGTGGTTCCACAGCTGAAATTAATTAGCTTGCCTTTGGCCCTCACAGAAATGATGACTATGGTTCCCATACCCTAATCTCCTTTCACCATCTTTTTAACTAACTTGAGTTCTACTCTTTGAATCAATTCCCTCCATCTCTCTCTCTCTCTCTATATATATATATAAATAGACACTCATATTCAATATAACGATTAATATTGTCATAACAATAAATATCGTTTAAGGTATTAAATATTATTAAAATAATTATAAAGTGTCGTTAAATATACATTTGTTTTAACAATATCATTTTTATTCTGACGAATAATCAACACCTTTCAATCTTGAAAGAAGTAGAGCTCGATCTTATTAAATTCCCTTCTGTCTAACTTGGGTTACACTCTTTGGATCACTTCCTTCTAAAATACTTTTTCCTCTTTCAAAAAGTAAACTTGCATATAAAACCTACTCCTAGTTCATTGTGATTTTGAAGTTTGGCTGGGTGACCACTCACTGGTGACTAGGGTACAATTAAATAATTAATCTGTTTGCCATGATGAAACAATGGGTTCATAGGTACATCTTCCACCACTAGAAAATATGTATATAGTTACACAGTTCATACTTCATACATAAATTAAAGAATACGATCTTTTTATTCTGAAGATTAAATTTGTTATTTTTAAAATAATACGATATATTTTTAACCCAAAATTAATTTGATTTTATAATTAATAGTATTTTTATATAGTTTATAATTTTCAAAATTAAATAAATTTATACCATTTTTTTTAATCTTAAGTTGACTTTTAAAAGTGAAAATTAATCCGAATAGATGAAATACTTTATATTTATACTGCAAGAGAAAATATGAATTTAGCGATACTTTTACAATTCTTTTAACAACACTTTGTATATTCAATAACACATGTTGCTTTACTAACACAATTATTATTCTGATATTATCAATGATCTTAAAACTGACTTGGAAACAACAGATGATATTCTAGTATCACGTCCACCGGCATGAAAAATTTTGAACAATAATTTTTCTCTAGTAGACCTGTGAACCACGATTATGTATATTTAACTATAAGGTGTTTGCATATGTACTGTTACAAATCATTTATATTAAATTTTATATAGTTTTAATTCAATTCTTTTAGATCAAAGAATATATTGTAAGGTTAAGTTTATCGATGAAATTTTATTTTGCCGATTAAAAAAATATAAAGACATGTGGAATGTAGTTGGAAAATATTAGTCATATGTTGTTACTTCGAACTATATATATCAAGGGCTCATGTGACATTTTAAACAATTATAATTATTTTATTTTTCTGAGGAGAAATGTGGAAACACTTATCATAAAATATCTTCATAATAAAATAGTTGTAGTTGGTTTATAAGTAAATTGAGATATATTGTTGTTTCCTTCCTTCCTTCCCTTTAAAGACAAGAAATGAAGTTGTTATGGCATAATTATCGTCAATCATACACAAACAAAGTGTATGTAATCTGACAATTAGTCTCTCTCATATTGAAATTACATATATGGACACATGAACTGCAAATAATCACTTGTTTGTTAATGTTTTATTGTCTAGTCATAGATTACATAATTTTATTAGATTTGATGACCTAATCAAAAATTAATAAAAGAAAATAATACCTGCGCCGACAAAATTGGTGTATTTTTGTGTTGAGCAGACAAATGGCTAAATACCCTTGAGCTTCCGATTAATTACAGGATGTGTCATTTTGACTCAAAATTCTAAAAATATTTTTAACATGCATAACAAGTATAACAACATTCTTTGAAATTTTTTATGTTTGAACCTTTTTGTTCAAAAGTGATACTTTAGTGATAAAGATGTAAATGTCTCTTTTTTCTATTTTTTTAACCGTTCAAGTTTATCTCTTAATAAAAGTCAGAATTAACTAATTCGAAGATAAGTCAATGCTAAATATTTAAAACATTTATAACTTGAAATATATTAGACGCGTGAAAAAAAATGAGAACTTTGGAATTTTACTTTATTAAAATAAAAAAAATTGTCAACAATCTTTTTATTAATTTTTATATATATATATATATATATATATATATATATATATATATATAAAAACAATAAACAAGTGCAATTATGTATGTTACATATTCCATGAAGCCAAAGGAAAAAAAATACTCATAATTTAACTTTTGATAATTTTTTTCGCACTTTAAATTAAGTTTGACAACATAAACATAGCTTTTACTATATATATTATTCCCTGCGTCTGAGCTTAGTACAATTTGTACGCATATTAAGATAAACAAAAATAAAGAAAAGAGAATAAAAAAATTCAAATTTATCCTTCTGTGGTCTTACAAGATTATCTAAAGTGATGCGTATTTTTATTTTTTTTATACTAATAGACTCCACTAAATGACATATTTATCATTCACTTTATATATTTTATCTCATTTTTTTTTTAGAATAAAATTTTTAATCATCTTTTTGAGAACGGAGGGAGTATAAGAAGTTTGTGTGGAATTGAAATATAAACAAGTCCAGCACGTATTCATCGGTTCATGGACAAACATGGACGATTATAAATCAAATACAGCAGTCCCTGTTCAAAAAAAATATTAAATAAACATATATAGAAGTAGTCTAATACTTGACTCTTTTTTGTTTATTTTTTCTAATATTAAAGCTTAATTGCAAAGACTACATTTATAGATGAATGTTTTCTAATATTTTTTTTTTGGTTATAAATTTAAACTTAATTTGAAATGTAATTTGTTAATAAGAAAAATCTACCTCAATGCATAATTTTTTTTTTTTTGTTTTTTTAGAAAAAGAGTTATAGCATCCAAATCATATTATGAGAAATTCAAGAGTTTCTAGAGGCACCATCACAAGGAAAAGTATTGAAAAGTGTATGCTCATTTTTTTTTCTTTTTTTTCTTTTTTTTTGTTTGAAGAATATATTTTATTTCAATCTTAGGGCTTAAGAAAAAATCTACGGACACAAGGAGAAAATACATAAAACTTAGGAGAAACTTAATTGCTAACTCTTTTGTTGGATAGACTCAAGACTTTGAACATGCATAGTTACAGGAGAGGTCTTCACACTAGGCAGATCAGAAAAATAAAAATAATTAAGCAATTAAAAAAAAATCACATAAGACTTTTTTTTTCAAATAAAAATTAAAAATTAGTGTAAGCTCAACAACAGCAGATAACAAACAATAAGAAATTATATTTTATATGTTACTTTATCTTTATTACTATTTCTGACACACACTACAAGTGTGCAATTAAAAAAAATACAAATTTTGAAAAATATGAGAAAAATTTTAGGGATAAAAAAATGGGAGAGAAAAAAAAGTATAAATGTGACACAGTTTGAATAGAGCTAGCAATTACTTTTATTGCTCTCTTTTAATAAAACAAAAATATAATTATACTTGTTTATATTTTATACAACTATATAGATATATATATATATGCAAGGGCACAAAATTGTTGACTTTTTTTTTCTATTATTTTTTTTATTACTATGTGTCGCTTTCCTCCATTATCTTTTAACTAGAAGTAAGGTGTTGTTTGTTTGCCTCTTAAGAGGTCTGAATGGACTGCCCCTTATTCGCTAAGAGGTAGTGTGTTGTTTGTTTAATTTTTTTTTTGCCTCTTAATACCTCTAACCAATTAAGATATAAAATCAAGTCTGAATTGGGGTTTTAGTGAAGGGTGCTCCCACCATATTTTTTGGTGGAAAGTTTATTATTCCCATAGAGGAAATGATTTTTTGAAGATGAGGATGGTAGGAATCAGACCATGGAGAAAATCAAGGAAAATAGTATGAGAAAATATTCTCGGGTGTGATTCCTGAACATACCCGAAGTCTCTTATATGTATACAGATGGGGGGAGAGGGGAGGGGGAGGGGGCGTGGACGGGGATGGGGGATGGGGTAGATGAACAAGAAGCAGACTTCTTTCTTCTTCTTCTTTTTTTTTTGTAGTTTTGTTTCAAGGATTAAAATGGTAAAATACTTTTATTTAGACATTTTGAAAAAAATTATTATCAAACAACATTTTTTCATTCAGATATAATTTTATTCAGATGCTCTATATTATTCAAATGTCTAAACTATTCAGATCTTAACCATCAATTTTATCAAACATAACCTAACAATCCTTGCTTTTTCGGAAGATTTAGATAAAAATGTAACCCAAACAAGTGGTAACATAAATTAAGAAGGTGTTATGTTTTTTCTCAAAATAATTCAACCCTACATGTTACACGATCATTTAAATTTTTATTTAATTTTTGATCCAATCTAAGGTGGTGGATCGATTCCAATTCCACCAGTGTCGGTAAGGAAAAATGTGAGCCATTATTTTGAAAAATTAGGGCAACAGCACATGGTGGTGCACCCCATCGTGGCAAGCATGATATTAATATGTATTCTTTTTTTTAATTAAAACTTGAAGATTCTTAATATTAGTCCATGTCCCTAATTTATTGTCTTTTGATTAATGAAGAATCTTAATCAATTTATTTCATGTCAAATCTTTGTTTTATAATGAAAACGACCTCCCTCCCATCGACCACATGGATTTATTTGACTCCTATTAATTAATTATAAACCTAGCTGCTTCAACAACTAATCTTGTACTTCTGCATAATATTTCCGTTTAAACTTACCACGCTTAAGAAATATCTTAAATGAAAAGCGGGGAAATTTTATTTATTTTTTTGATCAACCAGTTTAATCGACTAAAAATATGTTGAAACTATAAATTATTACAAACGATGAAAAAATTATAATACAATTAATCATTTCAAACATAATAAAAGATAATCAGGAAAATAGTCAATCGTAAGTTCGTAACAACAGTTAGTTGACACCCGATATACTTCTGAAAAACAATCTTTATCCAAAAGTAATAATAGAATATACAAATCTGAACAGACTGTCATGATAATGTCACGCCTAATAATTGGTCAAATTCAAAATGAAAAGAAACATTGCAAGTCATAAGGCCATTCCTAACAAAATTCCATACTTATATCTCTGTTAATAAAGTCATAGGAAAAAATAGCAGTTATTCTGTTATTAATAATTTTACAAACCTTTTTAATTTTTATTTTTATCCTTTTCGTTGTTATTAATTTTTTCAAAACATATAATTATTTAATTTTTTATTTTCTCTCTTTTACTATTTTATTATTTTTATTTAAATCACACACGTAATGTATGTTCAGTAACCAGTATTATGTAAAAGGAAAAATGGATGAAAATTGGAAATTACAAGTTTGAGAGCTAATGATCCAACTTTTGATTGAACTATTAAACAATTTCCTGTCTACAATTACATGTTGGTTGTCACGTAGCAAGAAGGTTGATGAAAGAAAGTGACAGATTAACCTTCTGTAGAACTTATAATTTTTTATTACAGATCTACCCTACTAATAATACACTGACAAATTATATCCAAAGGGACATTCTGGTAAATGCACAACTATTCGCCGGTGCCAAGCGCGGTGGCGGAGAGTAAATTCAATGCAGCGTGGAGCACGCAGGAGAGCACGTTGATTGGGACCCACCGTGCACGTTACGGCGTCGGTTGAGGAGCTCAGCCACGTGGCACCATCAAACTGGGGTGGAGCCCACACGCTGTAAAAAGGATCGTGACGCCAGCTGGCAAGGGTAGTAGAGAGGGTGTGACATCCAGAGCGGCACAAGAGGACAGTCACGTGAGTTTGCTTCGGGATTCGAGCAAATTATTTTTCTATTCAATGGGAGAGTGACACGTCACTTGTGTAACTTCAAATTGACGAAAGGGGCTCACCTGATTTTGTTTTATTCTAGTGTTTCTTTATTTTTAAAAGTTTAATTTCATGAATTTTATTTTTAGTCAAGGGATGTGGGTCCAGGAGGAGAGAGAAAGAGCAATGTGGGACCCTTGATTGTACGAAACAGTTGGGGACAAAGTGATCTGAGTCTGAGACCGTATAGTGGGACCAGCATAGCATATGGAGACTGAAGAAACAAGGGAATACGAACGCAGAGTATTATTGTTCTTTGCTTCCATTTTTAGGCTCCTCTGTATTTTTTATTTTATTTTTTTTAAAAAGACTAAAATTCACTTTAGACCCCAAACTTTGCACTCAAAATTAAATTGCACCCTAAATTTTATTTTTAATTAATTGCATCTTATACTTTAAAGTTTAAACTAAAATCCAAATTGCGCTCTTCGCACTCTTTTCTGGCGAA
The DNA here is from genome assembly GCA_034770075.1 of Aralia elata. NCBI lineage: Eukaryota > Viridiplantae > Streptophyta > Magnoliopsida > Apiales > Araliaceae > Aralia > Aralia elata. The sequence goes on from CM068382.1 coordinate 23,426,890, forward strand.
TTTTTGACTGGAGAAGTTCAAATGAGGGGTAAAAGGGCAGATCCTAAAATTTAAATATAACTTAATAAACAAATATATAATCTTCAATTAAAAAAAAGGGCACAATATCAATAATGGTACGTCCTCTCTGTCCAAATTTATTTATTTGTTTTAAATTTTTTTTTAGTTTGTCTAAATCTATTTGTCATTTTTTCTTTTTAATGTTATTTTTGATATTATTTTTTCAATAATATCCCGTTTTCCCTTCTCTCTCCTCTATTTTATTATTTCAAGAAAGAGTATGGAGATTAAATAAATAATAATAAAGTAATTAAGATGAATAATTTGAAGATCAAAAAATTTTCTTAATAAACGTATACTTTTAAATTAGGACGAGTAAAATTGAATAGATGAAGTATTATCCACCCTTGTTCTATCCCATTTCATTTTCTCTCATTTTGTAATCTTACTCTCTCTCTCTCTCTCAAATTTATAAACTGAGATGCTTTCAATCTATCAAATTAGAAAACACAATCAGCGTAAACTATTTTAATTCAATGATTTGTTTTATGATAGATAACTCATTGTCAGTATAAGGAGAAAATATTGTTCTTCGTTTTTTACTTTTTTAGTTATGGGTTTGAGTTTAATCAAAAAAAAATGTAATAAAGAAGATGGTGAATAAAACACCAATCACCACCATGTTGAAGAAATCGTCACATATCTGAATAGACGTGGTATTTAAGTTCATTTCTTAAAAGGAATGGGGTCTTGATTTTGTTGTTAGGAAGAATTATTATTGTGGTACTAAACCTGACAAAATATGAATTTGGTTTGGTAATGGTTTATAAAATATAATTATTGTTTTATTAAGAACTAAAACTATATAACCTGTTTTTAATATGAGTTATATAGGTTGTAATCAAATAATGTTTTCTAATTTTTTTTCTCATACATTCTTTCTCCCTCTAAAAAATTTTATTGTCTCTAAAACATTTTTTACATTTAATTTGTTTGTTTGCTTTTCTCTCCTCTCTCTCTATGAGTAAGTATGTATATATATATATATACAGTCTTTTTCTTCAATGGACCGGTTCGGTGGTGAATCGATATATAACGACGGACAAAACCGTCGTTATAGCATATGACGACACTTGCAGGCCTACGACGACGGTTCGCTATAGTGACAGAACTGTCGCTATAGCTCTGTAAACCGTCGTCATATGCTATACCGACGGTTCTATCTGTCGTTATAGGTCGGTTCATTTTTGATCCGTTTTGTCTGATTCGTTGAGGACGTTTTTCGTGTGTGTGTATATATATACACACACTCACATAATACTTGTGCAAAGTTGCAAACTTGTTCATTGTTCCAGAAATGTTCAACCTAGAGTTTAGTAATTTTAAAATTAAAAGCAACTGGATTGTAGAAAGAGGTCAAATAAATAAAATAAAATAAAAAGAGGAGAAACGGAGAATCAAATGGGGCACACAAAGACCCTTCTGAATTCCTCGTTTCCCGTTTCAATGCCCCGTTAACCCCGCCGTACATAACAGTAATAATTCATCACACAAGAGTAATAACTACTGTTCATTACTCCATCCATCTATAAAAAGTTTTATCTGTTACTATTTTTTAACGTAAAAAAAAGTTTATTTTTTAATAATTATTACATAATATTATTATTGCATAATATTAATTTTTAATAATTAAGTATTAAAAATTAATTTTTTATTAGAGGCACTTTCAAAATAATTTACATTAATAATTTATATATTATTAAAATGAAAAAAAAATTATTGATACTTTTATTAGAGTTTTTCAAATTAGTTATCTAAATTTAAACTATATTTGTTTATTTATTTATTTATTTATTATTTTTTGCAATGGAGTGAAAATTTCTTTAAAAAATTAAAATAAAAGCAATATATATTTTGTGAAGTATATATAGAGCTAAGCTTTAAGCTTTGTTCCTAAACATGAGGACACGCCAAAATTCTTAGGCTTAGGACAGCAAATGGAATATATGTTGGGACAACTAATTTGGAGTTCATATGGATCAAAATTACTATTATTAATAGGGTTCTTAACAATAATATACAACAATCAGAAAATATTTACAAAAACAAAACATCCATAAAATAATTACAAAAATAACGCAAAACACATTTGGCCTCCTTCCCTCCCGCCGCCCTCTCTCTCCCCGCCCATCCCCTCCCACCTTCTTCCCCCTGTCCTCCTTCCTCCCGCAACCCTCCCCCCTCCCATCTTCTTTTTCCCCCGCCCTCCCTCCGCCCATCCCCTCCCTCCCGCTGCCATCTTTCCTCCCATCCCCTCCCACCTTCTTCTTCCCCCTGCCCCTGCCCCCGCCCTCCATCCTCCCTCCCCCCCCTCCCCCCCCCTCCCCCCCTCCCATCTTCTTCGGGTACCATATCAGCCACTGAGAAAACAATTCATATTCATTTCCCTATCCGCTGTAACCAAATACTAGTATGGAGGTAACTAATTTCTGAAAATGTAGTAACTAGTTTTGGTTACCTTTGTATTAAGGTTGGTAACTAAACACTAGTATGGAGGTAACTAAACACTAGTATGGAGATAACTAATTTCTGAAAGTGTAGTAACTAGTTTTGGTTACCTTTATATTAAGGTTGGTTACCTCTGTATTAAAGTTTGGTTACCTTTGTATTAATGTTTGGTTACCTTTATATTAAAAGTTGGTTACCTCTATTTTAAGGTTGGATTCCTTTTGTATTAAATTTTGGTTACCATTGTATTAAGGGTTGGTTACCTTTTGTATTAAAAGTTGGTTACCTTTTGTATTAAAAGTTGGTTACCTTTGTATTAATGTTTGGTTACCTTTATATTAAGGGTTGGTTACCTTAGTATTAAGGTTTGGTTACCTTTGTATTAAAGGTTGGTTACCTTGGTATTAAGGTTGGATACCTTTTGTATTAATTTTTGGTTATCTTTGTATTAAGGGTTGGTTATCTTGGTATTAAGGTTTGGTTACCTTTATATTAAAGGTTGGTTAGCTTTGTTTTAAGGTTGGATACATTTTGTATTAAGTTTTAGTTACCTTTGTATTAAGGGTTGGTTACCTCTATATTAAGGTTTGGTTACCTTTATATTAAAGGTTGGTTACCTATATTTCAGTTTCAGTACCTCTAAACCTTTTCACGGCCCAAAATGATAAAAGGGTAAGATAGAAGAGAATCGAGAATGCGAAGATCCCGAGCATGAATTTGAACTCTATGCGTGATCGCATATTTATCTACATCTAATATAGTATCCTGACCCATCGAATCCATGAGAATCCAACTCCGAGAATTCGCCCCTTTCGCCTTCTATAAAGAGATTGAAAACTATAAAGAGAGGTTTACAGTGGAGTGATCAGAGGTTTTCAATAGGAGAGATGGGAATTACATGGCTACAGGAGAAGCGAGATTGAAAAGAATTTGTGGGAGGGAACTGAAATTCCAGTTTATTAAGTAATTTATTTACACTAATATTGTAAATAAAAATGAAAAAGTGTAATATTTTTGTAATTATTTTATGGATGTATAATTTTTGTAATAATTTTTAAAAATGTACTAATATATGTAATTTATCCTTATTAATATGGGTCAAAATTAGTTACACCAGTTTCAACTCATAGTTGTAATTCATATTATCGATCCAAAACTAAATCAACTCATAATAAAAAAACTAGGGACATTTACATTTAGTAGTACATTTTTAGAAATAATTACAATAATGGTGCATAGATAAAATAATTACAAAAATAATACACTTTTTCATATTTATTTATAATATTAGTGCAATTAGGATTCCTTAATTTAGGGGATAATATCACTTTCTCTCTCCTCCATTCTATCCCTTTAATATTCTTTAATTTATGAGATAATATCACTTTCTCTCTCCTCCATTCTATTCCTTTAATTTAGTTTCCATATCAATTTTTAAAAAAAAAATAAAATATCCATTCTCTCTCTCCTCTCCCTCCCTCCCACCGCCCCACCACCTCTCCCCGCCACCCCCCGCCCCTCCGCCTCCCTCCGCACCCCTCCCTCCGCCTCTGCCCCCTCCCTCCCTCTCGCCCCCTCCCTCCGCCTTCCTCCCGCCGCAAGGTAACCAAACCTTCATAGCAAGGTAACCAAACATTCATAGCAAGGTAATTAAACCTTTATACCAAGGTAACCAATATTATGAATGGTTACCAACTCAACATTATACAGTAACCAAAATTAATCTAATTAGTAACCATAATTTTTTCATATTGCAGTTGGTAACCAAACGTTCATAGCAAGGTAACCAAACATTCATACCAATGTAATTAAACCTTTATATCAAGATAACCAATATTATGAATGATTACTAACTCAACATTATACAGTAACCAAAATTAATCTAATTAGTAACCATAAATCTGAAACACACCCAAATCCATTTCAACTCATTAATTTAAACGTGAGTAACCAAATACTTATACGACAGTAACAAACACACGAAGTGTCGCAGTGGTTGGGGTGGTGGCTTCGGAGGAGGTGGCCGGTAGCGGGTTCGGAGGTGGCGGCGACGGCTTTAGAGAAGATGGCGGTGGCAACTTTAGAGGAGGTGGTGGAGGAGGTTTCGAAGGAGGTGGTGGTTTCGGAGGAGGTGCAGAAGCGGTTTTGGAGGAGGTGGTGGATTAGTTACTTTGGTATGAAGGTTTGGTTACCTTGGTATGGATATTTGGTTACCAACTGCACTATGAAAAAACTGCAGTTGTAGAGGTGGATTAGTTATCTTGGTATGAAAGTTTGGTTACCTTGGTATGAATGATTGGTTACCTTGATATGTGAAGACTCCATTGACGCCACCATGAGCTTGAAGACTCCATTGACGCCATCATGGCGGGGGAGGGAGGCGGTGAAGGGAGGCAGTGGAGGGAGGGGGAAGGAAGGCGAGAGGAAAGAGGGAAGCATGGGAGGAAGGAGGCAGTGGAGGGAGGAGGCGGTGACGGAAGGGAGGCGGATGAGAGATGAGGGAGGCGGGAGGAGGGGGAGGGAGGAGGGAGGCGAGAGGAGGCGGGGGAGGGAGGAGGGAGGCGAGAGGAGGCGGTGGAGGGAGGAGGTGGTGAGGGAAGGTGCCATTAAATAGAGAGGAGTAAATATGGTGGTTATAGTTCTCATTGATTTAAGGGATAATGATTTAATGGGTTTATTCTTGTTGCACTCTTTTTGTAATTATTTTGTTAGTGCATGTAATTCTTTTGTTAGTGCACTATTCTTGTAATTTTTTACTAATTGTTATATACTTATGTAAAGAACCCTAAAAACTAATTAACCAACTGAATAAGATCTAAATAGTTTTGATTAACTAGATAGTTTTCAACCTAAATTGTCAGGTCTATATAGTATGAGTTTGAAAATATGTGAGTTATGGAAGACGATGAAGATGCTACCGATAAATTTGTGATTTACTCGAAAGGAATAGAGAATATGAATATTGGGTTTTGTCTTCCCCTTTTTTTTCCTCTAAAAAAATTGAATTTTGTATTAAAATTTTGTGTTTTTATCACTGGAATGTTCATTTTTTTCAACTAGATTATTTCTCTATTTGAATTGGATTGGAATTTTTTTAAGTTGATTGTTTCTTTTAAAGTGGATTTTTTTTGTAAATATATTTTAAATTTGTAATAGTTTTTTATTACTAATTTAATAGTCTTTATTATTTTTTGAATTTTAACTAATTTTTCTAAAATTTTAATTAACGTTTTTTAAATATTAATTAGATATTCTGAAATTTAACTAGTTTTTAGGTTACATATATTAAAATTTAATTATTAGTTAACATAATAAGTAAATCAACTATTTTACCCATGTTTCTAATGATGTCATCATCCCTGTTTTAAAGAGTTGACCGAAAAATCTAGCAGAGGGTGTATTTAATTTTGAAATTTATGGTGATTTAATCTAAAATTTAGTTTAGGGTACAAATTGATTCCGAGTGCAAAGTTTGGGGTGCGAAGCGGATTTTAGTAAAAAAAAATGAGATCAATTTTAGGCCTTTTATTAAATTAAAATTTATTTATTGTTTTATAATATTATATTAAGTTAAATATATTTTACATACTCCCTCTATCTCATAAAAATAATGACTTAAGTACACTTTTTATTAAGCTTAAAATTTTGTCTTGACTCTGACGAGATATAACCGTAACTGATACTAATCTTAGTAAAACTTGATATTTTAAACTCTATTGGGTTGTGATCAAATATGAGTATGAGGTATACACTTCCCCCCCCCCCCCACACACACACACCCCCCCCCACAGATATATATATATATATATATATATATATATATATATCACGTACTTGCCATAAAGCATAATATAGGCCACATACATCATCAATAGCGTTCATTCTAACTATGAGCGGCCCAAATTAAAACATGAAAAACGTCATCCGCTACTATTTGTAGCGGACGGTAAAAAAATACTAAACTCATCCGCTACTAATAGTAGCAGACAGTAATCAAAAACCTTAAATAATAGTAAACCTTAAATCCTAAAAACTAAACTCTAAACCCTATAATGTCTCCTAATCAGTATTGAAATTGGATGTAGTTATAAAATTGGACTTTTTGATCAACGTCCGTTACTATTAATAGCGGATGAGTTTAGTATTTTTTACCGTCCGCTAATAATATTAACAAATGACGTTTTTCATATTTTAATTTGGACCGTTGATGATTAGAATTGACGATATTGATAGTATATATATACCTTATAATGATCCATAACACGTACGTGTTATTATAGATTATTCACATTCACTATATATAGAGAGAGTGAGTCAGAGAGAGAGAGTTATTTTTAAAATTAGCTTTTTGTATGCATATTATTAAGGTGAAGGGAAAGGTTTTACCGCTTAGTTGGAAGTTGGAACAATGTTACTGATCAAAAGAAACTTATTTACTATCATTTATCCCTTCTTTCTTTCCACTTTCTCATTATCTTATTTCTTATATTTTAGGACTCAAACTTTAATTATTCTAAATCTTTAACTAATCATTTAGTTATTACGATCCTTAATTTTTTAAATTTTAACTTTGAAATTTTATTATTTCAAAAAAAAATTACACACGCATAAATGTGTACCACACAGACTATTATATAATTGTATAACTATTTAAGTTATCTCATTAAAAACTCATTACATTAATAATACAATGTGTTTTTAGTAATAAAAATATTGCATGTTGCTTGATTTTGAGTTAAAAACAATTGTACAAAAGTAGTATAAAAGAATTAGAGGAATTTTACTTGGGAAAGAGGGGGAGAATTTAGGAAAACAGTGCGGGATGAGGAGGGTATATATGAAATATTATTTTTTGGGACGAGTTGGGTACGAGAGAAACAATACATTGTCAAGACGAGTGTGAGAAAGGGTACTCTTGACCATATTCGCTTTGTTGCCAAATCTATTTTTCACACAAGTATACGAGAGAGAATAAACAAGTTACGGTTTTAAAGATTTAATTCTCTTCCACCATTATACTTTTCCAACAATACACCACATTTAAATTTTTATAAAAGATGCTTTATATACATTTTTCACACAATTTAAGAAGAATAACATTAGCAGATGGAATATAAATAAATTCTCATTTTATTTAAAATGAATTTCACATAAATACACAAAACAAAAATTTTTATTCTTACAAATAGTAGATCCTGATTAAGTACTTTCGAAGATATAATTGTCTCTATATTATATTTTATGTTTAAATTATATACTTTAAATATATTTATAAATACAAAATACTTTTACACTTCAATCTTTTTGCAGAAAGGAAAGGAATATATAACAAAAGTCATATAAGAAAAAGGAAGAGTATACAACTACTCTCCCATGGTGGTGAATTTTAATTGAAGTAATGGGCAGTGAGTGATCAATAGAAGAGAAAGGTACATGTGGTTGAAACCGTTGAATGGTCAAGTTCATGTTGGTGTGGCATACCCCCTGTTCTTGGTTGTAAGTCACGTGCATACTTGATCATGCTCCCCTACCTATAATAAATCTATCAACAAAATTCATGTTGCCCATGGCCCCACATATCATTGATTTTGGAGTAAAAGACACTTTGAGGACTCTAAATTTGCATCAAAAACTCTTCGCGGACATGATAATTAAATATAGGCTCTTTATAATTTTACATATTTGTATTTTGATCTTCCATTTTTTAATAGAGAGTCAAAATATAAATAGGTGAAATTGTAAAGAGCTCGTGTCTAATTATTATGTTCAATTATCATATCCGTATAAAAGAGTTTAACTTGCATATACTTCGACACTTTGCGCCCCCTAACATCACTCTTAATTTAAAAAACGACATTTTGTATTTTGAATTTTAATTCTTGTTTCAAGTTAAAGAACCCTAATTCTGGACAAATAATATTTTTTTTAGTACGGTTGACCTTCAAATTCTTCAAAAATTATTATCCAAATATACATATAATCAAAAGAAAGTGATTGATTATCTTCTTCGAAACAGGACTATATGAAAGATGGAAAAAAAAAAAAAAGGAGTTTCCCTTACGGTGTCGTCATCTTAGAGGTTAGTGCCATAATTATGGATTACACCATTATGAATTATTTTAAATTTATCTGAAATAAGAAATGCTTAGTTCAAAAGCAATTTTCAATTAATTAGACAACCCCTTACTCTAAAAGAATTTGTTTCATGTAAATAAATAGTTTAAGTTTACAACTTTAAATAGTTATATTTTCGTAGATAACTGTTATTGTCTTCTTAGACACAATATAATTCTTTCAAAAAAAAAAATCTAAAACTTTGTTATAATTATATGAGAAAGGAAGTACCTTAATATGTATCTAACTTATACTAGTATAATATGTCTTATATGGGTTAAACTTGTCATTATAAGTACCTCTTTTGTTCCAAAATTAGATATATAATTTAATTTTTGAAATTAAACGACGACATATTAAATTTTAAATTGATGTGAATTTATTTATTTTTAATTGATACAATTATTATAATTGTATAGTATATAACAAAAACTATTAATCACAAATTTTATTTCATTCTAAACATTTATGAGTCATACTAATTTTGAAGTTTAATATGTCGTCGTTTAATTTTAAAAGTCGTATCTTTAATTTTGAAACAGATAGATAGAGTATTTTTTTATGTAGATTAATCCAATCATATACATGCCAATAAGAAAAAACATGTAAAATTTATATTGTTTAATGATGTTTATCAATAATTTTATATCAATTAAAATTATAGAAATTTGACCAAATAAATAAATTTATTTGTACGTTATTATAATAATAATGCTCCACAACGTCAAATCAAATAAAGATTTAAATTCTTTATTTATTCTTTTGCTAGTACAAATTATATTAATATTGAAAAGTATAAATAAAGTAATTGTGTAAAATTTAAATATATAAACACGGATGGATACCCAAGGAACATTTCATCAAGTTTAGCTTTAATTGGACCTTGAAAGAGAAAGCCCATCGAAAACAGTAGGGCCCAAATCAAGTCTTGGGCCCATTGCATATTTTGTGGCTTTAAAAAAAGTAAAATTACCGGGAACAAAGCTGGCGTGTCGGTGCCGACACCAAATATCACCGACAGAATGACCGGTAGAAGAAGGGTGGGAAACACCGATAAGTCCAATTTTAACCGGCAAGTGGGGGTGGAGGTAATGTTAATGTTACCGCGTCGGTGGCGTAAATATCCGACTTTCACTCCTCTCTAGTGTCTCGTGCCTCAACTGCATATCACCGACGGTTTTCTGTTGCTCCACAATTTCGACCGTTGACATTGATATATACTAGTACATAGTTAACATCACCGACGTTTTCTAATTAATTTTATAAAATTTTAAAATATAAAAATTTAATGAAATTCTAGATTCTTAGTATACATAACTATAATTATTATATCAATCAATCAACACAAAAATACAAATGACAAATACTGAGTCATTTTGGTTGATTTCGAGTCGACTCAATAATTTCAAAAAAAATTTTGTCAATTCAGTAGTTCAAGATTTTTATTTTTATTTTGCTATAAAACATGCAACATATATTTTCTTTAAGTGATAATAATACATTAATATTACTACATATATTGTATCCTAATTTCTAGTTTTAGACTTACTAATGATATATTATAATTCTGACTAATTTATTTTATCATTATAATTCTGACTAATTTATTTTTAGACTTACTAATGATATATTATAATTTTGACTAATTCATTGACTTAATTAGTATAAAACTATTTCATTCACCATAATATATAATAAATATGACTCTGACTACACACCAACTTACACTTAAAATTTCTACAAGTTTACCCTGAACAAACATCATGTTCTCTTGAACCAACTATCTTTCAATTATTTTTTAAAAAAGATGATCTTACTATTAAAGTTAAGAGTAACTAAAATTTAGATATGGTAGTAAATACAAAAATAATTTTTAACACTAACGTTATCCTACTAGATGAAGAGATACATATTATTTTTATAATCTATCAATCAATGTTTTAAAATATAAATATACATAACTAATATAAATATCGCACATCGTGCAAAGAGTTATTCATAAAATAATATGACAATAATTTTCTTTTCAGATATTAAATATAACGTATGTCCATTATGTAGATTAAAAGTGACATTGTAATGACTTAATTTGAAATTTAAAAATATTATTATTGTTGTTGTTGTTGTTGTTGTTGTTGTTGTTGTTGTTGTTGTTGTTGTTATTATCACTCAAATATATGATTTCTAAAGTTTGTCCGATATGTGAATTTTAAAATTTATCAGTACTTTACACGAATTATAAGTTTGTATTAAACTAAAAAGTATCATTAAAAGTAATTATATGTGCATAACATATGTCCCAACTGTTGGGCACAAATAGTTGTACACTAATAGAGAGAATTCGTATAACTCATAAAAGTTTAGAATGGAAAAAATTTTGTGATTAATAATTTAGAATGAAATAAATTTTGTGATTAATAATTTTTGTTATATACTGTACACTTATAATAATTGTATCAACTAAAATAAAATAAATTTACACCAATTTGAAGTATAATATATTGTTGTTTAATTTCAAAAGTCAAATTGTATATCTAATTTTAGAACAGAGAGAATATATTATACTGTAGTATTGTATGTTAAAAAATATTACGAATACACTGTTCTTTTCATATGCCTTATTAATAGATTTCACATTTATGTGAGAGATGTTTTTATGAAAATGTTATTTTTTTTATGAAAATAATGTCGTCTTCTTATTTTTATTTTTGGGTGAATAAAAATTAAATAAACCCCAAATATAGAAAACCAGAACAAGCTTTAAATGAGGCACGTGGCACGTGGGCTTGACAAATGTTTGTAATAAAATACAGTGAATGACATTTTTTTTTTTTTTTTTTTATCTATTTAGATTAGAATAGATTCAATGTTTTCAGGATTTCAGTTGGAAATTTAGACATGATTTTGTTGGCTTTTCTTAGGACCAATGTGGCCTACATCATACTATATAAATTGAAATATCATGTGAATGTGTGTGTGTGTGTGTGTGTGAATAATTGTAAAGAATAAAGAATTTGTGAAATGATAAGAGTATAAAGATACTCTTCTACAAATTAAGCCCATAGATAACCTCCTCATTCACTAGAATCATGGAATTTATGTAAATTAACATTTTATTTGCAACTATTCTTAAATTTATTTGATCAAAGCGTGTAATATTATCCCATTTATGCTTGAAATAATGGTTACACAAGTTTTCAAAAGCATCTAAGACATTCTATATAAGACACGTGGTTGATATTATCAGAGTAAAAATATTATTGTAAGAGCAAATATATATTTATCGATAATTTTGTAATTCTTCCAGCGATATTTATTGTTTTGATAATATTATTTTTGCTCTGACAATATCATTCACCTTAAAAAAAAACCACAATATAAAGACCACTTCTAACATTTGTTCACAACCAACACACAACATACCAGTATATAATTATTTCTTCTTTTAAAATACCTAATAATCTTTTGACTATCTTTCAATCAACATATGTGACATGTATAAACTTCTTTACATAGAATAAGACTTAAAATTCAAGTATATGTTTTGTTTAGGGTGGGTAAATTTGGGAATTTAATATTTTTACAAGCATTTTTCCAATGACTGAGTTCCATGCTCACCTAAGTGGGAGTTGATAAAATAAAAATACTTGTAAAAATTGCAATTCTCTAATTACAAAAACTCCACACAACAGCAAATTAGATTGCCATATTTTAACATTTTTCACAACCTAGACCAATATATATATATATATATATATATATATATATACATATATATATATATATTAATTCACTAAATAATCGAATGGCCCAAAGTTCAGTTGTACAAATTTGGAGCCACAATGTGTAACTTATATACACATTTGCACTACTTTTGGAACCACAAGCCCAATGTATAAGATCAGGCTTTCCTACACATTAGGCCCAAACGGCACATAAATAGGGTCATGTGGCCCATGTAAATATACTGATTTAGTTTTTAATATTTCTAAAAATAAAATAAAATATTACTACCTCTATTCCAAAATTAGAGATATATTTTTCTTTTTACTCCGTTCAAAAATTTGAGATATATTTTTATTTTAAGACTATAAAGTGATATGATATTCTTAATTTGTTATTATTTTTTTTTTATTATTTTTAATATCACACCAAAACTGAATTCTTAACTAATATTAAAGTTATATTTGAGAACATAAAATTATCTTTAAAAATCGTTGTTTTACAACTGTATCTCTAATATTAAAACGGAATGATTATATACTAAGACTCTCCTTTTGAAGCAGAAATAGTATAAAAGCACGGTCAAACTTACAAAATATATTTCTAAAATTACTGTCACATTGTTATATATTCTTTAAAATAGTGAGTACAATTAAAGAATAATGTTACACAATATATCAATGAGTAATGTAAATATTAACAAAATATATTGTTAAAATAGTAAGTAACTATATATCTCACCTCAAACAAGATAAAAAAGATTATTACTCATACTCTTAAAAATGGTGCCACTCTCTCTCTCTCTCTCACAATCAAATTACCATCTCATATGAATGAAAATTTCAGTTGTTTAAACTCAATTTTCCTTTTCACTTTAGGCTTTTCCAGAAAATGGAAAGGAAAAAAAAGAGAGTGGAAATTTAATTTTCCTAACTAAATCTACCTCTTTATCAGCACATAATAAATAAGAGAATTGTTATTTTCACAAGTTTTTGATAATTTTCGTAAGCACCCTCTTACACAGGGTCGGTCCAAACTTTTTAGGGGCCTTAAGCAAAATCTTAAATTGGGGCCTTTTTAATTATTTAATTATTTAATATTAAATTAAATTAATATTTATGATTTTTTTAATTAGAATTTTATTTTTCTTGCACTTTTAGATGCAAAATTATTGATCAAATTTTTATAATCAATTTTCTCTAACATATTTTTTTCAATTGATAAAATTGCTAATCCACTTAATCTTTCTTGGGACATAGTCGATCTTAAGTAAGATTTTATCAATTTTAATTTTGAAAAAGTTCTTTCTGCAGAAGCAACTGTTACAGGAATTGTTAATAAAATTCTATATGTGATGCATGCATTTGGAAAAGATTCTAACTTTTTTATATAATTCAGAATGTCAACTGGAGTGTTCTTCTTTTCTTCTGTTTGTATAACTCCTCTTAAAATTTTTAATTCCGAAAATAAATCTAGACCATCAATATCAATGAAATTTTTATATGTGAGAGCATTTTCGAGATAAAGACATTTATCATGCAAGCTATCATCATCAAATAATTTTAATTTTTCAAAACTAAACAGAAAACCAAAAAGTTCTTCATATAAATGAAACTGTTCAAACCTTTGCTCAATTGAGGAAATAGCTTGATCAACTATAAATAAGAAATAATCAATTCTAAAAGATTTTTCAACAGATTGTGTTATCTCATGATCAACATTTTCATCAAAGTATTTTTTCCTACGAATTACACGTTTTTCTTGAAAAACAGGTTCAATTTTCAATTCTTTAGCAATTTCTATGGCCGAATTCATAGCAGCTGCAAATCCAATTTCTCTATAATTTTTGAAAAAATCTATAAGAGTTTGTAATTGATTTATAGCCACATCAATATGCATATCTTTTGATTGTAAAATTTTACTAACTGAATTGACCGCAAATAGCACATCATACCAAATAGTCAAACTCAATAAGAACTCAAAATCTCCAAACTCATATGTTGCTAAAGAGTTAGCTTCACTTCTTGTTTTAGAATCTTGATCAGTACTTTTTGCTAACTCAAACAAAGCATCCCTTATATTTGGAGCTTGAAATCTTATAGCTTTTACACTTTTAATGCAACTTTTCCAACGTGTTTGTGATAACGGTTTAAAAGTGAATCTCGGTATATTCTTTTTTAAAATATTCCATCTCTTTGTTGAAGAGGAAAATAATGTATATAAACGTTGTACCACTCCAAAAAAAGATACAGCTTTAGTACATGAGTTTGTCATATCACAAAGCACTAGATTAATGTTATGACTACCGCATGGTGTGTAAAATGCTTTAGGATTAATTTCTAGAAGTCTTCTTTGTACACCTTGTTTATTTCCTTTCATATTAGATCCATTATCATAACCTTGTCCTCGTATGTCATTAATGTTAAGTTGAAGTTTCGCCATTATATTTATAAGTTCATTAAAAAGACCTAAACCAGTAGTGACGTCTACTTTTATAAATTCTAAAAAATATTCTTCTATTTTTATTGGACTTGTTGAAATATCCACGCATTTTAGTACGAGAGTCATTTGTTCTTGATTACTTATATCAGGAGTGCAATCAAGTATAATTGAAAAATATTTTGCTTCTTTAACTTTTTTAATAATTTTACTTCTAATTTCATTTGCTATCAATTGTATCAATTCATTTTGAATTTTATGACCAAGATAATGTTTATGAATCTCACCTTTTTGAATACGATTAATATGTTCTTGCATCACCGGATCAAATTTTGCGATCATTTCAATTAAACTTAAAAAATTTCCATTATTTTGTTGATAAATCTTTTCTTTTGTTCCTCGAAATGCTAAATTATTTTTACCTAAAGTCTTTATGATTGCAATAATTCTTTGTAATACATTTTTCCAACGGTCTTTCTCTTTGTTAATTTGTTCTTGGACACTTTTATCAATTGTTTTATTTTTCAATAATCTTATTTGTAAATCACTCCAAGAGTACATATTAGTAATATGCTCACTACTTGTTTCATGTCTTTTAAGATTACCACTAAGATTTCTCCAATCACTAGTTCCTTGATTAGCTAATTGATTTGTATAAGTTTCTGAATTAAACAACTTGCAGCAAAAACAAAATACACGATCTAATTCATTTGAATACACTAGCCATTTTCTATCATATTTCTCCCCATTTAATAAAGTTCGAGTGTAATATGTAGTAGAAAAATGCCTAGAGTTTCCATCTTTAGGAAATTCTAAATCATTATGTCTAATTGGACCATTTTCTACTAACAAATCTCTCAATTTTGAGTCAATATTTGTCCATTGTGCTGGATCATAAATATTGAGAGGCCTAAGTGTTTCGTTAATATATTCATTTGCTTCTAAATTGTTTTGATTCGATATATTCTCATTAGTATCTTTTGATTCACTAGCATTAAGATTTTTTTCATTGTTGTTATCTTTCGATTGACTATCGCAAGGATTATTTTCATTTGTTTCTTTTGATTGTGTTATTGTATTATCTTCCAACTCTTTAAACTGAACTTCTAGTTCATTTGTGGAACTTTCACCTAATTTTTCTGTGATATTTTTTTAGTATTGGTAATAAATTTTTCAAGAGCTCTCTTTTGGGATTCAATTAATTTTTCTGCTCTTTTTTTTTTTTGAAGTTTTTGATATCCAGATTCATATTTTCGAGTAGCCATATAGTGCTAAAAAAATAAGATACAAGCCAAAAAAACAAATAACAAACAGATACTTTCCAAATTCCAATCAAAAAATAAATAACAATAGTCAATAGATAATTCTCAGCAAAAAAAAATAACAGAATTTTTTTAACCAAAACAAGTAATAATAGTACCTAATTAACAAATAAAATTTAATAAAATTAAAATAGAAAAGTATAGAACAATAGAACCTGATTATGCTGATTAATAATTTATCCCAAGAGGCCAAGATTAAATACCTGAACAATGATTAATGAACATTACAAACTCATTAATTAAGAAATATTAATTTACAAATCCTAATTGCAAAGAATTTTTTTTACAGAACTTTAATACCTATCATCTAAAAAAACAAAATCGAAAATGATTCAAAATTACCTATTGATGTAATGTAAATATGTAATGATGTGTTGAATTCAATATTTGAAGCAAAAAAAATTAGAGAGAGACGAAGTGATAAAGAGATGAAGAAACTGGGCTTAAAATGACTTATACGTTAAAATAAGTTAAATTATAAGTTGTTTTAAGTTGTGACTTATAAGTAAAAGCGTTCGGCAGATAATGACTTATAAGTCATAAATTAAGTTAAAACAAGTTGTGAAAGTGTTCGGCTGATAATGACTTATAAGTCAATTTTAAATGTAAAATTACTAAAAAGGGCATTATAAACAGCTTATTCTTAGTAAACAGCTTATTATTTAAACAGTTTATTAGTAAACAACTTATTTAAACAGCTTACTAGTAAACAACTTATTTAAACAACTTATTAGTAAATAACTTATTATTTAAACAGTTTATTGGTAACCAACTTATTATTTAAACAGCTTATTAGTAAACAACTTATTATTTAAACAGCTTATTGGTAAATAACTTATTTAAACAACTTATTGGTAAACAACTTATTATTTAAACAACTTATTGGTAAACAACTTATTATTTAAACAGCTTATTGGTAAACAACTTATTATTTAAACAACTAAATATTGGTAAACAACTTATTAATAGTAAATATATTATTTAAATAGCTTATTATTTAAACAACTTATTAGCAAACAACTTATTTGAACAGCTTATTAGTAAACAACTTATTAATAGTAAATATATTATTTAAATAGCTTATTGGTAAATAGCTTATTGGTAAACAACTTATTATTTAAACAACTTGTTATTTAAACAGTTTATTGGTAAACAACTTATTGGTAAATAACTTATTATTTAAACAGTTTATTATTGTTAAACAACTTATTATTTAAACAGCTTATTGATAAACACTTTATTTAAACAACTTATAATATTAAATGTATCAACCGTACATATAAAAACATTGTGAAATATAAAGAATTGGACTCGTATATTATTTATCAATAAAAATATATAAAATATTTAATTATATATTTTACTTTTTTTTATTATATTTTGTGTGCATAATGTTTTTGGTATAATTAATGTTTTTAACACTATTCTTCTTTAATTTTTTTTGTTTCAACAATAAAAATATCATTAAATTAATTTACGTGTCAATTAAAATTAAATCCCTTCTCAGCCATCTAAAGAGAATGTTATGCCTGCTAACTTTCGAGATCTAGCAATTATTTTGATTTTTCAAAATAAATTTGTGACTGTTTTTATATTCAAAGCGATACAAATTTATTTAAATTTAACTAATATAATAACAAATATTATAAATTAATTATTCAAAAAGTACTACTACTATTTTTTTCACTAAATGAGTTATTTGTTAATCTTTTTTATGAAATTGAACATTAATGGGAAAATGCATTCAACTATCTTAAACGCCTTTATTTGGACTAAATTGTTGCAAAAATTGTTCCATGCGCGAGTAAAGTTATTTATTTTCCCCTTTTTTTTTCTAAAATATAGAAGCAATTTTTCATTCATAGGGACATTGTATTTTTACATATCCAAAATCTAAGTAACATAAATTTTCACTTTTAATAAATGCATTAACATATTTGTTCTTGAATTTTCATTTGGAAGTAATATTATGTTCGTTGGAAGTATTTTTGAGACGTTGATGTTCTTATCGTAATTTGTATGTTATTTTTAAGTTAAAAAAATATTATTATTTTTTTTAACCATCTATAATATTATAATTCATTAATTATAGGTATACATTTCAATTCTAAGAACTAAGAGGGAAAAGAGACATGAAGAGATGTAGGAGGGGTAGAGATGTAATTTACCAAGACAATAGAGGAGTAATATAGTCATTACATTTGGTCAAAATAGCTTATTTAGAATGACTTATAAGTCATTTTTTTTAAGTCTCAAATTGTTACTTATTTTTTTTGACTTATAAGTCAAAAAATAAGTAACAATTTAAGTCATAGCCAAACACTAAAATAGCAAAAAGCTCCTTATAAGTTGGTTTGACCAACTTATAAGGAGCTGCCGAACAGCCCCTGAGAGAGAGAAGTAGAGAGAGGCGAAAGGTCTGCAGAGGGGAGGCAAAGAAGAAAAGAGAGAATGGTTTAATTGTTAGGGTTAGGGTTTGTGAAATAAATTGAGCCTTTTTTAAATGGACTCAAGTATATGGTTTATTAAAAATTTTGGGCTTTTTAAATTTTGGGGCCTCTTAATTTTTGGGGCCTAATGCAATGGCTTAATTCGCTTAACCATTGGGCCGGCCCTGCTCTTACATGACGAAGAGCATATACTATGTGTAAGTGAGATAATGTGAAATTATAAAAAGAGACTTGTGAACATAACAATTTATCATTTTATACTACATGTTACATAAGTTGGGCCAATAATAAAGAATTAAGATTGAGAACCAAACACCTTTCACTCATAAAAGAAAGAGCTTTACAAAATGAATTCCCCCCACAAATGCAATGAATCAAATACAATATTGACCTAAAAATCAATGACCTTGATCTTCTTCAATTTCGTTCTAGAACTGAATCTAGTATCTGATGTCTACCACGAAACTGACATTGTCTAGTGATGAATCATAGAGTCCATTGAAACTGATTTAGACGCGTCCAGATGGTTAAGCCGGCATGTTCCAAGAAGGAATTCGGGGAGCTCTTCGTGTGTATCAGCCTGCAGCGAAAGTTGAGATTTTCACATGAATATTTCATCATTTTCATTCAGATTCATAAAAGATGCACAATTCTAAGAATGCTAGCTGCACTTGCTAACAAATAACCAACGAACCACATTCTCTTCAACCTCTTTCACAAGGTTCGTTATTTCATTGTATGTTTTCCTGATTTTTAAACTTTCTATACTGTACATATATAATAGGGAGTGATCTATTGCGAAAGGTGACTATGAAGTGTGTAGTAACTAACACGTCTTGTACCGCTTATTCCCATATTCGGCGGACGCAATTTTAGAAAATGAGACAATCATACAAACCATTATGGTGTGCATGAGAAGTTCTCGTACACACCATTATGAATGGTGCGGATGGAAAGTTCTCGTACGCACCATTATGATGCGCACACAATTTTTTTAAGTTCTCCCCAAGGCACCATATAATGGTGTGTGGAGGATTTTTTTTTTTTTTTTTTAACTCACGTCCTTCGAATCCGTTAGTGAATGATACAAGATGGGTTAGCTACTACACGCTCCATAGCCACCTTTAGCATGGTTGAAAATGCTTACTATGACACTATTAGGATAAACATATCTTTGTCCGTCCATAAGAGAAATGGGCCATCCGGAGTTTAAAAAAGGTGTTATCGAATAGTAGCGAAAGTTAAAATTTTAAATTTGGATATCTCCAATTAACTGCTAGAGATGTGTTTATCCGAATAATGCCATAGCAAACATTGACTATGGATCACTCCCCTATATGCATGTGTATGCATGTATGTATATATGTGTGTGTGTGTGTGTGTGTGTGTGTATATATATATTTTTTTTTCTCTTTTATAAATAGCTGTTTGCGCGCACACAAAATCCAAGCCATTAATGCATTTTTTGGGTGTCAAAGCAGTTGGACAATTTTGAAGAAGAAGAGCAAGAAGAAAATGCCGGGAATAAACTATAAACCTTTATCTTGAGAATTTTAATAGCTTTACCTGTATCAAAAATGCCATTTCTATAACTAGATTGTTCAGGTATTTAAGAACGAGACTGACAACACCTCTTGCCACAGTTGACGACCCCACGTCAATATCAAGCTGAAAATTTAGATATATTATCAAGATTAGCATAAGTTATGTGATACGCCTGGAAAAGTTGGACAAAAAGATTAGGGGGAGAAAGGTAAACATTAGCTCGTGGTTTGTAACGATAACAGTTCAAAAATTAGTTCCAACTAGTTCTTGAGCCTGACTGCAATAAAACTATCGGGATTTTTAAATTCCATCCCACATGATTTGTGAAATACATGATCTTGAATATTACCTCCAAGTAGTTCTTTCCTCGAAAATAATTAACTTGGAGTGCTTGACCCACCAAACCAGCTTTCTTTCCGACACTCTGCTTTACGATCCATGATCCCTAATAGGAGAACCACAAAGTAATATTCAAGTCCAATTAGTTTCAGGTTATAACTAGAATTAGGTCATTGTGTTGCTTTCATTTTAGAAGATTGATAAAATATGTTCAACAAAACATAAAATGTGGGGGGAAAAAAAAGTTTTTCAGAAATGGTGTCCCAATTAGAGTCATATTTGATTGCTTTTTATGTATACTAACCTCAGAGATATATGGTATGAGCTTAAACCTTGAACTCCTATAGGCATCATCTTCATCAACAAAGCGCGCTAGTAAGGGAGAATCTTTCAAAGGAGTAGTCATCATGTAATATAGAGCCAGACTATAGGTAGTTGTACCAGGGACCTGATTCACGGAATTAATCATCATAAATATAACTGTTGTAAATGATCAGTTAAAAAGCCATGAAATCAGCATTGGAAAAAAATATCACCTGCATATTAACGATGAAGAAGAATTCTGGTCCACCCTGTGCTGCATATTTCTGCCAAGTTCCCAATTGAGTTTTCACGGGGGAGAATATCGGTTTAGTCATATGAATAAGTGGATGTGTGCATGTGTGTGGAAATAGTTGTTTTTATATTTACTATTACATTAAAATATTGCAGATTGAGTTTCGATGATGTGAATCCATGACTAGTCAAGAGAAAGATAGTAAAGCATAAATCAAACCTGAACAATGCCTCCAGGGCGGCCACCAAGATCATCTTCACGCTTGTCAGATTTTAACCAATCTGCAGCTATCAAATCCATCAAGGTTCCTTTTGCCTTGATCTGGTGAAGAAACAATTTAAATGCATTTCAGATTTAAAGGTTGTGAATTTGTGATAGAAAACAAAGACGTCTAATATGTAGTAGTGAACAAGCAAATGTGCATTCTACGCACAAAAACCAAGGTAGTAGGCACGACAGTTATAACAATGATGACAGGTGGCAAAAAGTTTGAATACCATTATCATTAAGGAATTCTTACAGTGACAGAAACACAGATAAATTGTTAATGATGACAATTTAAGTTCAACATTGATTTATAGATATATATCTTTTTTTTTAGTCCAAATGACTATCTTTAACATCAATAAGATCAATTGTTAATGATGACAATTTAAGTTCAACATTGATTTATAGATATATATCTTTTTTTTTTAGTCCAAATGACTATCTTTAACATCAATAAGATCAGAGGTACACATCTTTCCAATATTTGCATGATCTCTTTTAGACTTTTTGGTATCAGAATGTAATGCATATGTCCAACAATGGTCATTAAGATATTTTAAGTTTAGCCAGTTAAATATGACGTATGTGGATTTCAAGTTTTCATCTTGTTTCCCCAAAAAATAACTTGAAGAGAAAAAACGTACCTTCTGACGGTCTTTGAGATAACTCTTTCCTCGAATTAGGAAAGTCGAAGGATCGGCAGCTGCCCAACTGCAAGGCAGAGTACAACTTGAGTCATTTGGGAGAGTGGATCCATAGCAGCATGACACATTATCTTCCCAAGCCAACTCTTGTAAGTCCATATAACCCTTTCTCTGAACTGCATTAAAAGAGAAGGTCCAAATCATGTATGAATTAAACAACCACTTATACAACCATTCACACCTATAATCTGCAGACCCATCATCCTGATGGCCAAGATGACCTTTAAATGGACTAACCTGCAAGGTTATGCAACTTTTTCACAAAATTGGCAGCTGTGCGCGGTTTAGGTTGGCAAGTCTCCTGTAACTCAGAGTCAAAAAATGACGTCAACAAACAAAGTGGCACTTCTGAATCGCAGATTGCCACAAGAAGAATAACAAATAACAATTGCCCAAAATTCAAGTCTTTGGCATTTTGAAATTTCTTAGTGACTAAATATAAATCGAAACATTCACTCCAATCAGATGCCCCATAGCAGTTGAATACACAAGTTGGAAATAGTATTGGAGTTGCCCTATGTATGTGGGTGAAAATAATACTCCATACATTCCACTTTGAAAGTCATAGTTTTGCATGCCTGTGACACAGAATTTAAGACATTAAAACAAATATCTAAGTCTATCAACGAAAGTCTTAACACCGTGCAACAAACACAATTTCCAACCATGACATTCAAAGCGGAATGGGGGGAGTATGAATACCAACTTACCCCAAGTTGAGTTTTGAAGGAAAAAAAAAGACTCAGGGTGGGCATAGATAAAACCACTAAGACTTCATAACCAATGAGATGACAAGAAAGGAGCGGAAGATAGAATTGAAATACAGAAGATGAATCCTACTCTAGATAAATGCCTAGGAAAAGGATGAAAAAGCACATAACTGCAATGTGAATCAAATGAACAGCTTATTTAAACATTGATCAATAATAAAATCAGAGTTATCTCATTAGAGGAACACAAAAAGGTGTGCCTATGAATGTACAGCTTGTGAAGGAAACTATTTTAGGAAGTTCACCTAATTCATATTGGCCATGTCAAAATCAAGATAATCTGCCGAATGCTGCATTATGTGACCTAATAAATCAAATAATTTCATCTGACAGTCAAGTAGCTGTGATTATCAAAATCTGATAAATATAATCATCTGTAGTTTAATAAGGGTCACTGGTTCCCGATCCTTGGGGCCAAAATTAACAATAAAAAAAGTGGTACAAAAAAGGTTGCTACGTATCCTCAGTTCCTCATGTCTTGACCTACTATTGAACTCATTGCAGGGTCGAGCTACCAATGGAATTGTATTATAAGCAACTTGCTCTTTCAAAATACATAGAATGTAGACCATTCCAAACAATAAAGTTTCAGAGCTGAAGTAGCTATTTACTCCATCCGTCCTGCAAAGGTTGTCACCTTTTTTTGGCATGCCTCTGATACAGTTTTTAACACTTTGCATGAAGATGTTTATACAATATATCTTACAGCATTTCTATAGTTTTTATATGTTTGTATATTATATTTTTTAACCATATGAGAAAATAATTGAGAATATAATGTATAAACTATTTAATGTACGTCTTAAAATATGCACACATCCTAAAAAGGTGAAAATACTTGCAGGATAGAGGTAGTAGTAGTATTAGACAGTAAACAAATGCATCTGCATTCTGCCCAAGAAAAATTAACTAAGGAAATTATCTCATTTTGTTAATAATAAATTTAGAAAAGTCACATATTATTGGAAAAAGAAGTGAATCAGCTGTATACTGCTGGATCTGTTGTCTAACTATTTGTTTTTTCTTGACAATGCAGCAAGTATTATTTGTTACATTGTAGATAATTTGTAATTAGTGCTAAATGAAAGGCAATCCAATCTATTAAAAGTTAATAATCTCCTTGTAGGATCAATAATTCAAGTTTGGTAACCAACACATACCTGATAGTGACATTCTTGACTCCTATCAGAAGACCAATCATTCTCTAATTGGCCATCCTCGAACGGTTCAGGGACATCAAAAAACTCGTCAGTTGCATTATTAAATCCTATGAGACTTGAAGACACTGAAAGCCGCTTCTCTGCCTCATCTTTCGGTTTTTCATCACCATTTCTTAAAAGAACTTCTGTTTTGATATCTTCTTTTTCGATTTGAGGCAACCCAATATCTCTTCTAAACTCTGATGGAAAATCAGAAGAGAAGTTCCCTGCTTTTGCTCTAAACATCTCTCTTAGTGCTGCAATACATAAAAACAATCAAGGTGTGATTTCTGGTACAAGATTCCAATTTTAAAAAAGAAAAAAAAAACTCTGATTGAAATGTGCAGTCCTTTCCAATCGATAGATCACACCTGCAACTCTCTCAAGCATACGGAGAGTTCTGGATCTCGCATATGATTTTCGTAGATAGGATTTCCTGAACATCCAATCAATAGCCAACATATGTTTTACAACTGACTCTTTTCCATTGTTCACAGGAGTTACAACAAATCCACCACCTGCAGATGATAACAATGCAGCAGATCAAGAGTGGGGAGAAAAAACAGAAGCTTCAAGAAATAATATCCTTGGTTAAGCATATGGAGCCAGTGAAACATTTTAGAATAAAAATGGTGCATAAACGATATTCATTTGCTAAATGCAGGGTTAATAACAGCGCAACAAATATCATAGATCATTTTTTTTGGACGACCGTCGTTACTGTTACATATTTGCTGAATAACCAATCCTGCATACATCTTTAGACGATAAATGATTCAACTATTGAAATGTGGTCATAGAGAACACAGAAAGTAATTTAGCATTATTTGTCACATACTACCTACTGCAAATCTATCAAGTATCTAGATAAACAAGACCATAGCAAAAAAGGCATGATAAGTCTTTATACTAATATCTTTTTAATCAGGTTTTAAATGTTTGCAAAGTCTCAGCCTTTTGAATTCAGTTGTGGCCCACATATCCGCTTATCTCACACTAATTTAAGGACACATTTTAGGTGCCACACTGCATGAACTTCATAAAGGACCCTATAGTCTGGTTAAGAGGAGTGAATGGCCTTCATGAAGATCCAATCACTCTGGGAATATTCTCATAGTCCATATAATTAGGAAGGTGGAATGTCATATAAGGATGCTTCCCTGGTGTGTTCCTGACCCATCACCTCAATTCTGCAAGGCCCCCTTCAGGGAACTTAGTGTACTTCAACTATGGTGGGCAGGCCACAGGATGAATTAGGCCCACATGCCAGTTGCCAAAAGGAACGTGTTAGACCATAGCATGGTCATATGGCATTTTAGTAAGTAAGTGGTAGCAATAGGACTGTTAGTTGGTTATCCTTATCTGAAATTTTAGGCACATGGGTGTTACTGTGTTAGTATACTCATGGTGTATTTTGCGTATTTGGTATATGGTTGAAGTTTCTAAATAAGAGAATAGTTATAAGTTTATCCTTGTCAATGAATTGAATTAAAAGGTTGGCTTATCCATTTCTTAGCTTTCAAGCTTTCTCTTCTTTTCAAGCTTCCTCTGAAAAATATGAGCTTTTTCTAGTTCATTGTTTTCCCTCATCTTATATTCCTGGAAAAAAGGTTTTGAGCTTTGATCCTATGGCTATGGTTGATTCATCCAATTCCTAATTTGAGTGATGGCGTGCAACAGTGTTTCCCCAAGGTGCAGCATAAAGTTGATTTCATTGCCAGAAGTTATCTTGGGAATGGAGAGCAAAACTAATAATTAAAGTATACTCTCTTGCTAGTCTTGGTTAACTTAGCCACTGCATATCATTAAACAAGAACAGTTGAAACATAAGAAGTGCACGTTCTCCCCTTGTTGTATTTTTTTCACTTCTTTAAAAAGGAAAAGGAAACAGATCTTTCTAGGTGGTTGTTTTCTATCATCTTTTGAGAGTTCTCTCTTTCGATTACACCTCTGACCTCTCATGTTATCAAGTGTCACTAGTCTTGGCATGAAGAACTAACCTGACAAAGGTTCCCGCTCTCTTTTGTACCCAAAAAAGAAAAAAGAAAGAAGGATGCAAGAAAAAGGGTGGCACAATCAGTAACAGATCCACAGAATATTGTAATCACTTAGTCTAAAATGACTTGCGGAACTTCTGACATAGGCAGAAATTTTGAGCTTTCTTTCAAAGGGCAACAGAGAGTTTCTGCTTTGGGCCTTTGGGAAAGCTTAATTGAGAGCTATCCCGACTGAACAAGATCTAGTTCCCTCTACTTATAACACCAGTCCACTTCTGAGAAATATTTATTTTTTAATTTGTTTAGACCTTGTAAGGTAGAGACCAACAGCAAAGTAGTATTTTCAAGTAGCAAACTCAATAAACTGAGGGAAGATATGATGAGGTAAATTAAATAGCTCACTACCATGTCTATAGACTTGATATTGCATATACCATACAACTATAAAAGTATAAGTTACAAACAGTTCTGTTAAGTTATAGTCGGATAGCATGTTCTTGCTGCAGGTCAAATGGCAACATTTGTAAATATGCAACTTTCTAATTGGAAATTCAAAGCATACATTACTTTTAAGGCAAGCACGAATGTAGCCATGCTGTGGAGGACACTTCCTGTGGTACACAGAATGGTATAGTATCACTGCAGCAGAACCAGTAAAAGAAAGTCAGTGCATCATAAAGATTGACAAAATTGACATATTCAACACCATTAATACCGTATGTTCCGTCATCCTCCCTCCTCCAGTAACGTCGCAACAAAAAATCTCTTTGATGCACCCCCCTGAATATTCTGTGGAGTTAAAACAATGGAATATGTTGTAGTTTCAATGTTTTTATAGAAGTTACCAGTCTTACCATGCTAGCCAATCTTTATATACTTGCACGTGAATTATATCTGTATGACCATCAAGGTGCTCAACCACTCTGCCTCCATAAAAACAGAAGTCCCATCTGCAAAACAAGATTCTAGTTCTAAGCGCAATGAAGGAACAGTTAAAATGCAAAGAGTTGAGTTCTCAGTTCAGAAAGTGTCTGCCTCGAAACAAAAAGAGAAACTAGAAGATTGAAATTTATAAAACACAAATGTGCTCTTTTCTGCGGTTTCATGAAGGGAAACCAAACAACAGGAGGTGGGCCCGAAATTGTGACCGGGTGTAACCTTTAGAGTAAATTATTGGACCGGATAGGTGATATCTGTTTCTATATATAAAAGTATTCTTGATTGTCAGATTCTAGAGGCCCTTTAAGTTAGTTGTCAATTATTAGATTATTGACATGTTGTAGCAGCATGAGAGGCAGCCAAATTACACTCTGTGAATTATATCAGAGCCCATCTTTTTTTCTAGTTTCAACACGCCTAATGAGCTAGGATATAGGTACACATTTCTCAATAAAGGAGCACTACGTGCAAAAGGAAATCACTTTTTTCCAGTCTATCAGAGGGTTTAATTTTAACAGGTCTGAATCTGGGGGAAGGCATGCTGCACATTTAAATATTTCTTTGTCATTGGTTGCACTTTGAAATTAGGAGTATAATCAACGCCCAACCCTATGCTCCTTAAGTTGGAACAAAGAAAGAAAAAGTATGCTTAAGCTTAAAAGAAGCTTCATAACTACCCCAATGAGAGTGGTAGATTTGCTTAGGGAATTAGATTCTAGCAGCATATTCGTGTGTTGACTGAAGTCTGAATTCTTCTCTCCTCCTCCAAAAGGGGTTGTTTTTGGATATATTTGGAGAAAACAAAATCTTAGCAAAAATAATTATTACAGGAAGGTGGAAAGAGGATTGGTGGCAAAGGCTGCTTATTGAGGTGGGCCTAGAGTGAGACAGCAAAGTCTAAAACCACTTTTTCCCAAACTCGATGTTTGTAGACTTTCATTGTTGGGCATGTAATCAAAAAGGGGTATACTATGATTAAAGTACAACATAAAGTTCCAAGAACAAAACATTATTAAGATAAATAAGTTGGAGGAAGGTCACTGTTGTCCAGCATCCAACTACAAATTGCACCAAGCAAATGGGATTGAGCAGTTTTACAGGTTTAACATAAATCTTGCAAATTAACAAAATGGACACCTCTAGTTTCCCTTAACCTGCAGATCTGAAGGACTTACAACAGAGGCATCTCTAGGAGATATAGAACAGCCTTCAACTTTCAATCATTAATCCAAATCAATAGATTGAACTTTGAACTAGTTTACAGTTGCATTCTACAGTCTTGGCCCTCTTTCCGATTGACGAGTGAGACATACCCTCCCTATCTTCTTTATCCAAGTCCTATACAAATAAGAGGCTTTAAATGAATGTTAACGACCCTATAAGGTATAACACTATAGAAGCTTAAGAGAGGCCTTGAAGGGCTCTTTTAAGCTGCTCGTGAGCGTGATCGTATAAGACTGCCTGCCTGTGAGATCGACTGGTCCTGCTTAGGACTCTTATTTAAAGCCCTCATATTCCAAGTACCAAAATGGAATGGATTCATAATGAAGTTGTTTCATTATTGTAGATGTATTTATATTTATGATTTTTTTCTTTTTGATGTAATAACTATGCTGTCATTATATTCTTTATGATACTATGATTTGTTGGTAAAAAATGAATCACTGTATGGGAAATATTCCAGCAATCTTACTCTGATCGTGAGGGACCAATAGACATTAGAGTTCGAAAAATGGCCTCTGAAGTTCCATCAACCACACCGACAGCCATGATTGATGGGTGATTATCCCAACGCTGAGGATAGCAACATATACACTTCAGAAACAAAACATTTAACACATTGAATACTTACAAATAAAAACAAAAAACCTACCTTTCCACTAGAATCTTTGTCTTTTGATTCTTTGAATAGTCGTAAACCTGCATAAGTGAACAAAAGATGAATATATGTGTACTCATCCACCTGAAAAGCAACCAAGGAACCTAATCATACCGTTTTGACAACCAAATATTTTCCATGGTGAAGGATCAATAACGTCAGAGGTCATTGCATCTACATTCATTGATGCAGAAGATGTCCAGTCTATGGAGCTTTCACGGGACGATCTCTTCAAAACACACAGTCCATCAAAAGCTCTGCAAATAATTAGGGATATAGATCAGATATACTTTCAAGAAAACGAAGGACAATTGACAAGACTGAAGTTAAATTCATGTAGAACCTCTTAAAACCTAGACAACTCAGCATGACTACAAATTTGGATCTGATTCAGATTAACTTTAAAGAAAAATGAAGACCGATTGAAAAAAATGAAGTTAAATTCAAGAAATATATGTTAGATGACTTCCCTGAAGATTGGTGACTTATATGAGTTAACTCTGATTCATAGAATGTTAATTACCATGCAGCTCCATGTTTTGCCAATTTGTAAGAATATTGATAGAGATTGTAGTGAACAAATTGATGGTTATGACAAACATATTTTGTGTGCATGTTGAGGTAAACCAATCAAGACACCCACTCTTATGTGTCTCCATGGATAGGTGATGGGCATCATAACCTAACATTTGTACAAGTTGTAAATACCCATTTTTATTTCCTAAAAATCTATATTTAGGACATTACTATAAGAGGGAAAAATAAAGCATCTAAAACCAAAAACTACAAGTAAGGGAGATCACAAGGAATTTAAACAGAAAACAAAATTTCAAAATCACTATGCTGGGCTACATATGATTTACCTAAAAGGTTGCCAGTTTCTCTTTGAACAAGACACAAGGTTTAGAGCAGCATCCTGTAAGGAATGAATCCATCTTTCTGCTTCTTCTGGATTGCTTGCTCCCAACTATAAAATTCAAAGTTCCAAGTGTTATGTACTGAATATTATCCAGTGAAAATTAATAATCTTCACAAGAAAATTGACGCACCTTAAGGTAATCATTGTGATTAGAAGTATTGTGCAGGGTGAAGATGAAGAATACCTGGAAGTTGAAAAAAGTAATTGTACAATATCAAAAAATAAAAAAAGAAAAGAAAAGGAAGATGAGTATTAATCTTGCAGAACCATCAAAACGGTCTAGATTCATGTGCATTGTGCAAAGAATTATATCATCAGTTATATACTTTTCTGTAAGAGCTCTCTCTTCCATTGTCTGTGATCCGAATGCAGGAGTCTATTGTAGCACTTCTTGCTGGCTCCTGACAAGAAAAACAGAATTCATGCAATTGGTAATCATCAATACAGGTTAGCAGGGACACATTTCTGGCAAAAAAATAAAATTACATGCAAGTTGTTTCAAAACTCCCGGCCAGTTCACATGCACTACAGAAAATATTTGTTTAGCTTAAAGCTATGTACAGGTAGAAAGATATACATTTAGTCCTCCATGTCAACAAAGATCCTGAATGGACAGGATTAGTATTCCTATATATACACATATATATATGTGTGTGTGTGTGCGCGTGTGTGTGTGTGTGTAATAAAGGGAGAGGGGGAGGGGGTGGTTATTTCTCGAGGCTTTGTCACAATATATCAATAACTACCTTATTTTCTCTCTCTCATTTTCTATCCCAACTTTCTGTCCTATCTTTTCTCATCCATATTTAAGTTTAAGTTAAATATTTTAATTTTTTTTAATTGCACGCACATAATCTGTGCCACATAAACTAGTATATATAAACAAAGACCACTTTTTTGTCCTAAATTTTAGTATGTTCATGTTGTGTCAACCCAATTTTTTAACAGCAGAAATTACGGAGCATCAGAAATTACAGAGGGACATCAACAAGAATTCTAATTGAATACATCTACCAACCGCAGTAATTACGTAGAGAAATCGGGAGTCCAAGTTTTTAAAAACTCCCGTCAACGCCAAAAAATGAAACACTAAAAAAGAATCCTTATTCAATAAATCTTTTAAATATTAACATTAAGAATCTAAGTTAATTTATCTATTAACTGCAGCAATTACGTAGGGAGATTGGGAGTCCAAGCTTTTAAAAACTTCTTATTCTTATTCAATAAATCTTCTAAACAATTTATGATTAGGAATCCTAATTCAATAAGTCCAAACCGCTTCCAAGTTTTTAAACACTCAAAATTTTACTATTTTGATTTTTTGTACTGTATGTTTTTCCCACATATATTAAAACATTTGTCAGGTAGCTTGGGCAGTAGTATTACTACAAAATTCTCATTATCAGATGCCTATTTAACACTTCTTTTTTCACATGATACTATGAACAATAAAGGACAGGGTACATATCTACTTAAATATTTTACTTGCAACCGCTGTTCTTTTGTGGCCTCTCAACAGCCTTTTCTTGCAATGCCCAGAATAAACCTTCATCAAATGGTACAGTCTGTACTTCTCAAAAGCTTAGCAGGTCTACTGTGTGACACCAGTGCATAGGCTGCAATCAACTGGTCCTCACCAATCATTCTTATGCTTATTGAGCAGGTTTCCTAAAGTACTTTACAAGCATAACAGTGTTCCAAATTCAATGTCAAGAGTGATGAGCTGCTTCTTAATTATTATATTAATACAAGGGTAACAAGAGGAAAGTGTTTCCTCCTGTATAAGACCACAATAAAGAGTTCATCATAAACTCGGCATGAATAAGAATTCCAGGATACGAAGTTAAATCCCATCCATACTTGTTATAATGATTCCTTCAGTGACCAGTGCGAAGGTACATCCCAATGTGAATTGATGGAAAATAACTTCCACATATGCATTCTTGACCTATTTTTATGTATTTTATGTACATTCTTCCAACAAAGGCTATGACTTCTTTAACTTGCACAATCTTTTAGCAAGTAATACGACTTTCAGAAACAGAGCAAGTGTGTCAAAGTGTAAAGAGCTAACACACTTTATATTCAGATGAACTGTTTGATATAGCAAATATCATTGAATGGATCATGATAGGCAGCATATTAGATAAAGGAGGCAGAACAGATTGTATCATTCCTTTGTAGGCGCTGATCTACCACAGATTCCATAGCTGGAATTTTGGGAAAAAAATATACAGCAACTCCATTGCAATCCCTATCTTTTCCTTTCTTTCTTTGTCTTACTTTGTCCTCTTTTCTTTTTTTCTTTCCCTCTGGTTCCCTCCTGTCACAAAAAAAAAAGAAGAAGAAAAAGCGAGCCACTGTGTCTTGGTTTTGTTTCTTTTATAAATGCCCACATTCTTCTCTTTCTAGATCTCTGTACCTCTGTTTATTTAATTTGTGCAGCTTCTATCATCTGGTTTCCCCACTTTTGCCCTTTCTCTTTCTTCTAATTTAGAGAATTGCTCCTCCTTTCCGCTATTAATACCATTGCCCTAACTGAATCAATTCGTCTAAACTTATGTTCATTCTTTCTTTCTATAACCCACAAACCATGATTTTTTTAAAAATCTGTTAAAAGCAAGGGAACTCTAACAAATTGTGAATATTTTGTAGGCACTGAGTAATGGGAAATATAAGTTCATTTCACCAAGCCACCGTAAATTCTTACAATGCAATGCTATCCATATTTTCTTTCTTCTAGCCATATGATTGTGCCATGATAAGTGCTTCGAAGGAACACGTTGAAGATGGATCTCTAGCCGTTTACAGGAGCTATATTTATGCAGAGTACTACAAGAAGTTCAGGAGTAGGAACCTAGATGATGAACACTGTTTGGAACTTTCCAAGAACTAGCAAGAAAATTTTACTAGAGAGTACTTGTGCGCCTATGGGTCTCACAAAATAAAAATGATATCCTTTTATTCGTTTTCGGGTTTAACTTGATCATGTACTCTTTGTTACATATGTTATCAACCATCTAATCATGTTTAACTACATGTACACTTGAATGGCATTAAATATTTTAAGGTGATGGTCCTGTCCCATTCAAGTTAACATTTGGTGGAATGTGATAAGAGAGATTTGTACCAAATGTACTACAGGACATGTACCCAAGTTGTGTTTTCCAGTTAGTGAGATTGTCATTGCCTCCCAGTTGACAGCTTCCGTTCCTCATGCTATGGTACAACATGTTGCTGACGGTATTTTACTAAACGAGAAAGCAAAATTATGCATTTAATTAAGTATTATATCTGTTAAACAATCAACAATGAGATTTGAATTTTGACTTCTGTCTAGTAATAATATTTATTGTACTAAAAAACCTAAATTTTAAGTTCATTCCTTAATAAAATTAAAATAAAAATAAAAAATAAAAATAAAAAATCAGCCCATGATCACTTAGGTATAATTCACCTGAAAACGTAAGTGCTAATTTATTTTATAATATATTGCCATATCCACCCTTGTCCCACTACAAGGATAATTAAAAGGCAACAAAACCAATAAACCAGAACCCAAAGTAATAAGTTGAATGTATGATAATTAATTAATGCTCAAACAACATAATCACACCAACAAAAGAACCAAGATTCACCAGCATTATGATTTGCTTAACGAAGAAGAACACCCAATAAATTACTTGTTAAAAAAACTAAAGCAAAAATAGACAAAAAAAAAAATCCAAATGTTGGAAAAGAACGAAGAAAATCACATGTCAAGTAACTCAAAGTTTACAGAATCAAAACCCAAACATACAGAAATGGAAAGCCATAAGAAATATATATTAAAAAAAAATCCATATGGGTATGAACAATGTACCTCTTTGTCTGAACTGGGTATTGATTTGAAGCTCTTGAGAGAATTTCCTTCAAGAATGAAGTACCTTTTACGTGAATATTGTAGCCCAAATCGGTTGAAACGAATGAGATAAAGCCAACCCTCCATTCTCCCATCAGATTTTAGGACACCCATTTCAGATTTCAAACGAATACCCTCTTTTTTCCTGATTCCCCAAATTATTATTCAAATAAATACCTTCAAAAGCGATATTTTTTGAATTTATAAGAAACCTTCAAAAGAGCCAAGAAGGTTGCCTTATTATTATATGTATATATTACAATGCATATACATATACATATAATATCGTATCGTATAAAGAAACTAATAGTGAAGATGAGAGAAGAGATGATCCTCTGATCCCACAAAAGGGAATCAGAGAATCAATTTGCAGAATTCAAGTGGCGTTTGGATTTTTCCGGCAACGTCAGAATTTTTCTCCTCTTTCTCCCTCCTCCGATTTAAATGTAAAACAGGAACGGTGTATGATAAATATACATTGTTATTTTACGAAAGTGCCCTTAAGGTTTCCAATTTTTATTATTTTACTCCCATATTTGTTAAAAATCACTTTGTCAAAATATAAGGTTAGTCATTTGGTTTAGTTTTATGATAGGTAAAGACCGGAATCAACTTTTAATCCTTTGCTCCTTATGTTTAATTATTCTACATTTAGTATACTTTTTGTAGTGTTACATCATTACGATTATGCTAAGTTTGATTATATTTGAATTTGTGATTAATTTGTCTTGTTGTGAAAAAGAAAATTCTCTTTTATTGTAAAAAAAATTCTCGTTTATTTTAGGATTTTATTTTCTTCTTATTACGATGCTTGTAGTCTTGCTTATAAAATTGTGAGATTTATCTAATCTTGCACTTCAGATATTGTTGACATTGATTATATCATTCATTAATTATATTTATATTGATATCGAATCAAAGTAGGTTTTTTTTTTTATAAAAAAAATATTGTTCATGATTGCACTATAATTATTAGTATTAAGTTTCTTCTTAGACACATTACAGTTGGTAGATAAAATGTTTAACAAATGATACTATAAATAAGGAATTGATATTTTTACAAAGGTATTCCTCACATAAATAGTAAGTGAGATTCACTCTCATGTGAGAGAGGATTTTGTGAAATTAATATTTTCACTCAGTTCTTTATAAATATTAAAGAATAAACTTTTACATGAACATAATGAAAGGATAAATGCTAGTGGAAACATAGTTTTGCATTTGCATAGAAGGGCAACATGGTAATTGTCAAAACTCCATGAGAGTTGAATTAGATTTTAAAGAAAAGTAACTTTATCTTTGAAGCTAAAGTAAGATAACTTGCAAGACAACAAAGTACTAACTTAATTTCAAAATTAGAGAAGTTTTAAAAAAAAAACTTTTTATATAAAATAAAAAAAATGTAAAACATATCTTTAATATTAATTAAAAATATAATTATTATGGCATGATAATACTAAATTAACTTAGAACGTAAGAAATAGCATGCAAAGAACCTAAATCAATTCTATTTGACTTCTCAAGTCATTCCTTTCAAAAATATGCCCAAATCAATGTTGTGCTTATCTGGCTCAGATACCCTTTTACCTTTTTACTCGGTGAAACCACCAGATTCCTCACCCATTCATGATGCTAAAGAAGCAGGCATGCAGCTCTAATGCAACCATATGCCAGCTTTATCCCATTGCTTTACAACCTTATGCTTAGGCAAGAAGCCATATATACATATGGGTAAATATGATTTTCAACAATGCCTAATCATAGGGGGCATTTTCTAGGTAGCAAACGTTTGTGTACATTTCAAAATTAAATATATATTCTTAAAACATCTAAACATCTGTTTTATAATAGAAATAGATGTAAAATTAAAATTTAAAAAGGAAAAACCACCTAATTATACATAATTCCCAATCAATTTCTTTCCATTTCCTCTTCAGTGTTTAAAGAACTCATAAATTTTGTTCCAAGTGTTTTATGTCTAAAAATACGAAAAAGAGAGATGTTTTAAGTGTGTTTCTTTTTTTACTCTCATTTCATTTCAATATGAAGTGCAATCAAAAATTCTTCATCCTTTGTTGACATTTACATGCATTTGAATCAACTAAACAAGAAACAAAAGTTAAAACGGCATAATTAATATATCTCTTCTTCAAACAATGCGTTTTCTGTTGATTTCTTTTATCAGTCCTACTCTACCTTCATCCCAGGAAGAAAAGATGAGAAGTTCTCTCCCCCATTTTTGGGAAAAAGAAAGCAAACAAAAACAACGGAAATAAATATTAAAAAAAAAACTTAAATATAGCCGATAAGTGCCTCAAAATATAAGATGAGACAAGCTTTTCAATTCAAAAAGGGTAAAAAAAAATAAAATGAATGAGCATTATTTTCTATTTCACTCGAAAAATTCTTATAGTTTAAAAAAACATGTCAAAATTTCTACACCTAGTGAAGAGTTCTAGCTATTTTATATCAGCACCAGTCACACGGTCAACCTGAAATGAGTCTCATCCATAGAGCTATGTAGAGAAGATGAAAGTTTGAACGAGTACCGGTACTAAAGTGTGGGTGCAGCAACTCTATTTTGCACCGGTAATACCTTTGCAAATCCTGGAGCCGTCTGGTATTTGATTGCATCTTAATGTATCTTAACAACTCACCTCTAAATACATTTTAATGTTTAAAATTGAGAAAAAAAAAATTTCCTCTGAATACCTCTAAATCGTTAAGATACAAAATTAAATCTAAACTATTCAGAAGACCACATTATGACATTAAGATACATTAAGAGGTGGACTGTTAAGATGCATTAACATGTAATCAAACACCACCATAGTTCTATTGGTATCACTCAGTCAAATTAGCCACTTTGACATGCAGAAGTTAGAAAGCAATAAAGAAGGCAACTTTTGTGTCTAATATAACGAACAAAGAGAGAATGATAATCTTGACATGAAATAATTAGCATGGGAAAATGTAAGAGATAAGAATTCCCCAAGTATCAAACAATTTACAGCCTAACTCGAGGACCGGAAAGACTGTATGATCATGAAATATCAAGGTGGAAACTAAATCCCAAAGCGAGTAATTGGACAAATTTTAGATAAGGAGCTATGAATGGATGCAAAGTCCTATCTCAAAGAAAATAGACATTGTTAAGTAAAAGTAATCTATGACAACCGGGCAAAAGCATATGTTAGAATATTATATTTTAATATAATTCCTTATGTGACCTTTACTATTTATGAAAATATTGAGTTTACATACTGTATTAATTCAGTACCGGCCCTCGGCTAAAGCAAGTGGTGCCCAAGCTTTAGGCCCTTAAATATTGGTAATTAATTTTTAGGGCCTCCAAATTTCAAATTTCTAATGACAGTTTTGTAATTTCTTATAAGTTGTAATAGTACAAACCTACACAAATATAACAATCATTCAGCAGCAGCCAGCAGACTTGGACTTTTCAAATTCCATCGGCATCTCTATTCTCCATGACTCCATCACCATCAGTGACTTCAACAGAAGCCGGCATCTCCATTTTCCATGACTCCTCACGGCTCACAAATTTCAAGCTAATTTCAGGTATTAATTCTATTTTTTGGAGTTTTGAAATTAATTATTTTGTTTATGAGATATTGAGATTTAGAAGTATTGTTTAATTTAATTGGGTTTGATGACTGATTGAGTAGATTTGTTTATGCTATTATGAAGTGAAAAATTTATTATCCATCCTATCCATTGAACATGAGATGGCTAAGATTGATTGTGTGGATATTATTAATACTTTTGCTGCTAAAACTGCAAGAATGATGATATTCAAGTGATGTATTTGAACTGATTACTTTTTTGACTTAGTGATAATGTGATATCTAAATGATGCTTTGGAAATATTGAAATAGTCGGTTATTATATTTGGTATTCTTTCGTATTGATGCTCTTTTGTTCAGGAAAAATTCTTATTTTTTTTATACTTATCTTATTAGCAACTCGAAAAGGGCCCATTTTTGTTGTTGTCACTTTAAGCCCTTAAAAACTCAGGGCCGGCCTGCATTAATTTAATCACCTTATTTATAGCTAGGTTTGGTAATTATGTAACCAATAAATATTAGGGTCCTTAACACTAATATACAACGATTAGAAAATATTTATAAAAATAATACATACACAAAATAATTACAAAAATAACTCAATTCACATTAATAAGGAAACCTAAAATTAAGGAGAAATAACTGCCACAATTAATAATTCAAATTCAAATATCTTGGATCTAACCATAAAAACAAAATCAAATTCAAAATAATAATTCAAATTCAAATATTCAAATTCAAATCTTCATAGGAAAGACTGCACAAATTTTGTACTTCAGATGAGGTGGCGAAGGCAACTTTGAAGGAGGTAGTAGTTGGGGCTTCGGAGGCGACGGTGAAGGCTATGGAGGAGGTAGCAATGGCGGTGGTGGCGGCGGCGACGACGGTGGTGGCTCAGGTGGTGGTTACATAGACGGTGGAGGTGGAGGCGGGAACAACCATTTTCCGGTAATAAAAGGAAATTCTCGAGATACTGCAGAGGAGAAGATCATTAGTAATGTCATGGCACCAGAGAGCAATTAGAGTTCATGACATGGGCAGAGATAAAAGCATAATTGGTGTCATCATGTAATAAGCTAGCTAGCTACTTAATAATAGCACTGGAACACCTTCAGTTCTAGTTTTATAAACAAACTTTGTTTTCTGAATAGGAAAGAGAGAGATAAGAGAGTGATGTGTAATGTAATGTTGATAATCAAACCTTCGTACCAAGGTAACCAAACTTTTATACCAAGGTAACTAAACTTTTATATCAAGGTAACCAAACCTTTATACTAAGGTAACCAATCTTCATCAACACCTGCAGTATGAATTGGTTACCTTGGTCTGAAAGTTTGGTAACCAATTGCATCACATTCAAAATAAATTAGTAACTTAATAAAACTGATTTGGTTACCTTGGTATGAAGGTTTGGCTACCCACTGCATCACATTCAAAATAAATTGGTAACCTAATATCACTAAATTGGTTACCTTGGTATGAAAGTTTGGTTACCAACTGCACTATGAAAAAGCTGCAGGTGTGGATTGGTTACCTTGGTATGGAAGTTTGGTTACCTTGGTATGGAAGTTTGGTTACCTTAGTATGAAGGTTTGGTTACCTTGGTATGGAGGTGTGGATTGGTTACCTTGGTATGACAGTTTGGCTACCTTGGTATGAAGATTTGGTTACCAACTACACTATAAAAAAACTGCAGGTGTGAATTGGTTACCTTGGTATGGAGGTGTGGATTGGTTACCTTGGTATGACAGTTTGGCTACCTTGGTATGAAGATTTAGTTACCAACTACACTATGAAAAAACTGCAGGTGTGGATTGGTTACCTTGGCATGAAGGTTTGGTTACCTTGGTATGGAGGTTTAGTTACCTTGGTATGGAAGTTTGGTTACCTTGATAAGGAGGTGTGAATTGGTTACCTTGGTATGACAGTTTGACTACCTTGGTATGAAGGTTTGGTTACCAACTACACTATGAAAAAACTGCTAGTGTGGAGGTGGATTGATAAACTAGAGAATGCAATTTGTGATTTAGTAAATCTAGAAAGAGTATAGAAATTTCATTCTAGGAAAATATCAAGAACAAACAGTATACAATATTAACAAGGAGTAATTTGAAGAGAAAAAGGGGACACAGGACTAACTTGTAATCAATGACTATAGGGGAAGAACATCAACGTTTATACACAAAGTAGTAATGGAAATAGTTGAGTAAAATGGAGATGGGGAAAACTAACTTAAATGTAAATGAGAATGACAGCAAGGGATTGAATCCTGACATAATCACGAAGCCACGATTGTATACCCAAAATGCTCAAATCAGAACAAAGCATCATATACCGGAAAAGCTCCGAATCTAAACCAATTACAAACTCCTTATAAAAACAACTTTCTCAAGTCCATCCATAATTTAGTTTGAAGGGCAGTTAATAAAGAGAGAAAAAAAGGATATGACAAGAAGGCGTGCGTACATTAATCAATCTACAACCAAAAGCTTATTATTATTCTACAATGTACTGCTTTTCCTCCTCCTCCCTGTTTCATAACTTCACGCGATTCGATTCCTCTTTTCTTTTCGTCACTCTCAGTCTGTACAGTATATAGTGTGACTATGTCTCTCTTCCCTCACAAACGAGAATAGCCTCCCTCTTTCCTCCTGCCTTGGCTCGTTATTTAATACACTTTCCTATATTTATTTACAATATTTGCACTAATATTGTAAATAAATATAGGAAAGTATATTATGTTTGTAATTATTTTATGGTTGCACCATTATTGTAATTATTTTTAAAAATGTACTAAAATATGTAATTCTTCCTAAATATTATTACTTTGGCATAATGAGCCCTAGAGTTCCATAATCTTGATGGACGATTTTGACCATTTGCTCTTCTATAAATAAAACAGTTAAGGTTTGGTCCCAATTGTCGTCTCAAGAATTTTATACACACCTATAAGATTAAGAGAGACAATTGAAGACTTTCACCCTTAAGCGCAACGGAAGTGTGATACATACAAGATGTCTTTTCTCAATTCATGTAAGTACATAATATAATAATTAATTTAATTGATTTTATTCTATGAAATAGCAAAGTTCTAATATAATTATTTAACAACATCTTACTAAAACAAGTACAAAGGCATTTGTACGTGTTTGGAATGGCAATGGTACAATGTATGGGGAGTCCATTCATATTTCTTCATAGTCATCTTTTTTTAACTTTTCTACATAACGGAGTCTGGTTCAATGTTTTCAACAAAACATGTTCAACCTACTTCAGGTTATAGTTCGAGGAGATGTAGAAAGAGGGATTGAGCTCATGGTCCTATGGAGTACGGACCCTCACCCTATCCTCTATAACCTCTTTGGCAACAACACTCTTCTCATCTATTACATGTCTTTGACTCTTGAAGCTTTTTCCTCCTTATTTCCCTCTCAGACTCTCTAAATATATAACATATATGAACATATATTTAAATGATAAAACAACTTTTAAAAGAACAAAATTTATCTCTAAACATGACCTAATGCAAAGGAAACACATATTTTATCTGCACAATGGATATATATGCAAATCACCTGGAAGGGAGAATTGTGCTCAGGAACTACATTTTTCTTCTCCAAAACCACCACGGTCCTTCCGATGACATCAAGGTATGAATAACTAGTCTGCAGATATTCACATGAAGGGTGTTTCAGTTAAATTCTATTTCTAAATGACATGTAAACAAGCAAATTATAGTCTACTCAAGAAAGAAAATATGTAATAGAACTCAATATGTTAATCAATTGAAAGTCAATATATAATGTTAAGCATGAATTAAACATTACGATAAAAAAATTTAAAAAGAAAAAAAAAGTAAGATGCACTGAAACTAAACTAGTGGTGTCAACCAGTGTTTTAAAACCCGGATCGGTCATCAACCTGGCGAGAAAGCTGAGTGAAAGGATTACTGGTTCAACTCTCAAGTCAACTGATTGAACTAAGAATATAACAAAAGGTTAAAACTAAATATTCATATCCAAAATAAATCATAATCACACATAAATTAGAAATGAATTTTAAAATTGGTATAAGAACAAAAAAATAAAAATCAAAGGTGGAAAAAATGACAGGGGCCTTGAGGAATAACCTCGAGATATTCCAATTCCCATACCTGAGGTAAAAATTACCTATCGGCCAGTCCGGGTTTTAAAACTCAAACTCAATTACATGGCAAAACTATAGTATTTTTAAGAAAAAAAATAAACTAATGGATGGTTCCATGTGTTTAGATGACATATACCAAATTACCTCTAAATGTTGTTCCACTGGAAAAGGGACCAACGCAGAAGGGTTTTTTTGGAAAGTCCTGCAATGGGACTCAAAAAAGGAAGTCCTGTAACTGCAATGGGAGTGCATGTCCAATAACAAATGTTGCTTTCCAGCCCCCAAAAAAAGGATATCGTGGCTCTATATCCAGCTCTGACTACAAGCAATATATTAAGCGCCAAGTCATATATATTATAGAGACAAGAAATAGCTAACGCAATATAAAGTGGCGAAGCTAGATCCCCAACTGAGTGGGGTCAAAAAAATTCTGATCCTACAAATAATTTAGCGGGGGTTTGGGGGCGCCCCCGAGTCAATTTTTTTAGATAATTTTATACTTTTTAACCGATTACATATGTAAAACATGTATTTGGACAAGCATGATATCTTTAAAACATAAAAGGTAAGTCCAACCCAAAGCCTCCTTTTACACTTCTATGTCAATTACTTTTTAAGGCTTGAACTCTCCTTTATTTATAGAACAAAAGTAGGATAAGAGAAGGTTTTCTAGACAATGTAGGACTTGTTACAATGTGAACTATTGTAAACCTTTCTATCCAAACCATTTTTACAAACTGTGGTGATCCCACTTGATATGAAAACAAAAAATTAGTACTCCATTAGTTGACAAAAAAATAATACAGATGAAAATTAGTACTCTCTAGTCCCTTCCTTCATATAAGTATTGAGGAAGAAAATTATATTAATTAATGAATGTTTCATAGGCATGAATTGAATGAAGCAATCATTATTGAGCTAAAGTGTACCCACCACATTTATGCTTGTGTTGTGGATGTCATTTGAAGTGGATGTTCATCTCATATCGGATATGAAGTGTTATAACTCTGAGTTCACTAAGTATTTATATGATAGTCATTTATTTTTTATTTATTACTTGGACTTTTGAAGTCTCACATTGTTTAACAATGCAATCTTATTCTACATTTGTTTTATAAATGAAGGAGAGTTCAAGTATAAATTTCAATGGGGTCAAATTACTAAGTTATACCAAAAATATTTATTACATCATAAGTATTAAAAAAAATCAAAAATGAGTGGGGTCAAATTATTAAGTTATACCAAAAA
Organism: Aralia elata; assembly: GCA_034770075.1. Taxonomy (NCBI): domain Eukaryota; kingdom Viridiplantae; phylum Streptophyta; class Magnoliopsida; order Apiales; family Araliaceae; genus Aralia; species Aralia elata. The sequence continues at coordinate 23,469,439 of CM068382.1, forward strand.
AATTTATTAAATTATAAGTATAAAAAAAATCAAAAATGAGTGGGGTCAATTGACCCATATATTGTACATGGCTTCGCCACTGGCAATATACCACATTTACATGAGAATACATATGCTTAAAATAACATGCTTTTAGAAAATGTCGCAAAGACATATATGCAATATATTATTATTATTATTATTATTATTATTATTATTATTATATTATCAACAATTTTTAAAATACAACATATATATATATAAATATATATATATATATATATATATATATATGTTGGATTTTGGGTATCCAACTGGAGTGCCCATGGAGAGTCCGACCCATTATGGTAGTTGATCAGATTACCCAACAGATTTGGATTGTTAGCTAATTAACTAAGTCAGTATTTTAACTTATCTGTTGGAGGGTTTTCATGAAGTGGTTTTAATCACTTCACTCATTAAATACCCACATCTCTCCAGTTCATAAGATGGAATTAGTTTATCACAGAGAGACCATATACTGCCAATACAGAGAGCTCCCAAATACCGAGTGATTTTTTGGTTGTTACGGACTGTGGATTTGAGCTCCGTTCTCATTCCACACGGATTATAGTTCGGAGACGCCGCTGGATTATATAGTACGAGGGATTGCACGAAATTTTTCGACGCCAAAGCTAACACGCTTCAAGAGGTATGCATTTTGGTTTTTCGTTTTTGTGTAATCAACTCACGACATGTATCTTTTTATTCCTTCATTGGTATCAGAGCATGCATTTTTCGATTATATATATGCCATGTATGAATTGTTTACACAATATGCCATGAATGTATGTTTAAAAGCTTGAAAAACTTCATTAATGGCAACATGCATTACACTTAATATTAGGGGGCTAATATTGCAGTATGTTGTAGCCCATATATAGTGTATATGATCTGCATAATTTGGGTTCAATCAGATTTGAAATTTGAAAACAATTTGGAACCCTAGTTTAGAAACTAGTTGTCAAACTGCCTATTTTGACTAGCCATAACTTCCTGCGTAGTTGTTCGTTTTATGTGAAATTGATATGTATGCGTAATACGTTCTGTAAGCTTTCCTACGACATATTATACGCATGAATCGGATTAAAATTGAGTGAGATATGACTCGTCAAAGTTTGGATCACGAAATGATTTTTTTTGTAAATTTTGGATTGTTGGAGGTTGAAGGTGAGTCGACCCGCGACCCAACCCTACCCGGTCACGACCCGCGGACTGACCCGTCGGTCTGACATATGGCTTGACCCGAATCTGACCCACAACCCGCGGACTGACCCAGATGGCAAATTTTTTATTTATTTCCAGAAAATGATTTATTAATTGTTTTATGTATGAAAATTAATTAATAAATAGTTATAGTGATTATTAAATTCTGAAAATTTAACAGAAATTAATTACTGGCAAAAGATTAATGTTTCCACTGGAATTTTGGAATATTAATATATTTGGATAATTTTGGTTAATTTCCAATTTATTATGCAATGGTTATTTAATTGTGATAATTAGAATAATTGTCAGAAAAATTTCAGAAAATTACAGTAACCTTTTATGATGTTAAGCTACTGTTATAAATTTTTTTTGGAAGAAATTAATATATTTGGGTATCTTTGGTTAATTTCCAATTATATATGCAACGATTAATTAATTGTGATAATTAACAAATTTGTCAAAAAAATTCCAAAAAAATCCAGTAACCTTTTTATGATGTTAAGATACTGTTGAAATTTTTTTTGGAAACATTTTAATGTGTTTATAGCATACTTGATATATTAATTGAGTAATATTACCTATTATTTAATTATCTTTATTTCTATTTTGAAATATTAATCATTGGTGCTTGGAATTAAATTACGTACCATGTTATAATTACACATATATCCTTGTTCCTAGTGGGAGTAATTTAGGTGGTAGTAATTTAATTAAATTATTCCCTAAATTACACATCTTATGCACTGGAAAAATTAAATTTAAATAATTAGATATTCATACGAATTGTGATTCCTAAGCTTAGCGAAGTCTCCCTTTTGTATTTATGTCATATTATTTTTATTTTAGTTTGATTCATGTTGCAAAGAGTCTTTTATACTGTGGTGAACTAATCGAATATCTCTCATAAAGTTCTCCCCTTTTCTTTTTCCAAAAGAAAATGGACATAGCTAGGTTATATCTCTTAACTACCAAATTTAACAGTTATAAAAAAATAGCTGAATATACCTTTAGAGAACATCTTCAGGTCATGTCGAATATGATTGAAATGTTAGGAGCTATTGGCAATCCTTTGTCAGATGAACGGCAAATTCGGGCAGTGATACACTCATTTCCCGATAATTGGAACAATCTCAAGGTTAACATAGCTCAAAATAAAAATATTAAGTCTTTGGAAGATATTTTTCATCACCTTGAGCGCTTAGAAACTGAGCAGCTAGAGGTTGAGCGTTTAAGGGCTAAACTACTAGAGGATGAACGCCTAAAGGCTCAACAAATAGAGATTGTCAATGCTAATGCGCCTCAGAAGGTTGTAGAGGCTGGTACTTCCAAAAGGAAGAAAAGCAAACGTGGTTCTGGCAAGAAGGATAAGGCCAAGTTAAATTTTTACAACTGTAGCACAGCAGGACACTTTGCTCGTGACTGCACTAAGCCGGAGAAGGTACTCACTTGTCTCGATCAAGCCATGTGTTTAGTGTCTTCCACTGTATTCGTTGCTCATTCTCTAGCTCCATGTGTGGATTGTAGATTCCGGAGCAACGGACGACATAGGGCGTGATCGGACCAGGTTCGTAGAGTATCGTCGAGTTTCAGCTGACAGAAAAGTACTAATGGGGAATGACTCCAGTGTACATGTGCTAGGAATTGACGCTTACAAATTGGAGATACAAGGATTCTCTGCATTAATTCTTCACGATGTACTCTATGCACCAAATGTCCGACAAAATTTATTTTTTGTTCTTGCAGTACTTATTTTAGTCTACTCTAGTCGTTTTGAGAATAATGGTGTTGTAATTTCTCGTGGGACTGGAATTTTTGGATATGACTTTATCTCTAATGGTTTTATGGTTTTAGATACTATTAATTCTAGCGTTAATAGTAATGACTCTTGTTCCTTGTTTGTTGAGAATGATCATGATAGTTCAATTAAATGGCATGCTAGATTAGGTCATATTGGACAAGACAAAATGACTAGGTTAGCTCGAGCAGGTCTTTTAGGGCCACTCACTAAGGTCAATCTACCTACTTGTAAACATTGTTTAGTAGGGAAATCAACTAGAAATCATTTGGTAAAGCCACTAGGGCAGAAACACCCTTGCAACTAATTCACTCAGACATCTGTGGCCCTATGAATGTGAAAGAAAGGCATGGACGTTCCTACTTTCTCACAATGATAGATGACTATACGCGCTTCAGGTACACTTTCTTGATTTCTCATAAGTCTGAGACATTAGAATGTTTTAGACGTTATTTAATTCAGGCCGAGAAACAGTTAGATAAAAGTGTTAAGGCACTTCGAACTGACCGAGGCCGCGAGTATCTATCCGATCAGTTTAAAGAACTTTGTGAGGAAAAAGGGATAATCAGGCAACTGATAATCCCTAGAACTCCGCAACAAAACGGTGTGGCAGAGAGGAGGAACCGGACATTATTAGACATGGTTAGGTTTATGATGGTGCAGACAAATTTGCCTATCTCCTATTAGGGTGATGCATTATTAACTGCGACGTATATACTTAATCGTATGCCTTCGAAATCAGTTCAGTCCACCCCATATAAAATGTGGATCGACAGAAAGCCCGAATTGGGCGATATGTGGCCTTGGGGATCGGTAGCTTACGTGTACAACACTTCTCATAAATATGGGAAGTTGGGCCTGAGGGGTAAAAAGTGTATCTTTATAAGATATTTTAAACACTCTAAAAACTATGTATTCATTGAAGATTAGCCTGATGAGACTGTATCCGAGACAGAGTCACGAGATGCGGATTTTCTTAAGATTGATTTCCCTAATAGAGGTGATGTAAGCAAAGAGATGAACCTTTATGAGATGGAGGAAGATTTGGATACCCCAAATCGTACAGTAGAGATCGAAGAAACTATTATTCAGGTTCCTGTAGATAGTGGGAGTGACATGCCTTCGAACAGTTCTCTTCTATCGAATGAGGAATCTCTTGTTCCTCAAATGCGTAGAAGTCAAAGGGGTAACATTCCACATCGTCTCTTTGAGATTGAGGGGAATGCCTTTGTGGCTGATACGCAGGATGATGAGGAACCTCGATCTTATCGAGATGCTATATCATCTGCTACAAGCGATAAGTGGATGATTGCAATGGAAGAAGAGATGGAGTCTGGGGACTAATCAAGTCCGGGACTTGGTTGACCTTCCACCAGGGCGAAAGGCTATTGGGAACAATTGAGTTCTTAAAGTCAAGCGCAAGGCAGATGGTTCCATTGAACGGTACAAAGCTCGTCTTGTAGCCAAGGGCTACACCCAGTAAGAGGGAATTGATTACGAGAAAACTTTCTCACCAGTTGTGAGATTTGCCTCAATTCACCTTATTTTAGCGATCGTCGTGTATTTGGATCTGGAGTTGTATCAAATGGACGTTAAGACGGATTTTCTCAATGGAGATTTAGCTGAAAAATATACATGGATCAGCCAAAAGGTTTCATCGTAGAAGGACAATAGCGTAAAGTATGCAAGCTCAAATGTTCTATCTATAGTTTAAAACAGGCTTCCAGGCAATGGTATCTGAGATTCCATAGAGCCGTCATTAGTGATGGGTTTACGATAATCAAGGAAGACCATTGTGTGTATATCAAATGGTCCAAAGATAAATTCCTTATCCTATCGATGTATGTCGATGACATTCTGTTGGTTGGGAATGATAAGGAGATGACTGTCGCAACAAAGGGTGGTTGTCCTCTAACTTTGAGATGAATGACATGGGGGAAACAACTTATGTTCTTGGAGTTTCTATAGAGATCGTTCAAGGAAGTTTCTTGGTTTGTCTCAAGAGACTTACCTTAAGAAGGTTCTTTAGCAAATCCAGATAAGCAACTGCAAACCCATAGACACTTCTATTGCTAAAGGCGACGCCATTGGACCCGAGCAGTGCCCTACTTCTCCCGAAAAAATTGAGAAAATGTCCCATTACCCGTATGCTAATGCTATAGGAAAGCTAATGTATATAGTTGTGTGTATTCGGCCTGATATAGCATATGCAGTCAGTTACCTCGGTCGTTATCAGTTAAACCCTGGGATTGCTCATTGAAGGGTAATTGAGAGGATCTTGCGATATTTGAAGGGTACTTTGGACTACATGTTGTGCTATGGAGGACCGGACCTGCGATTGATTGGTTACTCCGATGCCAGTTGGGGTGGTAACCAGGGGATGCGTAAATCAACCTCAGGATATGCATTATTGCTACATGGTGGCACCATCACTTGGTGTAGCAAGAAACAGACTTGTGTTGCTCTTTCAACGATGGAGTCAGAGCTTGTAGCATGTACGTCAGCTGTTCAGGAAGCCATGTGGTTGAGGAGATTCTTCGAGGATCTTGGAGTTGCCCCTCATGCTTCGGATCCTGTGACTGTTTATTGTGATAGCAGGGCGACCCTAGATTACACCAAGGACCCCAAGTATCATGGCAGGACGAAACACATTGACTTGAGGATGAACTTCATTAGAGAGAACATTACAAATAATGAGGTGGTATTGGAGTACATGCCGACTGGATTTATAGTAGCGGATCCCTTGACGAAGCCGATTCCTAAAGATACCTTTTGTAGGCATGTTAGTTCGTTAGGGCTTCATAGGGTTTGATGTACTTTCTTATTTCCTTGTATATTACTCATTATTTGACTTGTATTAGAGATATTCATTATTATTTTGAGACATTTATCATTTATGCGAGATTCATTTATTCCCACTTATGGTTGTGTTATTTTAGCGCATATGATAAATAGTAGTAGTTCACACAGTTATTATGCATATTGGATATGTACACACTAAATATATGTCAACAGGTTGATTGGCTCACTCACACGAGCAATCATCATTGGTTCTTTGAAAAGCAAGCAAGGTTGAGATAGTTTATTAATTGGTGCTTTGAGTAGTGAGCTATTGATGCTTTAGATAACAATCAATTGGCGCTCAGTTGCGAACAAAATGAAATATTGTGTCACCTTGGCATGTGCCAAGATGAGGTTAGTTTGGATTAACCGAATATAGTATGCCCCACCATCTATATTAACCTGTACAGATAGTTGGATACGAAATTTCAGACTTAGCGCTTAGGAAAGCGAGCAATCTGAAAATTCGAGTTAGGCGTTTATAAAATGACTGAACTAAAATCCGTACGGCATGACCATAGGACATATGCTCAAGTAGATGAGATTGTCTGTCGTGACATGATAACCGGATGCAAAATTTCAAATATGACGCTTTGATAAGCGAGCAATTTGAAATGTTCGAGTTAGGCACTTTGGGAGTGACTATACTGAGATCCGCACAACAAGGCTATAAAATAAATGTTGTGAGAAGGTTACATGTGCTTAGTGACCATGTAAAAGGGGTGAGAGAATGATTCCTTGTTTCCTCACCGTGTGAGTCCTGTAGGACAAGATTCATGTTCCTACATCAATTGCTCTTTGTGATTTTTGACTACACTGCAAAGACATGGATTAGTGTTACTACTTTGGTTTTAATTCATAAGGTCAGGATTGATGAGACTCTAAGGACCGATTCTGAGAAAACAGTTAATTTATATCTGAGTAGTATTAGGGCGAAGGGAAGACAATTTGATTTCACCTTGTTCTGCACTTATTATCGACAACTATAGCACTTCGATAGCGATATAGTAATAAGTGAGATACGAAATAGACTTGGGCCCAAAGGTGGTTAAGTATGACTCTCTGGGAGATTAGAGATACTTAACCTAGTGAAATTCAAATGTGTCTGGGTACTCTAATTTTATGGGTTGTAGCCTCTACGTGAACTAATTAAGTTTGGCGTGAGAGCTCCCGCACTGTTTTTCTTTAAAAGGGTAGATGTCTCTATGTTGGCCTTAACGGGTTTGATATAGAGCTCCCGCATTGCAAGTGAACTCAGCGGTCGCACGGTCCGACAACTAAAGAATTTACAAGTTTTGGTTTGAGCTTGTTTTTGGCAGATGTGATGACTACGTCGTCCTCGCCTTGGGCGAGTGGGAAATGTTGGATTTTGGGTATCCAACTGGGGCGCCCATGGAGGGTCCGACCCATTATGGTAGTTGATCAGATTACCTAATAGATTTGGATTGTTAGCCAATTAACTAAGTCAATATTTTGACTTATCTATTGGAGGGTTTTCAAGAAGTGGTTTTAATCACTTCACTCATTAAATACCCACGTCTCTCCAGCTCATAAGATGGAATCAGTTTATCATAGAGAGACCATATACTGTCAATATAGAGAGCTCCCAAATATCGAGTGATTTTTTGGTTGTTACGGATTGTGGATTTGAGCTTCGTTCTCATCCCACACGGATTGTAGTTTGGAGACGCCGCTGGATTATATAGTATGTGGGATTGCACGAAATTTTTCAACACCAAAGCTAACACGCTTCAAGAGGTATATGTTTTGGTTTTTTGTTTTTGTGTAATCAAGTCATGACATGCATCTATTTATTCCTTCGATATATAAATTGGCACATTAAAATTCAGCTGAGACTCTGAAAACAACCGAAAAAGGGCCCTGCTTAAATTGGGGAGTGGGAACGGAGGACGTACTAAAAGTTACTATCTAACCTCAGCTCAACAACACCTTTTATCCCAAACTAGTTGCTTACGTTAGACTGAAAATGAATCCCATACTAGTTAGAGTAAGAAAAATCAAGGGCTAAGATATAAATGGCGAACAAGTTCCTCAACAACAGCAAATTAAATGGGTGGTTGTTCTCAAAATGAACAAGTATAGGAGAATATGAATACGGAGAACTATCCTCATAAGGTCCATATATACTTTAGTTCTCTGCCTGTACGCCCAGTGGGTTCAACTCTTTTGAATGTTTCCACCTTGGTACTTGGTGTCTTAATAATAGTTATTTGTTGTTTGATATGATAAGGCGACAATATTAAAGCATTGTCAAGGTAATAAACTTACCCACTGATGAGGTTCCGACTGGCTTATCTCTATGGGAGGGGTTGTATAGCGTACGTCTGTCAGTGAATATAACACTTCAATTGTTACAGAATATTCACCTGTACTCAGTGGATTGACCAAAGATACAGAAAATTAAGTGTTTCGTTCCATTTGGCAAATCAGGCAGGTCTGTTGGGGGGTTCACATTAAGTGGAAGATGTGATTTCTTCTTCTTCGTTCCATTAGTAGACGTTGCTTGGAGCAGTGCGAAATGATCGACTTGTGCAGGAGAAAAGGAAATAAGGATTTCTGTAGCACGAGATGTCCCAATATTTTCAACTGAAAAAATTGCCCCTTACCCGAATATATATATATATATATATATATATATAAATTAAGGTTTCTTTGAGATATTTGCAGTAGGAAATATGAAAGTCTATATATACATTGTCTCGTCCATTTAACGACATTACATTTGTTTGAAGATTTGGCAATCAGGTACAGGTTTTTCGCAAAATTAATAATTGAACAACTTAGAGAGAAAGAGAGAAATAAAGATTAAGAATTAAACAGCAGCCCAACTAAAGTTGGTTATAATAAGTAAAATGCAATTTTTTAGCTACAAATTTTACTGTCGACAAAAAGCATTTGAAGTGTTCAATATATAGGTTTACCAAAAAAAATTCATCAACTCTTTAATTAAATAGGCAGACAGAAAGACAAACCTTTATATTTTGTCAGAGACAGACAATGTACTTAATAATTTAGAACCTCCATGGGTAGTATTAAATCATCAAAAAATATTGAGGTTTATAGAACTTTGATTTTCTCCCAAGCACATTTTTCTCTAGGTTTTAAGATAATTTAATACTAATGTGAAACATTTAACAAAGTAAGTGTATGAGGAGTTAGAAAGAGTACCTTTAGTGTCAAGGAAACTTTAACTATGTGCGTATTCGAGTCTATCTGCAACATAAACAACATGTTAGCGCCACATTTTGAAGAATGATTTATACCAATTTTCACAAGAGCTAATGGACTCAATTGAAAACTCACTAAATCATGCATAAGGGATAGATCAATATAATATTCCCACCATCCGCAAAGAAATATCCTTATGCTTTTTGTTATTCTTGTCTACGAGTATTAAGGTTTGCACGTGACACACTTGGAAAAATAGTATCAGATATGAGTCACTAGCGTTTTATATAAATAAAAGATTATAATAAAAAAACTAACAAAAAAATATCATACTCGTTCCTCCATCTAGAGGTGAGAGTCCATTTGGCCAATTTAACTTTCCTTTTTGCATATTGAGATTTTCCAATAACACAATTAAACACTAGTAAAGAAAACAGAAAGAAGTCTAAAGGTCAAATTATTTGAGACTTTGATATCGAACTTTGGGGGTAAAAAGTTATTTCATCCGATTAAAATTTAACGCCCATAAAGTCTTAAATTTTAGGTTTGCTCAATTTTATATAATTTTTCACAGCAACAGAACAAAACAAGAATTCAAGAAAAATATAGAAAATAAATCGAACATAGAAATGTATTTGTTGAGCATCAACATTAAGAATATCATACTCCATTCGTCCCTAAATAAGAGTCAACGTAGACTCACCTCAGCACTCTTTATTCCTTTTTATCTATTTTATTTTTAAACAGTAAAATTTGTTCCTTTTTATCTGTCGTATGTAGATTTCGGGGAAGCATTAATGAATTTGTTTTTCATATTATCCCTATATTAAGACTAATTTGTCTCTGCTTCATCTTTCCAATAAATTTTAAAAAGTAATAATGGGAGTTTACATCCAATTTGATAGTATTAAGCATATATTTTAAAGGTTTGTTCAGCACACATTTAAAACATTAAAATGCACAGTAAAAAGAAGTCAAAAATCAACTTCCATTTTGGGATCGAGAAATTACAAAAGTAACAACACTCAATAAAATATTAACACAGGTCGTCTGAAGTCTGATGTGATAAAAATTAGTAACTGCAAGTGCATAATGTCAAATTCACTACAAGAAAAAATCCTAATTCCGACGGATTATTCTGTCGGAAATGAGCCTATTCCGTCGAAAATAACGTTATTCTGACGGAATATTCCATCGACCATTCGGCCAGAAATAAGGCCGTCGACCATAAGTCCGTCGAAAATTCCGTCGGGAATAAATATTGTCGACAGAATTATGCCGATGGATTATTCGTTGTAACTATTTTGTTCGACAGATTATTTTCGACGGACTTATTCCGTCGAAAATAAGTGGGGACATGTGTCACTCTCCAGCCAGTTGTGCAAACCTTATATCCGAGGGAATTTTCGTCGAACATTAGGGATATTCCGTCGAAAATGTTGATTTTTTTTTATTTCAAAAAATAAATTATAAACCTTATTTCCGACGGAAATTCCGCCGGTTTTACCTTTTTCCGTCAGAAATAACATGTTTTTTTTCAAATAATTTTTTTTGTTTTTACAATTTCCAGGTTTTTAAACCCTATTTTTGTACATGTAACCTGCTTTATCCCAACAATACACACAACAACAACATATATCATAATCGCCACCATAATACAACCTATTTCCTTTCTTCGAATATATAACGTTAAATAACAATATTTCTATAACTTATAACTACAAAGAACAATGATATAGCACCAAAATATTTACAAAAATAAAGTAAATTACATTGATTTACAAAGAATCAAACTAAACTACATGTATTTACAAAACTAAAGTAAATTACAATGTTTTACAAAACATCTAAGTAGATTCATGCTATATATACACTATTAACCTAATCTAGTACTACCACTACCAGTAGGGAAATCATCGGGTAGGGGTCGACGAATCTGCTCTGGTGTCTGCAAATCCTCATCCTTATCATCATCCCCCTGCTCGCCATCACCAGTGATATCAGGATCGCCACCCTATTGATACAATTAAATATATAACGCATTAGTCCGTATGAGAGAATTAAAGAGACATGATGAAAATTAAATAACATGTAGATTAATCAACTTAAAATAAAGATAATACCTTAGTAGGTGGGGGTTGACTCCCTATCGGGCCAAAAGCCTCCGAGAGTAAAGTAACCACTAACCAGAGCACCTCGTCGCGTATCGCGACGAATTGCTCTTGCGGGATACCCGTACTCTCGACGGTAGCCCCTGCTGCAATATCCTGAGCTAGCTGATGAAGGCGAGCTCAGTTGCGCAACTCCTGACGACAGATAACTGGATCCGTACGAAACGTCTCCGACACAGCCGTCATGACCCTCTGAAAAATTTCTTCGTCCAAGCCAGCGCCTATATGAGATGGTCCAACAAGTGCTCTCGAACACTGGTGCTGCCTAGAGCCTACGAAAATAAATATAAAATTACTAATAATATTTGCAGTTAATTTATCTTAACTTATCAGAAATAATATTACCTCTAGGCAGTGTTCTAAAAGTCGCTAGTTGGTCCCAGGTCGGTTGGCTACCGACTAGCGACTAGGGGATTAGTTGGAGATTAATCGGGGATTAATCGGCTAGTCGGATTTTTAATTTTTTTTTTTTAAAAATATATTCTCCTTCCTCCTTCATAAGTTTTGAGCAAGTAGAATAACATAAGTAACACAAATCATCAAATGTGTTAATACAATAAATATTAATTATTTAACAAAACATTAATTAATTAATATTAATTAATTAATTAATATTACTATTACTATTAATTAATTTATTATTATTATTTATTATTTATTATTTACTTTTTTGTTAAATTAATTATTTATTATTTATTTATTGCATGTAGATTCATAAATCACACACATGGAACACCACTATTTTTGTCTTTGTTAGAGGACTGACTCATTGCATAAACTAGTGGATGACAGCTAACCATCTAATTAACAAAAATAGAAAGAGGACAAAAGCAGGCAATAGTCAAAAGTTTTTTTTTTCTTCTTCTTTAACCGATCCTTTTCTTTTTCTTTCACTTCTTCTTCTTTGTATTCTTCCATTTTTTCATCTAGTGCTACTGCAGCCTGCCTGTGGCCCCAGCCCATGCCCTAGCTAACTTAGAATAACCCAGAGCCTGTTCTATAATTGCAGAGAAGTAGAGAACTAAAAAAATTTAGAAGAAAGAAATTTTGCAGAGAGCTTACCTGACTCAGTCGAGCACAACAGACTGCGAGTCGCAGTCGAGGAAGGAGCACAGCAGATTGCAGTCGGCAGTCCAAGAAGGAGCCAGCGATCGCGAGTCGACAGCCAAGAAGGAGAAGAAAATTGTGATCGCGAGTCGGCAACCAAGAAAGAGAAGAAAATTAAATGACTCAAATGTTTTTTTTTCTTTTTTTACAGCCCTAGTCCGACTCGCTGACTCGCCCAACTGCGCCGACTTGCGCCGACTAGTCTCCGACTAAGTTAACGAGCGACTAATTGAAGTGACTAGGCCCTAGTCGACTCGGCTGCCTTCCGACCCCGACCTAGTCGCCGACTAGTCGGCCGACTAGGCCGACTTTTAGAACACTACCTCTAGGTAGTGTATACGTCGGTATCCTCGGCATGTCCAACACTCGATACCTGCTAGTACTACTACTAGGGAGATCCTGAGACGTGACCCATAGTCTTAGCTCCTCATCCCGAGATAGTTCAATCTTGGACAGAGGGATGGTGAAATATAACGGCTCATAAACCCCCTAGCATCCCGTAACTCAGCTACACGCTGGTCCCGAAGATTCTGAAATCGGTCCTATAATTTAATTTGTATATGTAAGTTAATTAAAGCATTTTATTAGCTACCTAAATAATTACTAAAAATTAATTGATATTAGTCATACCCGTATAGCTAATGTTGTAGGAGACATGCTAAACTCCTTAGGCGTGTGGGCTCTATCCCAAAACTCTAGCATGGTAGGAGGTCGGCCCAAGCTCGCCCGTATGTCCTAATAAATACATTCAAATAACATTTATTAAGTATGGTAATGACAATCGAGAACCTAAAGAACTAAATTGAGATACTTACTGACTTCACCTCCTCAAATGACCATGAGCCGGTATTGTGTATGACCCGAAATTGGCCACGATTCTTTTTTGCCTGCTCGGACTTTTTTTAAGTCATCATCATCCTAGTGCGTACACATAACCTCCCATGCTGCATTAGAGACTATATCAGGCTAATGATCATGTATGGTAGTCTCGGGCTGCTCGACAATACGAAATAAACAGACAATATATGTGTTACTTTAAACATGCAATCATATAAAGTAATTTAATTGCGTAAGTTATATTATATTAGACACTTACTGCGCCGAGTCGACATCTACATGGACAATGTGTGGAACTGTCGGCGGACGCCCAAATAATCCGAGGTTAGTCCCTCGTTGACGTCGACGACCAGTATCTGAAAGTTTAAGTGATGAAATTATTTAAATATAGTATTTTCATATGCGTTAAACAATTAATCTCCAAAACGATGGAAACTTACTAACTGATGACGACGTCCCACCCTGGGACCCATCGCCGGATCCTACAAGGCCATCACCGCGGCGACCTCCACTGCTTTGTCTAGCCATAACTGTACTACTGTAATTAGAAACAACGAGATAATTAATTTCTAGTTAATTTATCAGTCATAAATACCGTTTTTATTAGTAAATTATTTAAAAACAACAATAAGTTTAGACTTAATATGTCGTCAAACCCCTCAGAATCAAAATCAATTTCATCCTCAGATTCAGTCTCTTCCTCTTCTGTATCAATTTCTTCGTCACTATACTCATCTTGTACAACGACATAGTCAGTGACAACAACGTCATCCTCGGCTTCTTCATCATCGGGTACGTTAACGACTTCTTCTACCAACACATCTTCATCATCTGGCAATACGTGGCTGGGATTGCTAACTGTTCTTGCAACAGGTCATCCATTCCAAACAAATCAATACCATCAAATGCCCTAGTTTTCGTTGTAACAACTGTATACCAGCGGCTTCTAGAATTTACTACATTAGGGGCGTAGTACATTTGAGTCGCTTGGCTGGCTAATACGAATACATCATCAGACTGTAGCTTTGACTTTACATATACTGTGACGATTCTATTATGATCAACTTTAACACCATTTTCATTATCAAACCAGCGACACTTAAATGTAACAACCTTTTTTCCTCCCGGATAATTGAGCACAACCACGTCCTCTAATCGTCCATAGTAATTGGACTCGTAGTTTTGGTAACAGCTTCCCAACACGACAACGCCAGAATTAACTGATGTTAGGGCATTCAAAACTCGTCAACCTTGAATCTGTACCCATTAACGATGCAGCCGGAGTATGAACTGATAAGTTTGTACGGACCTGAAATAACATCTCTAAAATGCTCAGAAGCGTTAACTTCTTCAATCCTTCTCTTAAATCACTGTTGAAAATTTTCAGTGGTGAATGCTTCTAACTGTGTTGTAGTTAGTCCCGGGTTAGACGCATACGCTTCGTTTTTGAATGAACTGAAATAATAATAACAGTATTTAATTTACGATATTACGCTTTGAAATATTACATATTCGACAAAAAATTATACATACTTGATATATGTCGATACTTCGGGCATATTTAAAAGCACGTACGTAGATACAATCTTCAAATCTTTGTCGGTTAGGCAAGTCATCGTCTCAGAATTAGAAAGGGAATATTGATGTATATATGTGGTCCATGCATAATTTTTTATTTGACAATATGACTACTCTACAGCAGTTAGGCTTCTATCCCGTTCTTAGATGCGTCTCCTCACTAGTGCCAACACCTTGAACACATTTCTTCTGTTTCGAGAAAATTTCGGCAGCACCTCCTCACGGTCTCCAAGTACACGAAATAGATCAAGCCAACTTAGTCTAAGTATGCACTGGGAGAACATGTAGAGACTCTGGGCGAAAAATTCTCTTCTCAGAAAAAATATACCCGAGACATTTGATACCTGCCTAAGTGAGAGACATAACATCCAGCAACAGTCTCAAACTGGGGACTATTCGACATTCACTCCTATTGAGTAAATGTCGAATGGGTTTCTAAGCTCCAAATTAATACACTACAAAAAAATGGGCCTTTAGCAACGATTTTTCGGGCAACGACTTTATACGTCGTTGCTAAAAGTATATGTTTAGCAACGAGATTTGTCCTTCGTTGCAGATTGTGTCGGGCTTTCACTTTTGGCAACGAAATTCATAAGTCGTTGCAAACTTTCGTTGCTAATTCATTGGCGGGAAAAATTTTCGTTAGAAATTCGTTGCAAAATTTTCGGCCACTTGATTTCCCGTCATCGTGGGCAACGAAAGTTTGTTTTGTTGCTAAAAAAGGGGCTTTAGCAACGATTTTTCAGGCAACGACTTATAAAGGCGTTGCTAAAAGTGTATGTTTAGCAACGAAACTTGTCCTTCGTTGTAGATTGTGTCAGGCTTTCACTTTTTGCAACGAAATGCATACGTCGTTGCAAAATTTGGAAACAAAATTCGTTAGAAATTCGTTGCAAAATTTCTAACCACTTTATTTCTCCTCATCGTGGGCAACGAAAGTTTTTTTGTTGCTATATTTCGTTGCATAATATGGATCACATTCATTGGCAATAATTTTTATTTTCGTTGCATATTTTATACAACTTTTTGCAACGATTATTAAAATGTTGCCTTAAATTAAGATAATCCCAATAAGCATGTTTTTGTAAGACCATATTCGGTATTCGGAGAATTGTCAAAAAATATTCGTATTTAGTATTTAAAAATTATGTCCAAATGCGGAAAATATTCATTTCTATTTTTTATTCGAATAAACAAATTATTCAAATATCTGAATTTGAATGTCAATCACCTAATAAACAATTTATTCAATTTATTTATAAAAAGTAAAAATAAAAAAATATTGACCAATTACTAACAAATCATAACTATTTAAAGTTGTAAAAATATATATCATAAATGCGAGACATATCAAATACATCATCATTCATAATTGAACACAAAAATCAATTAAAATTTACTAATATAAATTGTACATATAAACATATTATTTTAATTGATTTTATATATAATGATATCGAGTTAGCATAAAAAACAATAAATAAATAAATAAACAAAAGAAAAGAAAATCTCCATTTATCTAATTAATACTCCCTCCGTTCTCAAAAAAAGATGACTAAATATACAATTTTTTTTGTTCCCAAAAAGATGAGATAAAATACATAAATTGAAAGGTAAATATGTTATTTAGTGGGGTACATTAGTATAAAAAATAAAAGTGTTCATCACTTTATATAATCTTGTGGGACTGCTAAGGATAAATTTGAAACATTTTTTATATTTTTTTCTACTTTTACTTTTTTTAATACGTGTGAAAAATGCATTTTGCTCGTCTTTTTAGGACGATGTAGTATTATACAATATATAGAACCGGTTGACCCCAATTATGTACCAAACCATATGATTATGTACCAACCCATACAATATATAGAACCGACTGACCCTGTTAAAGATACCACATTAAGTTACTTTTTTTTATTATTATTATTTTATTTTATTTTTATATTACTGAAATCTTAAGGTGTTACACAAAAATTTCAATAATGAATATTGTGCTTTAACAAACTTTACCTAAAACTCGTTTAAGTATTTCTCATGAAATCAAAATAAGATTATTTGCTAACATGTATGATGTAAAGTTGAAATAAAACTTCACAATTACCTCTAAATATCATTCCAGACAACTAAAACTATAAAATATAATATGTTTATATTTAATATAATATGTTTATTAAATATAATATGTTTATATTTAATTTAATAATAATGACATAGTAATAAAATATGATAATAAATTTAAATATATTATATGATTTTATACTATTATCATCATTGGAAAATAAAATGTGGGTGAAAACTGATAAGTAAAAAAGTCCCAACTTGGTTGACGTGATTGGAAATTTGTAATGGGCTGGGTTGCATGGATGCTAGTGTAATAGCTAATAACATCCAACATACAAATTGTCACCGTCTGGGATCCCAAGCCCACACTAACTAGTCTTTATCTCGATTATCGGACCCCCAAGGTTAGCTGTTGACCCAACCAATTTTGGTTCTTATCGTATAATTGTGAGATCATTTATGGTCCTGAGTTCTCTAGGTACAAAATTTTCAGTAAAATTACAATCGTAAAATACATTGATATATGAAATTTGATAAAAAAAATAAAATAAAATAAAATATTAAGACGATTCATTATATTATTCATTTATAAATAATTATCAACAATACTACAACATTCTTTTGGTTATATCTTTTCAACCCCCATTTCTATCTTCTCTATCCATTTAATGATGACAAACAAATACTATTACATTAATACATAATTATTTATATATATATATATATAAATAATTCTCTCTTTGGAGGAAATAACTAAAACAAATAAATTAATTTTATAATAATCATAAAATTGATAATAAATTGAAGGGTAACTCACTATTTTTTATTACAGAAATTTATTTATAACTCATGTTAATAAATTGAAGGGTAAATTAATAACTCATGTGCGTCACTATTTATAATAATAATAATAATTGTAATAATTATTATTGTAATAATAATAATAAATTTTAAATAATTAAAATAAAAAAAAATAATTAAAATAATAATAATAATTAAAATTTTAAATAATAATAAAATTATTATTATTATTATTATTATTATGGTACTAATCATGCAAAGCCCGTCAGTATTAAGACTTGAACAAAATACAAAAGATGATATATTGAGATATAAATTTCAACATAGATTTGGCAGCCATAAAATAAGTCATGCTGTTGCATGCCTGCATTTACCAATGTTAGAAACTAAAAAGTGTTCACAAGACAAAAGTGTGCAGAGGTCTGGAGTTCAACACTCATGAGCAACATTTTTTTTAAATAATTTTTAAGCATGGCAAGCCCAGCTCCACGTCAGCAAAAACATGCTTCATTACTTTGCTTGAAGTAAATCTTAAAGAATCAATGATATATTTTCACAAAAATATTTCTAATTTTCAAGATAGATATTAAATTAATATAAAATAATTTTTAAAATTTTAAGTATATATTCTATTAAAGGTACATGTTAATCATTTTAATTACATTAACTAAAGTTTAAAATTATAAAGCATATTTGGTATACATATATACATAAATATTTTTAGAATTATATAGAGGTACAAATCATACGTTTACGAATAACTGAATGATATAATTTAAGTATTTGTGTAACGACCGGGAATTCTGAAATTTTCTTGTAATTCGAATTTTTGAATATTAATGAATATTTTATAATTTATTAATATTATATTTGTGTTACGTGTTTAAAGGTTGTGTGACAATCTAGATCATGTGAATGTATGAATTTTAGGTGTTATAGTTTTGTTTTAAGTGAATAATTGATTTCGCGTAGCGTCGCTAAATCACTATTCACGGGGCACGTTTCCCGAGGCAATATTCACGCCATAAAATTTTTGTGTCTTTTTTCGAAGTTAATAAATTTCATAAATACGTGTATGCGTACGAATAATTGTTCCAAGTGTCGGAAATTTTATTTGAGCTGATACGTGATTTTATCCGTATCCGAAATGTGTTATATGGGTGTTCCGAATAAATGGACAAATCCCATAATAATTATTTTTATACATCCCAATAATTATGGGAGTACCCATTCTAATTTTGGGTAGAATTATTTACCAGTTTTGGTACAAAAGTGGGAGTTTTCGGATATATTTTTGGTATTTTCGGGTAATTATTTTGGCTTGTTATTTCAAGTGGGAACCACCAAACCATTTTCCACCAATCAAATTGCTAGAAAATGAGGAGAGATAAGGGGAGTTGCCGGCAAGTTTGAATTTTGGCCAACCTTGAGCACCAAACCCATTTTCTCCTTAATTCACTCCTCCACTCTTCCATTCCATTCAATCATTCATCCTCTCTTGCACTCCACACTCCTCCCATTCCCATCAGCTGATAGTGAGAGAGAGAAAGAGAGAGAGAGCTGCAAAGAAGGAAGAGAAAGAAGTCGCCAGAAAAGTCGCCGGAAGAGGAAGAACTCGCCGGAAAAGAAAGGAGGGAGAAGAAGAAGGCTCGGGTGGAGGAACCAAGCAAGGAGAACTCCCAAAACAAAGCCTAGTCGAGCTTCTTAACATCTAGGAAGGATTTACAGAGGTAAAACAATCAACCAAATCCTTTCCATTTGATTCCTTGCCAAGTTTTTTTCAAGTTTTCTTAGTTTTAAGCTCTTAAGCTTGTGGTTCGGATTTTTGGCGATTCTTGGTGTTTTTGTTTGTTGTGATTGTTTGTAAATGTTTTTAAGAGACTATGTAAGCCATTAATAACATCAAAGCGGAACAAAAACACAAGAAATCCTTACCTTGGCTTAATGGAGCAAGAACAATGGACTTTGGACATTAACTTGGACATTCAGACTTTTTAGAGGACTGTAAAGCTATGATTTTGTGTTTGTTAACTTTATTTGTTGCTATGGTGTTGTAGTTCCATGGGTTATGAAGCTAACCCAGTTGGAATGGAGTAAAAACGAGTTAAAACGAGTTCATAGTAATGATTCTTGTAAAACATGTCAAGAACTCGAAGAACAGAGTATGAACTTTACACTTTGGCTTAGGATTTGACCATGTTAATGTTAATGGGTAGCTCTGCATTTTTGATATGTTGTAGCCCCATGAGTTAGGAGTTCATAGAGTCCGAAATGGACCAATTTGCTTGTGTATTGAAGGAGATATGGAGGTTGGAGTGGCCGGAGGTCGGAGTCGCGTTCTGGAAACAAACCCAGAATCCGGCTACTGCAGAATGGCGCCGCAGCGCCACCCATATGCCCTGCAGCTCACGCTGCAGCGAGGGGCAAGTGGGGAAAAATCGGGACTCGCGTCGCACCGTGAGGCCCAAGCTTTAAGGCTCACGCCGCAGCGTGAAGCCCGATCATGGAGAAGACACGGGACTCACGTCGCAGCGTGAGGTCCAGTGCTTGAGCTTGCCGCTGCAGCGCCAGCTCCGTGTTTGGGCCAGGTCGGGTTAGTCAGACCGGGTCGGATCGGGTCGGACCTAATGAGCCCATTTCAGCAGGGTCCAACACTTATATTTTTCTTGGATTAAATGATTAGACAGGTTAACTAAGCATATTTTGTTAAGCCCTAAATGCTTAATTATTTATTAAATGTCAACCAAATTAGTATTGTCTTAAGGCGGAAATTGTATAATCTAATTGCAATTTAGGCTGGGTAGTCGTAGTGGCAATCAATGTGTTTTAATGATGCAGCGTCCGTTTTGAACCATTATTTGGTATGTGACTAATTGTTATGTAAATATGTACTTAATTGTGTAGGATATTAAGGAGCGTGTGTTATAATATCGTAGCAGCGCATCAGGCAAGTTTCCTAACGCTTGTCTAACCCTTGTGTTGGGCAAGTTTTCCTTAACCTTACTCGAATTATATTTTGAGCAGGTTTCATATTTTATACAGGTTGTATATTGTTGCAAATTTCATGACTCAAATTGAGTTATTACTTTTGAATCATATTAGTGGACTAATTATTGTCAATTACTCCACCTCCAAGATAATTATTGATATTCGCAGCTTATGCATTTGAATTCATTATCTATTGTTGGATTGTGAAACGTTTAAGTTCTTCATTCATGAACTGTTTAAGGAGATAGTCTACGCCATTTGTTTCGGTTAGACATGTACAGGTTATTATTTTAAAAGCTATCCAAACCGATTGTTGGTGCGGATTCTTGGACTGAGAGAGCAACCCTTGTGTAGGGGATTATAATGTGTCGGTTATTTGATGCAGTCAGAGTTAAATGTTATGCATATACATGGTGTACGAGAGGCTGATCCCCTCGAGTACAACTGACGGGGCCAGGTTTTAAAAGAGTTAGTCGAATGATTGACTCTTTGGCCAACAGTTCATGGTCGGTTGGACCACTCAGCAGTAAATAATCATTATTCATTGATTCATTTGGACTTTGATTATGTCATTTCAGCTATTTCATCAATGTTCATAAATTGTTGATCTATGCAGTTATTATTCTTATTCATTCATGATATATCTTCATTCTTGCTTTTAAACTTGCTGAGCAAAGTAGTTGCTCACTTTTGCTATATCATGAACCTATTGCAGTTAAGCCGGGGAGTTCCAAAGCGGACAAAGGCAAGGGAAAGCTTAAGGAACAGTTATATGTACTATCCTGTTATGTAATTCGTGGAATCATTTTGTATTATTATGGTATCCTGCGATGTACTTCATTTAAGGTTTTAGACCTTGGGACCGTAGTGAACCTTTTGTAATGAACAACATATGTTTATTTTATTCCGTATTAGTTGATTTATGTTGTTTAGAGGTGTATGGATGCATTTTATCGTGAGCACCAAATTCGAGGTATTGGTACCTGAATTTGGGGGTGGTGTCACAATTTGGATAAGTAATATCAATATTATTGATGGAGTTATTGAGCATTTTTTTGTGTGATAGAGTTACAAAAATTAATTATTAACACTAAAAGTAATCGTCTAAAAAGTGGTCGACTTTATAATATAGATATATACATACCTTCTACGAATGATAAATAATAAATGACTTTGACCCTTCAGTTTAAATGACTTTATTACCTTGATTATCCTTATCTCCTTCTGAACAATGATGAAAACTTATTTATATATATAATTAGAATATATATATATATATATATATATATAATTTAATATAATTAATAATAAAATACAATTTAAATGTTATTAGGATACCGAGAAAAAATGGGTTTATATGATAAATTATATTAATAACTTATATATGTATGTGTGTGTGTGTGTGTGTGTGTGTATATATATATATATATATATATATATATATATATATTAATAACTTACATATAGATATTAACTTACAAAAACTATAACTATTAACTTGTTACATATATATTAATAATTTACATTCGGTAATTAATAACTTACACACACACACACACACACACACATATATATATATATATTAATAACTTACATTAATTAATAAATTATATTAATTAATTTATAACTTACATATATATATATATATATATATAAACTTACAAAACTATAATTATTAGTTTCTTACATATATATATATATTCATAATTTACATTCATTAATTAATAACTTACATGTATTAATTAATAACGTTATTAATTAATGAGTGTAAGTTATTAATATATATGTAACAAGCTAATAACTTAGTTTTTCGGGTTAATATATATATATATATATATATATATATATATTAATAACTTTCATTTGTCCATAAACTCATTATTTTTTTGCTTATTATAGTTATAGTTCTAATTAGAGCATTCATTTTGAAATTTAAAAATAAAAAAATTTATTTGAATTGTTAAATCTCTTTATTTGCATCGAAACAAATACAAATCATAAATTTAATATTATAACAATAGGTCCAATTACAAGTATTCACCCAAAAATTTATTCATAAGTAAATCAAAAAATAAGTAACCCTCGAACACTTCAACAGTAAAAAAAACAAATAATACCAACCCTCCTACCGAAAGAGGCTCTAACAACCCTTCTACCAAACAAACCCTTCCATCTAGATCTAGATCTAGATCTGCACTATCTCCATCCCGATTTCTCTGTTGTCGCTCCTACTTAAAAATATGCAAATATAAAAAAATGTACTCATACCCTAACGTAACGTATGGGCATGACAATTAATGGCTGGCTTTGGTCATACCATCAATATTAACCTTGGTATATCATTTTATTATTATTAAAATTCTGAAAATTCATATATAACCACAACAATTTAATAGATGTATAGTTTGGGTGCTGCAAATAACTCCCATCTTTGTGAAGTTCACAAAATCAAAAACCCTAACGTAACCCACTACACCTCAATCGAATCCTACTCCATGGATCCAATCCTTAACATCCTCAAAATCCTGCCCTACAGCTTCCTCCGCCCACCGCGCCTCCGACTGAAGCTCCCATCTTTCTCTCTTCCCTCCGCCATGACCGTCTACTCTCTCATCCTCTTCACCTACTTCATGGTCGTCTCCGGTATTGTCTATGACGTCATCGTCGAGCCACCTGGCATTGGATCCACCTAGGACTGAGCTACCGACGCCGTTCGCCCCATCGTCTTCCTTCCCGGCCGTGTCAACGGCCAGTACATTATTGAAGGCCTCTCATCTGCGTTCATGTTCGTCCTTGGTGGCGTTGGCATTGTGCTTATGGAGGTTAGTGGCGATACATTTCACCATCACCTAAAAAAGAGGGAAAAAATAGCTATCAAAGATTTGTGTTTGTGTCAATCTCTGCTATTTAAATTTATGATTAAAGGATGGTGCTACTTGGGGATGCTACTTTTTTTTCTTTTCTTTTGTCATGTCTAATCTTGGGAAACGTCTTTTACTTTTATTATTCTTTTATATTTCTTATTGTTCAATAGTTTGTTCTTATGCTATCTATATATTGAGCGCCTCCAGTTTTAGGATAAAAGGCATTGTAGAGGGAAGCTTCAGAGGAAGGGCGTCAAGTAAAAAGCTGGGACAATGTTTATGATTAAGTATCCTGTGCAAATGAAACATTAAAAAGAAAATTATGCAGAATGCTTTTCCAAGAGCCTGCTATTCAGATAAGCAACAAATCCAAAATTCTATCTTGAAACCAATAGACAGTTTTTGGTGAAGTCGTATATTGTTATCTTTCAGGGGAATGAGTTGGAGAATTTTCCTTGGAAGAGTTTTTAGGACATGGGAGTACCACGAAGAGTGGCCTTTTCTCTTGGGCAGCGGCCTTTGGATTGATACTAATTCAAGATAATCTGAAGCGAAGGAGAAAGTTTATCATAATTTAATGTTGTATGTGCAAGAAGCGGAGGCGATGGTGGATCACTTGTTGCATTGCAAGATTATCTATGATGTGTAGTACTTGGATTTCTCTATGTTTGGGGTTTCTTGACTGATACTGAGGACAGTGAATGCTTTCCTTTGTCATTGAAAGTGCCTTAGGTAGGTAAATGGTGAGGATAAGGAGCAAGCAACTTTGCAGATTCCTACCCTCCTGGATATACCTTATATTAAAAAAATATGGAGAAATTTGAAAATCAATACATAATGGATTGATACAACCCAGTACTGCTTTGATTCTTTTCTTGTCTCTACTTTTATCAATGTGTCACCATGAACATCTCGTCATGTAATCGTTACTATTCATATTTGATGGCTTCATTCAGTAGATCGGATGAGGATTTATAAATGGCTAGTGAACTTAGCCATTCAACTGTGATTTATATTTATACACCTCAAAGCATTTCTAAATGTCTAATTTACTGAAGTGAATTCACTGGCATGGAGGAAAATAAATATCAAATTAAGTTAAGTTTATACATGTTATTGTACATGCTAAAACAGATTCTCATCATGCTTATGAAATCATTATGTAAGGCTGACTATTAGTTTTTTGCCTTTTTGGAACATTGAAGGTATGTAAATTATTGGTTGTTAAGGCAAGTCCACAGGATATACATCATGACCTTTATGGGTGGAAATTAGCCCTGTCGCCAGTACCTCACTCTTCTATAATTAATTCACAACTTCATCTAATACTACCTCCGTTCCACAAATAGAGTCAAAATTTTCTTTTTAAAGTCAATTTGAAAAGTCCTATTGTTCAAATTAATATGAATTCAATTGATTGTAGTTCGAACTAATCATAATTATAGTAAACTATCTAACAAGTACCACTAATTACAAAATTTGTTATTTTTAAAACTTACATGTATCCATATCAATTTTAAGTTGTAGGATTTTCCAAATTGACTTCAAAAGGTCAAAATGGGAGTCTCTTTGTGGAAAGGATGGAGTACTTCATAACATGGTTCTTTGTTGTGTAGTTTGACACCAATACCGTGATAGGCTTTTCTGGCGCTGGCCATCTTAATTAACCTTTATGGAAATACTTTTCCCCTTTCCCTTCTCTGCTATAGCCTTATTTTTAATTTACTTTATTATCTTTGTTCAAGGAAGATCTCTTCAAAACGAGATGTTTGTAAATGCTCTTGTTCGTGAAGGGTTTTCAAAAGAAGTCGCACAGGTATCTCGAACACTTATCATAAACTAATGCTTTAGTTCCGTTGGTTTAGTTTTGTAATGCTACATATAATACACATGTTATAATACACATGTTACACACTTATGGTTTAATTTTGTATATGCTTTAGTTCCGTTGTTCTGATTTCTCTGCTTCTCAGGTTCATATATGAGATCATCACTTCTCTGAGATTTTCTTCCTCTTTTCTATTTCAACTTTATTTGTGGAAACTTCTTTCTTGGTTTCATTGTTGTGATTGCTGGAAATTGTGAATTTTGTTTTTCCACTTTATTCGTCTTGGTTTCCTACATATTTGACATATTTAGCAATTTTGATCATAGCATAACATACTTCTGTTCTGGTTTTGAAGTTAGAAAATAGTGATATAATAAAGCCTGTCTATCAGCAACATTGAAAGTGTCAATCATCAGGAACCTAGTTATTATGTATGTGTCATTATAACTTATTTATTTCTGTCAACTATATTTTGATTTTCTGGTACGATGAGAATATTGCAAGAGCTGATTTAAGTATTGTTAAAGAAAGTACTGCACAAATATAACTTGGAAAGTTGGAATATTTTTGTTCTGATCTTTGTAGAGATTGGAAAGCTGATCTGGTTTAAGCATTTTATTTTTTCTGCTTTTTATAGGCTGGGTGGACTCATTATCCGCCCTCTGCTTGGTTTCTCTTTTTTTCTTCTGAATTAATTTATTTGTATATCTAAGAAAATATTTCTTGGAAAATAATATTTTACCTTTTGATATATCTATTAAATTTATGATCAAAAGTAGATTGAACTATAATAATAAAAGTATAGTTTTGTTTTAACACTCGGAACAAGCAACTTAGAGACCAACTGAAGAACAATACTAGTTCATGTTTTTAGATCAGATAAAGTAGTTTAATCACATAAATGCTAAACTTTTTCTGATTGTGCTAGTGAAATTGAATTGTTAAACATAATACCATGTGGGTATAAAACTTAAGCTCAGTACATCATTTGTTACTGTTATAGTTGTACCTCCAAGTTTCTTATATTGGTACCTGCCTCCTTTTAGGTAAACATCCATTTATCTCACTTGATGAATTCCTAGTTGTATCATTATTATTAAAAAAGCATGGTGTGACAGTCTAGCAAAGAGGTTATCACTTATTCACTTTATCATCTTATTTTACAGATATATTAGTGATAGGGATTGGTCCATGCATCGTCGTTGTGGATGATTTTATTTGTGATTTATGTTATTTATTAGTTTAGACTTTTATTTAGAATATTGGTAATTATTGCTTTATTGGGTTTATATTTATTGAGCTATTTCTATTTTCTAGTGTTCTTTTTATTTGGCCCAAAATAGGATTTTGTTCTCTATAAATATGATGTAATCATGAGACTCTTTGCAGTTTATTGAGGAAATATTTTGGGACCTAAAATTTGATTGCAATCAATTATTACTCTTCTGTGGTTGAGAATCCTAAAGGTAGTGGAATATGGAGCTCCACCCTATTTTTAGCTTTCTTTTATTTTTCCATTAAATTCCTGAACTATTCAGCCCTAAATTTGTTCCATATAAATTATACAATTACATTTTCCGTTAGATTTTATATTTTACAAGTTCCGTAAAGTGACGATAATGGTTTGTAGGTTTAAATATGTGCAGGAAGACTGCTTCTACGGCATGCCTTACAATACTGGGTATCAAATTTTCGTGCTACGTTTACGGAAGACAAGGGACGAAATTATGAAGTGTACTCTCTCTATATATGTAGATATATACTTTGATTGAAGAACTGTGGTAGCTTTAGATGGTTAATTGTAAAGATAATGAATGATTATGTAGTGGATGATTTTATTAAGTTAATAATATTTTAGTTTTTTTTGTATTTTTGCCATTATTTGCAATGGGGACATTGAGCCAGCCAGGTACACAAAAAGAATGTCAAATTTTGATTTGGCAACAATATAATTCGTCACCAAAGCATTGAACAAGTTTTAATATAGAAATAATTTGTTATACATTTAGCAACAAATTTTCGTTGCTAATGACATTAAAAATATAATATTTGGCAACGAAAAATTAACCTAATAATAACGGAGAGGATATTGTTGCTAATACAAAAATAAAAGGTAACATTTTTTATCGTTGCAAATCATATCAACTTTTGTTGCACATATAAAGAAACGACAACATATAATGTCGTTGCTAATCGACGACTTTCGTTGCTATTGAAAAATAACTAGCAACAAACATTTTCGTTGCTGATTCAGCATAATGTCGTCAAATAATATAATCAGCAACGAAAATCGTTGCTAAAAAGTTTACATTCCGCAACGAAAGCAAGCTTACGCAACGATTTTCATAATTTACTACAACGAAAAATGTCGTTGCAAAATGGTGTCAATTGCAACGAAAATGCATGGCGTTGCAAAAAAAAGAGTTCATTTCGTTGCCAATTAGCAGGCTTTTGCAACGAAATGGGATTTTTAGCAACGAAATTGTAATTATTCTGCAACAATACATTTTGTTGCTAAAGGAACGATGTCTCTGTATGAAAGCCAAATTTCGTTGCAAAATGTATTACTTTTGGCAACGACAAAAATACGTTCGTTGCAGAACAATTAGCAACGCTCATTGCGCAACGAAAGACGCAACGACAGTAAGTCGTTGCAAAAACCCTTTTGCAACGAAATTTGACACCTTTAGCAACGAAAATCGGTTGTTGCTGAAGCCCTATTTTTTTGTAGTGATATACTACATGCACACGTATATATGCAGTTTATGGCAATTGTAGAAAACTAAGCAAATGCTACTTAGTTTATTTTTTCAATGATAAACTAAGTAAATTCTACTTAGTTTAATATGAGTACTATCATTTGAATATATTATACTATTTTTACATTAATATTTTGTATTATATTATACTATTTAAATTAATTAATTAATTTCATTTCATTTTCTTTTATTTTCATTACTTTATATTTTATTATTTTATGCTATATTAATTATTTTATTTTATTTAATTTATATGTTATTATATTTAAATTAAATTATTTTATTTTATTTTATTTGTTATTTTAATTTATTCATTTTATTTTAGTTTATTATATATTGTATTATATTATATAACAATGGATATTATATTAATTAACTTAATTTAATTATTTTAAATTAAATTAAATTTTTTAATTTATCTTATTCATATTATTAAATTAATTTAAATTAATTTTACTTTTATTTATTTATTATGTATTATATATATTATATTATTTAAATAAATTAATTTAATTAATTTATTTCATCTTATTTTATTTTATTTTATTTTATTTTGTTGATATAATGTAACAAATTATTACTTTAATTATTTTAATTAATTAATTTAATTTAATTTTAATTTAGTTTATTTCATTTGTTGCATTTAATTTAATTTATTTTTTATTATATTATTAATTAAATGTAATTAATTTTAATTTTATTTATTTAGTTTTTATTATATTATATTATATTCGTAGTTATTTTAATATTTTTAAATTCATATTATTTATATATTATTCTATTAAATTAAATTAAATTTTCTTTATTTTATTTTAATTTAATTATTTTGTATTATATTATATTATATCATTTTAATTTGTTGCAATTTAGTAGTGCAAAACTAAGTAAATACTACTGAGTTCATTTTATTTTGGGTAAGAAACTAAGTATATGGCACTTAGTATATTTCAATATTGGAAACTAATTAAAATCCATAAATAAAATAAAGTAGGGCCCACAGATATGGTAAATGAAGAATTCTGACTAACATTCCGTCGAAAATTTCATCGAAAATAGCAAATATACCAGCAGTCCATATCAGCAAGAATTAGTAGGCAAGATAAAGATATAATATTGATGAAAAAATTCATATATACACAGCATAAGTAAGGCAGTCCCAAATTATTAAGGTAGTCCCAAAATCAGTCCTAATTGAGTCGATTAATAACTGTGATGGTTTAAAATCAATCCCAAATTCACTAATTTTAGTCCTTTCATACCCAAATTGACCAATTTCAGACAAATTATAGACCAAAATCTCCTAATTTTAGAGCAATTTCATAGAAATTTTAAACCCTCAGACCCAAATTAACCAATTTTAGACCAAGTACATAACCAAATTGACCAATTTCAGACTAAAAATTGAAGTAGTTCTAGTAATATCAATCTAAAAATAAAATAAATTCATCTTGCAGTACATTATAATACCAAATTCATACTCAATGTACTATTAACCAAATTTCAGACATGAAATTTCACATCCAACTCAATATGTAATACCGAATAACCTCATGCTGTAGCTAAATGAAAATCATTGAACATACATACCTTGAAAATTAGGTTTGATTCTACCTAAAAGGAGCGAACTGACAGTGGAATGCAATGGAGTTTGGAGGTTGTCGACGGCGGCTGAGATTCGACGGCGGCGACGACGGCCGAGATGAGACGGCAACGGCAGTGGCGGTGGTAGAAGGTCGACGGCGGTGAGAGATGAGAGAGAGAGAGTGTGTGTGTGAACGATAGAGAGAGAGATGATCGATGCGACTGAAGGAAATGAAATCTGATTTAGGTTTTATAAATTATTTTTGACGGAATTTCCGTCGGCCATAATTCCCACAGAATTATATTAATTTCGACGGAAATTCTCTTGAAAATAACTGTAGTTCCGTCGAAATTATATGTCGCACTGGCAGGAAGTTTGGCACCAAAGAGGACCTTCTACTTCCGACGAAATTAGCTTATTTTCGAGGGACGTATCCTCGACGAATTATTCTGTCATAATAAGTTATATTCGATGGAATATAATCCGTCGAGAATAATTCCGTCGACTTTAAATATTTTTCTTGTAGTGATTGAAGAACTGGCAAGCAAGGTCGTTTCTTAGCACGGGCGGGAGGGTCGACTGCCCTGGGCCCCCGATTAGGGGTGCCCAATTTTTTTTTATATATAGTATATATATATATATATATATACACACTTATGTGAAATTTAAAATTTAAAATTTAAAATATAAATATATAATGATATAGGTATATAAAAGTAATTTTCAAAGCCATATTAATTTTTCAGGACTCAATAGGGCCAACTCTAATATAGTGTCAAACTTCTCATATATTTTGTTGTAGTCAAAATTCTCATATATTTTGTTGTAGTCAAATTATTATGTTTTAAGCTCCGGAAAGACACTTTTTTGGATACAGCTTGTACTTTTTATTTATTTATTTTTACTTTTTTTGTGAAGACAATACGAAAATGGTCTCGTTTTTATTTTTCGTCATGGGTCACCAAAATCTCAAGAACGGCCCTGCTGGCAAGTACAGGTCAAACCCACAGAGACTAAATTAATTTTAATGTATCCTTAATATCTATTTCAGGTGAATTAGAAATAAAGATTGAAAATCGATTAACTATAATTAAACTAATTAGAATATGAAAACCAATAATAAGGAATCAATCTAGGAATCTGAATCCATTAAACAATAAACATAACAAATAATTCAATCTCTTCTATTTTTATAACTTAACTATGGTTTTGATCTCCCTTCCCTTTAATTTAGTAATTTTACAATTAACGTGGGCAAACATAAACTATGAAAATTTAAGGATTAACTATAACCCATCAAATTTTTTTCGAGCAAGTATGAATTATGAAAAACTCATATCTTAACAATAATCTATCAAAACTTCTTAATTAATTTAAAAACATATAAAAAATATAAAACGAAGGTATTTCAATAATGAAACATGAAGGCGAAATCAGTTAAACATAAAAGCATAAATAATAAAAGAGATGAAAAATATTATCATAAATAATTATTTAATTTCATCTTCATCCTAGATTAAAAAAATTAACTAAACATGAATATAAATAAACTAACTAAAATAAAGAAGAAGAAAAAGATTAAAAATAAATAAGAAAACTCCCTTTATTGATAATCATCCAACGAGCGTACAATGAAGAAATAATTTAATCGTACTCCTACTTCTAACTTAAACTAATACATAAAAAATACCTAATAATTCCTATCATCTCTCTTAGTAGTCCTCTATTTATAGGCATAAGGCATTAATTCTTTTCTGTGACACCCCCAAATTCGGGTTTCATAACCTCGAATTCGGTGTTCACGATACTCAACAACAAACATACTTTCTAACTAATGCGGAATAATAAACATACATTGTTTATCGAAATAGTAATAAAGTCTTACAATCATGGTCCCAAGGTTCTTTAACCTTAACTTAAAACGTACCCTTAATACAATAAAAGTTCACATAACCAAATAACATTCAAGATAAACTAGTACATAAGCCCTATCAGGCAACTACTCTTGCACCTTCCCTTTTTCTTCTGTCCCCTTTAGACGTTTCTGCCTTGGCTGAAATAAAGATCATGATATAGCAAGGGTAAGCAACTAGTTTGCTTAACAAGTTTATAGACAAGGGAGATATATCATGAATAGAAGGAAGTTTCGCTTTCAATGTTCAACGACAGTATAAAATTGTGAAGAAACGTGAATTAATAGTCAACAATTGAATATTCGAATAATTGAATGACAATTACTGAGTGGTTGGAAATAACCATAGATATTTGCCAAGGTTCTCAGCATTTAAACTGGACCTCTTAAAAAGTTTTGGTAATCAAGGGGATCAACCTTTCATACCCCGTGATTTATGCATAAACACTTAATAACCAGCATTGATATCATGCCTTAATCAAATTTATCATTTTCTCAGCCAAGAGTTCTTACCATAACGATTTAATAAGAACAGCTTTTAAAATACATTTGATTTCACAAATTTAGACATGCTTGGTCTAGCTGATACAAATAGCATAGATCTATCTCATAAACAGTTCATGCTTGAAAGAACTTTAACTAAATTCACAATTCAATAATAATAGAATAGGAATTCAATTGCACAAGGTGCGAATCTCAATAATCAGTATAGACATGAATAATCAACAATAATTATTCACTAACATGCTTCGAAAATAATAACTCGAGTTTGAGTTAGGGACCTTGCCTGTCTGCTCAGCTACAAATAATTTTAGCTTTAACTAATTGGCCTTGAAGAACCTAACATTGATAACGTCGATCTACCAATTAGTACTGCGTAGTTGTATATCGATACGCTTACTTATGCTATTTATTTAACAATTAAGCAAATCACATAGCACACATAAGTTAATAAACTATCGTAAATCCTATAAGACACTTAATATTATCAATCCTGATAATATTTAATTCACCTCTTAGTATTATTAGTCCACTAATAACACTTTTATTCGTTTACTAATGTTATTAACATCTTAATAATATTTTAATCATCCAATAATACTTTAATCTAATATTATTAATCTCTTAATAATATTTTAATTCTCATATCATTAATAATATTTTAATCTAATATTGTTAGCCATTTTAATAATATCTTAATCATTTATTAATGTTTAAAACAAATATTATTACCCATTCAATAATATTTCCATAAAGTTTTAATCTTAATATTTCTTTGTTTACTTAAAAATATCGAATTCTTATATTACAAATATCATAGTAATATTTTAATAAGTTATTAGGCGAATAAACAATTTATTCTAGTTGTTTTACCCTTTATTAAACAACTCATTTACTACCCATAAAAGGTCATAAATATTATTTCTCATTAAATATTACCAAAATACCCCTCAATAGTCATAATATATAATATTAGGAGTATCCAAGCTTAAAAATCACATTTTCCTTATTTATGACATCATTTAACCATTTATTTTCTTTTAACCATAACTATAACATTATTATGAAAAATAGCAAATAGGTTCTAAAAATTATTATCCTCTGGATCTGGATATTATATGATCCAACAATGACCCACAAATTTTCATGGAATTTTAGAAAGTGATTTACTATTTTTAAAGTACTCAAAACCTCCGAATCTTGTTACATTTTTCATAAATCAAGTTTTGCTCAGAAAATTCTGAAATTTTCAGAGTACACTCTCATAACATGCATAAACATACTGTAAACATTTCATATGTTTTTAAGGTCCACACAGTGAGAAATCCGGGTATGAATATTTAGGAGTCCTTCACGGTAAAAGTCATTACACAAAGCGTACACATCAAAACGTGTTCATTTTTTTGGTACTTGTAGATAACTTCTTAAGGTACCTCTGTGATTTTTCCCAAATTTTTAACAGATCCATAACTGGCCGAAACAACCTTTGGAAAAATAAGGACAGCAAGCTTTTAGGGTTTTAAAGCTTTAAGTTTTATAGCTGGACTGTTTTGAGAAAATAGCCCCCAAGACTTCAAAAAATATTGGATTTGTGTTCTACCACTTGGGTTTACTAGCTAACTCATGTACCTAGCACCCCCTTTCAACGGATCACAAATCCAAGTTGTAGATCTCAAGTTATGGGTGATCCAAGTGAAGAAAAGCTAGGGTTTTTACCCTTTAAGAACATAAGTTCCTTTTCTTCCTTTGAATCTCCATTCTAACGCTCAAGAGGATTAGATCTATACATGAAGAATGAAGATCTAATGATTCTTGAATCTTAGAACAAAATCTCTCAAAAACTATGAAAATAAAACAAAGTAAGAAAGAAGGAAATGGTTTAGGGTTTCACCTTGATCTTGTAGTTACTCTCCTTGATCTACCAAAGTATGTGATGAACTTGAGATGCATGAACTATGCTAATCTCACTCTCTTTTTCTCTCTAAGCTCTTAATCTATGTTCTTGCTTGGTGAATAATAAATGAACCAACCCCTACTATCATTGGTGAGGGGTCCTATTTATAGGAAAGTAGAGACCATGGGCAAAATAGTCATTAATCATGACTAGGCAAGGGCAATTTGATCAATTCATCAATAATAGGAAGCTTCCTAGCAACTTCTTCAAGGGTATTTTAATTATTACCCAACTTCTTTTAAGGTTAAAATAGTCTTTTTGCAAAATCTTAATTATCAATTAGTTATTAACCATTCTTCACTGGTTATTAGACATTGGTTATTATCTTGCCATAATTACATTGTTTAAACACAATGGTTATTATCCCGCCATAATTACATTGGTTATTAACCACTTGGATATACAATGGTTATTGCCCCTTCATAATTACCTTGGTTATTAACAACTCTTGGCCATTTTAGCCATTACACACCAATTCCTACACTTGACTCACATATGGTTATTTCTTAACCATAGTTATATCATACCTGCCAACACAAGTATAGACACATCTTATACATCTCCCACCAATTAACCTAAGTTGGTTTAAATAGAACACAACGTTAACTCATTAAATTAAATTAGATTTAATTAATAAGGACGTTCAAAATTCACGGGCATTACATTTTCCATGTAGGTTTCAACTTCCTAGTGACAATCAACTTCTTAAAGATATCTTCTAGATGGACTTTTCTTTCTCTTGCTGGATTTGACTTGCACACCAAGATTGTTCCACTTCCTTCCTTCTCATTGTAGGATTCTTCTTGGATGTTTCTTTACATGAATAAGAGTATTAAATATTGTTCGATCATCAAGATTTTGACTTTATTGCAACAAAATATTAAATCCTACAAAATAAAATAAAACATATTAATTAAATAAACTAATATAATAAAAATGACAAAATTAGGGATAATAAAATATATGAAGTATGTGTCTATCAAAATCCTATTTTTGCTTGGTTTAAGCACAGAAAATTTGAATAAATTATATTTTCTTTCACTTTCTCGGGAACTCACAACCGATTCTACACCATTAGAAGAAAAGGTGTGCCCAATTATGAAACTGAGAAACCTAAAATTATGGGGAGTCCAAGTCAAGAACAAAGAAGAAATTTTTTATATTTATTATTTAGAGTTTTTATTATGTTTAAAATAAAAGTAATTGATGTGATTTATGTATTTTATTTATTAGTGGAGATTTAGGACATTAATTAGTGGTTATGAATTATTAATAAGGGTATTTTAGTCGTTTAGTACTTTTATTATTCTCTAAGTAATATTAGGGTTTTGAGTCTCTTTAAATAGTGATGTAATCCCTAAGAGTCTTTTAGACTACATACTATTGATATTGAAGTTGATTATTTTATTCATACCGTAGATGTATTTTATCCATCTTAATGTTGATACGTGGAGTTGATACACTTGAGTGATCCTAGTGGTTTAAACGTGGAGTTTAAATAGTACTTTATTTTTAATTAATTCTTTATCCTAAATCTGTCCTGCATCATTTTTTGCATTAGAGCTTAAGGTTTCTCCATTAATTTTTTAGTTTTTGGGAGATTTTGGGGTTTTTTAGAAAAAATGTTATTGTTCATCACCTATAAACACTGTTCATTTGTTGTAGTTACTGTTTATCCCCGCATCACGACTAATGTTCACTATTTTAGAGTTACTATACATCGGAAGAAATAGAACTGCAGCTTAAAAAAGAAACCAGAAAAAGGAAAGAAAAGAAAGGTAGAAGGAAGAAAAGAAAACAAAAATTAAAGTAGCCGCCGCCGTTGTTCTGCCGTCGGTGCTGCCACTGTGCCGCTGCACCTTGTCAATCAGTCATCATTGCCTTGCTGCTTTGTTTCCTGCCTATTTTCTAAAGTGTTGATTGTTGTTGCTTGTGGTAATGAGAATGCATGAGAACCCTAATCTCTTAATTTATAAATAGCTTGCGAAAAATTGCAAGTCAAACCCCATCATTTTCTTACCTTGTATAGATTTACCCAATAGTTTATAGACTTTTCACTTATACCCTTTTATCATTTTAAATCAGCCCCTACACTTTCTGCATTCATACTTTAGCCCCTGTTTTTTATTTTCTTTTCAGTTAGGTCCTTAAGTTATCAATAAAAAATAAAAATTGTTTTATTTTATTTTATTTTTGTAACCCATTTTTTCAAACACCTAATGTCTCGAGCCACTAAAGAATTGATTGCCGAAATAAAAAAGTATTTTTGGTTTCTTAATGATGAAAGTGACCGAATACACTATCTTATTAATACATGTGGTCATAGATATTTAAAATCCAAGTAGGAAGAACTTAGATGGGGTATGGTTGATGCACAAGATTACCTTGAAAAATTACAATGACGATATCAAAATGAATAAAGAAAAACTGAAGTAAGGAAACGTCAACAAGTTAAAGCAAAATAACTTCAAAAGGCTACACATAAAATGGTTTTTATATGTTCTTATATAAAAGATAACATCTCTTTTATAAAAGATGACATCTCTTCTATAAAAGAAGGTCTTATTGACTTGCGGGCACATATTCAAGCAGAGTAAGAGAAAGAAAAAGGGGATATTCTCAATTTTGGGGTTACAGACAGTAGCGATGTAAGACCCCGACTTTTATGAAATAAAAGTTTTTTTCTTTATGATTATTATTCTAAGCAGTAAAGGGTTTAATTGATAAAATGTTATAGTTAAGGGTGATATATGTAAATTAACAGTATGTCGGGGAATATTCTTTTTGTCAAAAAATATTCTTTCTGCCGGGGAATATTATATTCGGTAAAGTACGACGACGCCGAAATAACCAATCATTGGTGGACCACATAATGACTAATTATCGGATACGAAAAACGACAGTATTAATATTTTTATAAAAATTGTCAACGGTACTATCACCTGCAACTGTTGAAATACCGATAATAAAAGAATAGTAGCACACGTTATTCCACAGTAACACACAATATTGCACAGTATTTGATATTATTGATTCAATAATTGATATAGTAGTAATTGCACATTATTTTAACTCAATAATTGTTACAGTAACATCTGCATAGTATTTTATATTATTAAATCGATAATTGTTACGACACAGTAACTCATATTATTTGATATGATATTATTAAATCAGTTAGCATTATTGACAATGTCTAGAAGTTCTAATAAGAAAAGGAGTTATTTAATTGCGTGTCGTTTCTACAGAAAGCCCTATCTTTCCTAGGAATGATCTGGTTGTCAATATTGTGAGTCTATAATATTAATGGTGAATAATTGTTGAAAGATTGAAAATGTGTCAATTAAAGATAAGTGATGTGTGGTAGATATTTATTCAATTTTTGATATAAATAGAGGGGTTCGTCATGAAGCGTTTGTTGTAAGTTTAGCATATTTTTCCATGATTATCTTCTCCGACAATAATAAGCATTCAAATATATTATTTTAATATTATATTAAAATAGTACAATATTATAACTTTTTATAATAAATTTCTGACACTTAAAAGAAATACGGTGCCTAACTTTATTTTATAATAACAAGGTGCCAAAATTTTGTGCCTAACTTTGCAATATAAGAATAACGTGCTAAAATATTATGCCTAACTTTGTAATATAAGAATATTATGCCAAAATTTTGTGCCTAACTTTGTATTATACTAATATATTAACATTATCAGATTACAAAGCTTTTCAAACTTGGCATGTCTAAGTTTTCTCCTGTAAAGTTTTTTTTTAAAAACAGTTGTGCTTTCGTTTCCTTATAAATAGGTTGCTCAGTTGAGCAATGAAATTCACACCAGAAACACAAAATTTTTCTTCTATAATATTGTGAGTATTTCTTTTGAGTATAAGGATACTTTAAGCGTATTGTTGCCTGATTTCTTACTAG
Source organism: Aralia elata (assembly GCA_034770075.1). Taxonomy (NCBI): domain Eukaryota; kingdom Viridiplantae; phylum Streptophyta; class Magnoliopsida; order Apiales; family Araliaceae; genus Aralia; species Aralia elata. Next base: position 23,507,366 of record CM068382.1, read on the forward strand.
CACTTAACACGCAAGTATACGCGTTCGTTTACAGTATTTAGCAAGCAAGGATATCATTCTCACGAGGAAATAAGTTAATATCTATTAATTACCAAATTCAATTTAATTAATCCTATTCAAACTACGAATCTTGGTTTTAAGTTGAAAATTATAAATAACCAAAATTAACTAATAAATAAGATTCACAAGAATAAATTGTAGATTTAATAAGTTAATATTACAACTTCCCTTGGTATTTCATTGAAATTAATTCACTGCCTATTTAATGTTGATAATTAACATGAATCATTAACCCAGAACTCTTTCCAGAATTCACGCACTTCTTCCGAATGATACGTAAACAAATCCTCACAAATCTAGCGATTAAACAATAGAATTATAAAGAATACCCTAATCAATTAACTCACTATATTCCTATATGAATCAAATTAATTAGGGTTCCGAGCTCAAGTTCTATCAGGGGTTACAAATGACACGCAGGTATATTCCTATCCTACATGCTAATCATATAAATCCTATTTAGATTACATAAACAGATGCTATTATATCCATATCTATATCTATATTCCATTTTCTAATTTTATATAGATTATCCCAATAACTGTTGGCCAAACAATTATTCAACAAGCACAAGATATAATAAATAATTTAATGTAAATCACTTATATTAAATACGAAGCATCAATTTAAAATTCATACCAAGTTCCGTTGTAATCTTAATTGAAAATAGTTCATAACAATAAAAGAGATCATCATCCAAATCATAAGTTTAAACATCTCAAATAATTACAAGAATCAAAGATTTAGAAGGAAATAGAAGAAACTGTATGGTTGCTACGAATCTTCTTCTTAATCTCCAGCCCTTGAAATCTTTCTTTGTGTTCTCCTCTTTTTGTCTCTGCAAAACTCTTGTTACGTTCAGTTCTCAAGTCTTCTACCTTGTATATCAGTCAAAACCCTTGTTCCTATTCCTCATTGGCTTCCAATTCCATCTCAGCCGCACAAACAGCAACTCCAATCGCACTAGAGCACCTAGGCGCTCAACTTAGTATAATTCCAAGCGCCTAGGCGCTTGGCTTGGACTACAGAATTGCAAAAATGCCATTATAATTTAAATAATTCTTTAATCCTTTTCTTCACCAAAATGACAGGTGTGCCCCTCCAGCTCCAACCTACAGAAATAAACACTAAAACAAATAAAATGACCCTAAAAATACTTAAAGATAGCAATAATAAACTTAACAATGCCTGATTTCGTAGGTATAACACTCATTCATCAAATACCCCCAAACTTAACCAATTGCTTATCCCCAAACAATGTAATGATGCAAAATGCAACCTAACTACAATGCCTACGAATCAATTAACCAAAACAACATATCTTTCAACATTAGGCCTCAAATATTCACATAACAAACATTAACCAATGTAAAGTTCTCAATTTAAACTGATAAGCCATACACTTGTCATCATCCATGTTGTGTGTGTGTGTGAATCAACTATTTTAATCAATCACAACCCAAATCACTCACATAATCAACGTCTTAGAAAGAAATTCTCTTCTTCATTTTTTTACTAAACTCAATCAGCAAAACAACTAATCCAACTCACGTAAGCAATTACTAAGCACAGGGGGTAGCACATGTTTTACGCTCGATACATGGGCAGCTTTTCGCGAGTATGTTTTACGCTCCATCTTGCTTTCAAACTCGACGTGTGCAATGTCTAATTTCCCTAGGTTTTTCAAAGCTGCCCATGTATCGAGCTTTCAACCAGTGACTCCCAAGCCAGTTGGCTTTAGGGCACTAGGTGTTAAGGCACCCCTATGGATCTAATAACCCGAGCAGCAATGGTCATAAAACCAAACTAGTCAAGTTAGATTATATTTATATATATATATATATATATATATATATATATATATATATATTTTATATTAAAGACCCCCCCCCCCAAAATTATTTTCTTGCTTACTATGTACCTTCATATATGGTTCACTAAATTTATTACCTTTTGTTCCAAATTTCTCACCAAAAGCAGATTATATAAGGATTTAAATCACATTGATCAAATAGTCAACTATGTGCTTTCCTTACTAACATGAATTTCAGACAAGCATAGCTGACTTTACCGTTCAAATCAGTACTCTACAATAGCTTTCAATCCTTTTTAAGTTCTTATCATTGGCCAAAATGAGATAACCATGTCATTCATATTTGATTCATGCAACTAAATGCTTAACACAACCTAAAAACATTCACAAATTACCACTATCATGCATATGAACACTACAGTAAACCATGCCTAATTAATATCAATAAACACAATGATACTAAACACTCTATATGCAAAAAATAATAATGCCACCCCCAAACTTAACTAAACAATGTCCTCATTGTTAAATAATAGGAGATTAAGAACAGAGGACTTCCCTGACTATAGCGCTACTCGTCATCTTTAGCATCGTCATCGTCTTCATCACCGTCATTGTCAAGAGGAGGAGGTGGTGGAAACTGGTATGGTCCTGCTGCTGGATTCATCCTGCCAAACATCTCTACCAATGCTGTGGTGCAATTGATGTTGTATGCATAAATTTCTGCTTGACGTTGAGCAAGACAACTCTACTGACGGTCCATGCGATCAAATCATTGTTGTATTTATGTGGCTACCAAGTCAATCCATCTAGTATGATGCCTTAAGTCCCGACGGATATCCTCAACTAAATTGGGTGGCTGACCTAGATCCTCAGCATTGATAGGATGTTCGACAGGCTGATCCTCTGGCTGCTCCTGTGGAATAATAAATTCAAGCCCCTTGGGTGTGATTCGCCCCCAGCCCAAATCTCGTACCATACTATCACGGAATGATCAATCAGGGCTAAGGGAGCCTGCATTGCTTCATCATCATCCCACTATACCCCAGCCTAGCGACACAACTCTGTAATCAACGATGGGTGAGGCAGCCCACCGGAAGTACTTCCTTCAAGTCCTCGCACAATAGATTCATGTATGACTTCCCCGACGTCTACCGTTTTTCCTTTAGCTATGCAGAACAGTAAAGTAGCCCGCTGATTAATAACATCACTCATATGCCGGCACGGCATCAATTTAGCACAAATGAATGCATGCCAAACTTTTTCATATCTGCTCAGCTTAGACGAATGGAAGTGAACTGCCTCCTGTTGGTCTGTCAATTTCCATTCAGTCCTTGGCTCACAAAGGGCTGCAATTATCTCACTGTAAGCCAAGTCCTATTGCATATATTTTGTATACCCATTGTCATGGATCTTTTGCAAGCCGTAGTAAGCATTGATCGCCTTTCGCCCAACATTTACCGATTTACCACGAACTATCACTGAATTTCCAGCGGCCTCTTTAGCATTTGCATAAAATTCCCTTACAATTTTGACCGTTGCTGGCTCAGGTTGTGCTGTAAACGCCATCCACTTCCGGCTTCGTATCATGTAAGCAATTTCCGCATCTTCGCGCTCATCCGGTAGCAAACCTCATTCAAGAATTAAAGTTTTGTCGTATGACTAATTTTGATATCTATAGAAAGCCTGAGGACTCACAAATCGCTTATTATCATACCTGCTGGAAGTTCCTGAACTTTTCCCTCTGTGTCTTTTGGGAGCCATAGGTAACTAACACTTTTAATCTGCTACTCCAAATTCAGAAAGGAAATGGCCAAAACAAATACAAAACCTCTTTGAGGCAATATGTCAAACAAGTGGTGTGCACCTCTGAATAATCCTCTATATGAAGTTCTCCCAAACTTAGCTTAATCCCAAAACTTGAAGCTTATTATTCCCAATTGCAGTTCACTTCAAATGGAAAATCAATTTATATACCCAACCCCAATTGAGGCAACACAAACTCAATTGGGTAATCAAATAAAGCAAACTCCAATCACAATTTCATACATTGTTGCAGCTCCATTCAATCAATACCAATTAAATAAAGATAACACTTGCAAAACTTACTTGATTACTTAAAATTATGGCTATAATTGAAGTTTCAAACCACTATGTTGGTTTAGCTTGAATAATTGAAGAGTGACTTCAAAACTTCCCTTGTTGCTATGATAAAGGGGAATTTGCGAACGGGCATAGAAGAGGGGATGAGTTGGCATGCTTGTATACGATGGGTGGTATTTGATTTGGGCAAGGGACAAGCGGCGACCTATTTGGGTAAGAGGAGACGAACAGCGGCTTTGGGTAAAATAGGAGGAGGGAAATTTGATTTGTTTTTGGGGTTAGGGCTACCCGACTAGGGTTTTTTTTTCAAATTTTCCAGGTAGAGCACCTAGGCGCTTGGTTTCATGAAGGAAGGGTCGCCTAAGCGCTTGGTGGCAGTGTGTGGGCATTCGATGCAGCGACGCCTATGCACTTGACAAGGCATGTGAAGGAGAATTTTAGGCGTTTGAAATTGTTTGGCACACTACAAAGCAGCGCCTAGGCACTTGTCCCAGGCTTAATTTGAGCGCCTAGGCGCTTGAGCCATACTTAGTCATTTTTTTCAAGTCCTTTCGTGCTGATACCTGCAATCAAATAAATCCACAATCCAAGATTATTTGCAGAAAATTTTTCAATGAATATAAAAACTCGACTAAGGTGACGTAGATACTAACAAAGTAATTGAGCTAAAATCAAACAGAAAATTGAAACTTTGGGTTGCCTCCCAGATAGCACTTGGTTTAACGTCCTCAGCCCGACTTTGTTTCTCGATTCTAATCAGTAAAGCTCACAGATGTCTTTTCACGATCGATGTGACCTTCATAGTAGTGTTTCAACCTTTGGCCGTTGACTTTGAAAATACGTTTCGACTCCGGCTCTTCAACTTCCACAGCTCCATAAGGAAAAACCTTGATAATAGTGAATGGACCGGACCACCGTGATTTTAGCTTTCCTGGGAAGAGTTTTAGCCTCGAGTTGTATAGCAACACAGTTTGCCCCGGTTCAAACTTCATGTCTATGATTTTCCCATCGTGCCACCTCTTGACCTTCTCTTTATATAACTTGGCATTCTCGTACGATTGAAGTCTGAATTCGTCCATTTGGTTCAATTGCAAAAGGCGTTTTTCTCCCACAGCAGACATATCAAAATTTAACTTACGGATAGCCCAATAAGCATTATGTTCCAATTCTACTGGAAGATGACATGCTTTCCTATATACCAACCTGTATGGTGACATCCCTATCGGTGTTTTATAAGCTGTCCGATATGCCCATAGTGCATCGTCCAGCTTGCTTGCCCAATCCTTCCGACTAGGGGTCACTACCTTCTCAAGGATTCGTTTGACTTCACGGTTCGATACCTCGACCTGGCCGCTAGTGTGGATGGTAAGCAGTTGTTATCTTATGAGTGACTCCATATTTAGCGAGAATAACTAAGAACTGCTTATTGCAGAAGTGCGTGCCCTCATCACTAATGATCGCACGAGGAGTTCCGAATCTAGAGAAGATATACTTGCGGATGAACTTAACCACCACTTTGGCATCGTTAGTAGGTGATGCTACAGCTTCAACCTACTTTGAGACATAATCTACCACCAGTAGTATATAGGTATTACTAAAAGATGAGGGGAAGGGTCCCATGAAGTCGATGCCACACACGTCAAATAATTCAACCTCTAGAATTGTGTTAAGTGGCATCTCGTGTCTCTTTGATATATTGTCAACTCTTTGGCATCTGTCACATTTCAACACGAACACATGGGCATCCTTAAAAAGTGTCGGCTAGTAGAATCCACATTATAATACCTTGGCTGCCGTTCTTTCTCCCCCGAAATGTCCACCATAGTCAGATGCATGGCATTGCTGTAGAATACTCTCTATTTCATCTTTGGGAACACACATTCTTATTAATTGATCTGCACACTACTTAAATAAGAATGGCTAATCCCATAGATAATGCTTCACATTATGTAGAAATTTCTTTTTCTGCTGACTGGTCAAATCTAGCGGAAACACCTTTCCCACGATGAAATTTACAAAATCAGCATACCATGGTGTCTCCAACTGTACAACAAACAATTGTTCATCCGGGAAAAACTCGTTGATCACTGTTTTATCATCCTTATTCAGCTCTGAATTCTCTAACCGTGATAAATGATTAGCAACCTGATTTTATGTCCCTTTTCGATCCCAGATCTCCAAATCAAACTCCTGCAGCAATAGTATCCAGCAAATCAATCTCGGCTTAGCGTCCTTCTTAGCTATCATATATTTAATTGTCGAGTGGTCTGTAAACACAATCACCTTGGTCCCAATCAGATATGAACGGAATTTATCAAAGGCATACACAACTGCCAATAGCTCCTTCTCTGTGGTTGTATAGTTTAGCTAGGCATCCGATAATATCTTGCTAATATAATAAATAGCATGGAAAGTCTTATCTTTATGTTGGCCAAGAACCGCGTCAATCGCAAAGTCGCTAGCGTCGCACATTAATTCAAACGGACTACTCCAATCTGGTGCTACTATGACAGGTGCAGTAATTAGCTTTTGTTTCAACACTTCGAAGGCTTCATGGCATGCCTTATCAAAGTTAAACGGAACATCCTTCTCCAACAGACTACACAATGGCTTGGTGATTTTGGAGAAATCTTTTATAAATCTCCTATAAAAACATGCATGTCCCAAAAAAACTCCGAATACCCTTAACTGAAGAAGGCGGAGGTAGGTTCTCAATGGTTTCAAGCTTCGCTCTGTCTACCTCGATTCCTTTTGTAGAAACTTTATGACCTAGAATTATCCCTTCTTGGACCATAAAACGGCATTTTTCCCAATTTAAGATCACGTTTGTCTCCATACACCTTTTGAGCACGAGAGTGAGATTATCCAAACAATGATCAAATGAATCTCCAAAAACTGAGAAATCATCCATGAATACCTCGAGGTTATGTTCAACCATATCGGAAAAAATGGCCATCATACACCGTTGAAACGTCGCAGGAGCATTGCATAACCTAAAAGACATTCTTTGAAAAGCAAAAGTACCGTAAGGGCATGTGAATGTCATTTTTTCCTGATCTTTGGGTGCTATGGCTATCTGATTGTAACCTGAGTAGACGTCCAAGAGGCAGTAATACCCATGTCCTACAAGCCTGTCCAATATCTGATCAATAAATGGTAAAGGGAAATGGTCCTTCCGAGTGGCCTTGTTCAACTTTCTATAGTCCATACAAACTCGTCAACCCGTAACTGTTCGAGTAAGGATCAATTTATTATTCTCATTCGCCACTACTGTCATCCCCCCTTTCTTTGGCACGCATTGAACGGGACTCACCCATGAGCTATCAAAGATGGGATAAATAATACCTACATCCAACCATTTTATGATTTCTTTTTTAACTACCTCCTTCATGATGGGGTTAAGTCTTCTTTGTTGCTCGACAATTGGCTTTGCTTCATCTTCTAGTAGAATCTTATGCATACAAATTGATGGGCTTATTCCTTTGATATCTGCAAGAGTCCACCCAAGAGCTGTTTTGTATTGCCTCAGTACCCTTAACAATTTTTCCTCTTGAACCGCATCCAGTGAAGCAGAAATTATAACTGGCAAAGTAGAAGACGAACCAAGATATGCATACCAAAGATGGTTAGGCAATGGCTTGAGTTCCAAGATCGGCGGTTCTTCTAATGATGATTTGACCTTATCTGCTGGCTTTTCCAAGTATTCCAAGGGTTCAAACTTTGGCCTGACTTGTGTAAACTTTGGAGCTAAATCTAACATCTGGGCCAATTCTAATACAGCTAAGTCTTCAGACATGTTTTCATTCATCAGTGTCGCTTTTAGAGGATCTTTGTTCACTACTTCTATAAATGCGTCATTAATCGCTCCCTCAATCAAATCAACCCTGAAGCATTCTTCCTCTTCCTTCGGAAATTTCATAGCCTTGAACACGTTAAAGGTTACCTCTTCATCTTAGACCCTCATTGTCAATTCTCCTTTCTGTACATCAATTATTGTTTTACCCGTAGCTAAAAACGGGCGCCCAAGGATAATTGGTATGTTACTATCTTCCTCAAAATCAAGAACTATGAAGTCCACTGGGAATATAAACTTATCTACCTTTACAAGTACATCTTCCACTATTCCCTTTGGATAGGTAAGAGATCTATCAGCAAGCTGCAGAGTGACATTTGTTGGTGTAGCTTCCTTCAACCCAAGTTGTTGATAGACCGATAGTGGCATAAGGTTGATACTAGCCCCCAAATCACACAGACATCGGCTAAAGAACTGAGTTCCAATTGTGCACGGAATGGTGAAGCTGCCTGGGTCCTTCAACTTTGGTGGCAACTTCCTTTGTAGGATAACATTACATTCCTCCGTCAACGCTACCGTCTCAAATTCCCCTAGCTTCCTCTTTCTTGCTAAAATATCCTTCATGAATTTGGCATAGCTGGGCATTTGTTCTAGAGCATCTGCGAATGAGATGTTAATCTGCAGCTTTTTGAACACTTCTAAAAATTTTGAGAACTGTCTATCTAGCTTCTGTTTTGAAATCTCTGTGGAAATGGCAAAGGTGGTGTAACTAGAATCTACTTTTCTTCCTTTTGTTTTTCCTCAACTTTTCCCTCGGATTTGCCTGCTGAATTTCCAGCCACTGGTTCATCTTCCTTCTCAACACTACCTTTCTTATGTTCGTCAGAATTTGTAACCAACTCCTTCCCACATCTGAGTGTAACTGATTTGTACTTTTCATTCCCATATTTCCTTGGATTCTTCTCGGTATCACTCGGTAACAACCCTTGAGGTCGGTTGTTTAAAGCACTAGTTATCTGCCCAATCTGATTTTCAAGATTCTTTGTAGCTGCTGATTGATTCTTCGTTGTCACTTCAAACTGAGTCGCCATTCTTGCTAACAACTCCTCCATTTGAGACAATTTATCTGGTTGTTAAGGTTGTTGGGTATGTTGTTGAGGCTGAAATCCCGGTAGGTATGCTTGTCTTGGAGCTTGATGTTGTTGTTGATTGTTGCTCCAAGAAGGATTTATGTTGTTCCTCCATCCGGAATTATATTTGTTTGAATTGTTGCCCTGTTGTCGATTGTAATTGGACACAAATTGCACTGACTAAGAATTTATTGCACATTGATCACTTGAATGATTTCCCGCGCATAACTCACATACTGTCTCCATTTTCTGAACACTTTGAATTCCAAGTGAATCTATCTTCTTTATAAGAGCTGAAATTTGAGCTGTCACTTGGGCTAATAAAGTTGTCATCACATCCACTTCGTAAACTCCGACTGGCTTTGGGTGATTCCATCTTGCAGTTGGCCACTGGTAGTTATTAGCTGCCATTGTCTTTAGTAACTGATATGCCTTATTACAATTCTTGGCCATAAGAGCCCCACCTGCTGCAGCATCTATACTTGACCTCACAGTATTATTCAACCCGTTATAAAAAATTTACACTTGCAGCCAATTAGCCACACCATGGTATGGGCATCGTCTCAACAAGTCTTTAAACCGTTCCCAGGCTTCATATAATGATTCTGAATCGTGCTGAATGAAGGAAGTGATATCGTTCCGCATTTTTGCTGTCTTTGCAGGCGGGAAGAACTTTGCAAGAAACTTCTAAGTTAAATCATTCCAAGTGGTAATTGAGCCTGGCGGAAGTGAATGAAGCCAATTCTTAGCTTTAACTCTAAGGGTGAATGGGAACAATCTGAGTCTTATCGCATCTTCCGTCACTCCTTAATATTTGAACGTATCACAGATTTCCATGAAACTAACCAAATGATAGTTTGGGTCATCATTTGGCAACCCTCCAAATTGAACAGAATTCTGAATCATCTGTATTGTTCCAGGTTTTATCTCAAAACTAGCAGCAGTAATAGCAGGCCCCGTGATACTCGACTGAATTTCGGTAATTTGCGGCATAGCATAATCCCGCAATGACTTTTGCTCCTGTTCAGCCATTTGATCTTGCTTCTCCAGTGTTTCTCGTGTTTCTTTAACCCACTTACGCAACCGCTTTAACCGTTTTTCAATATCGTCCTCGTATGGTTCAAGCTGGTTGTTTCGATCGTGTTTGCATATACGAGAAAAATACACCTGAAAATAACAAAAAAATAAAAGTTTAAATTAAGATTAACTCTATCGAAATTAATAATAACAAAATATTAAATTAATTTCCCCGGCAACGACGCCAAAAACTTATTGCCTAATTTCTTATTAGCACTTAACACGCAAGTATACGTGTTCGTTTACAGTATTTAGCAAGCAAAGATATCGTTCCTACGAGGAAATAAGTTAATATCTATTAATTACCAAATTCAATTTAATTAATCATATTCAAACTACGAATATTGGTTTTAAGTTGAAAATTATAAATAACCAAAATTAACTAATAAATAAGATTCACAAGAATAAATTGTAGATTTAATGAGTTAAGATTACAACTTCCCTTGGTATTTCATTGAAATCAATTCACTGCCTATTTAATGTTGATAATTAACATGAATCATTAACCCAGAACTCTTTCCAGAATTCACGCACTTCTTTCGAATGATACGTAAACAAATCCTCATAAATCTAGTGATTAAACAATAGAATTATAAAGAACACCCTAATCAATTAACTCACTATATTCCTATATGAATTAAATTAATTAGGGTTCCAAGCTCAAGTTCTATTAGTGGTTACAAATGACACGCAGGTATATTCCTATCCTACATGCTAATCATATTAATCCTATTTAGATTACATGAACAGATGCTATTATATCCAGATCTATATCTATATTCCATTTTCTAATTTTATATAGATTATCCCAATAACTGTTGGCCAAACAATTATTCAACAAGCACAAGATATAATAAATAATTCAATGTAAATCACTTATATTAAATACGAAGCATCAATTTAAAATTCATACCAAGTTCCGTTGTAATCTTAATTGGAAATTAGTTCATAACAATAAAAGAGATCATCATCCACATCATAAGTTTAAACATCTCAAATAATTACAAGAATCAAAGATTTAGAAGGGAATAGAAGAAACTGTATGGTTGCTCCTAATCTTCTTCTTGATCTCCAGCCCTTGAAATCTTTCCTTGTGTTCTCCTCTTTTTGTCTCTGCAAAACTCTTGTTACGTTCAGTTCTCAAGTCTTCTACCTTGTATATCAGTCAAAACCCTTGTTCCTATTCCTCACTGGCTTCCAATTCCATCTCAGCCGCACAAGCAGTAACTTCAATCGCACTAGAGCACCTAGGCGCTCAACTTAGTATAATTCCAAGCGCCTAGGCGCTTGGCTTGGACTACAGAATTGTAAAAATGCCATTATGCTCAATTTAAATAATTCTTTAATCCTTTTCTTCACCAAAATGATAGGTATGCCCCTCTAACTCCAACCTACACAAATAAACACTAAAACAAACAAAATGACCCTAAAAATACTTAAGATAGCAATAATTAAGCTTAACAATGCCTGATTTCGTAGGTATAACACCCACTCATCACGTAGTTAATAGTGCAAGATTTTATCAAGATAATCTCATTTATACCAGTCAGATCTAGTCTCCTACTAAGGTAAAGGATATCATTTTCTTTCATACTCGTAAAGAATATTATTTTCTTTCATACTCCTCCATTTATAATAAGAAAATATTATTCGTTTCCATAACCTTATTATTAAATGGTGAAAATTCCTGAAATTAGTAGAATATCCTTAATAGTTTGTGCTTCATCTACTATCTTTTCACCTGAATCTTTCTATTGTGTTTACACGTTATAGTTAAATTGTGAGCCTTATTTATTCTATTCTTGAACTCTAATCGAATTGCTGGATATCATGTTGACAATTTGGATATTCTTGGACTTTGTACAATTAGATTACAAATCTCTAATATTTATTCTTGATCTTATTGTTTATATTCATCCTTTATATCATTGTCATAATCCTTAGATTTAAATGATGGTAAAAGTTCTCTTTGACCTGTAGTGCAAAGATGAACTGGTGATTGGCATGATTATGATAAGGAACTGTGTATTGGTATAACCATGACCTTTGGTGTTACAGACAAAGGCTTGTGGTGAAAGTTCTCTTTCACCCGCAGTACAAAAATGGACTGGTGTTTGGCATGATCATGACCGTTGGTGTTACAAATGAATATCTTTGGCCCGTAGTGCAAAGATAAACTGTTGATTTGGATGATCATAAACAAGGATTGTTGATTAGTGTTACAAGGATAAAATAATGATAGTAAATGTTTTTCAAATAGGAGAAAATAGTAGACCTTATGTTCTATTTGACTCTTCTAATAAATTATTAGTTCTGTTGCGGTTATCATTGAAAATTTATTCTCGTTAAATATCTGAATTACTATTGTTGAAGGCTAAAGATAATTTATTCTTCATTATCTTAGTTATGATATTCTTTACTGGGCTAATTGAGCTCAACCTTTTCAGTTTTGTTTCATTGTTCTTCTCAGGAAATGAGAGTGTAGCTGGGACTAGCTGGGCAATGGAGTAATGGTTCGAGACTGTAAAAGTATCTCAATACCTTATAAATAGTGTGACAATAATTGTATTGAGAACTTAAGTTATATTTGTATTGAAACTCACAGCATGTGTGTTGTCGTATTTTGCACGACAGTATAATAATTGTAAATAGAAAAATTTATATTTGAATTTTGTAGTATGTATTTTGGCTACTCAAAATGGGTTGTGTGGACCTATTTTGGGGGCGTCACATGTGACGTGTCCATGAAAATTTTTAAAGTTCTAAAAGTTGAACTCAAGATTGTGTATGAGCAACAAATTGAGAAAAACTCAGAAGTTGCTTTTAAGTTGTTCGTTACTGAAGAAATTAAGGACGATTCAAGAAGTTGATTCAATCCAAGTTGACATTGTTGACTTCGTTGTTCCAGAAAGTTTCTTTTTAGACTTTTGAATACAAAAGCGATGCTCTCATCAATTCTCTTTCCAAAAATTTTTAGCCTTACCGCATGATGATGTTGTCAAAGGTGTTCCAAAATATTCTTCCGTTGTAGAGGAGTTCATGGCTTATTATATCATACTCCCTCCGTCCAGTATTAAACGTCCTAATTTTCTTTTTAGGATGTTCCACAATAAATGTCTTATTTCTATATTAGTAACTATTTTTATCTTATTTTTCCACTTATACCCTCATAATCTTTTTAATCAACTTTTGTTGAAAACTTAAAAAATGATAAAAGGTTTACATTGGAAAGTGATGTATTGTAATACCACTTTCTCTCTCATATTATCAATATAACATCTCTCTATTCATGTGGGAACTAATAAGGAATAATTAATGTTGGAGTCATAGAAAAGTGAATGAATACTACAATTAAAGGTAATTTAGTTGGGCAATTTAGGTAAAAAATATATTATTAATTAGCGTGCTGAAACCAATTAGGACGTTTAATACGGGACATGGGAGTATTATAAAACTCGAGGTCGAGTTTTCTCCAACAAGAAGAGAATGATGGGGACTCCAAGTCAAGAACAAAGAAGAGATTTTTTATATTTATTATTTAGAGTTTTTATTATGTTTAATATAAAAGTAGTTGATGTGATTTATGTATTTTATTTATTAGTGGAGATTTAGGACATTAATTAGTGATTAGGAATTATTAATAAGGGTATTTTAGTCGTTTAGTACTTTTATTATTCCCCAAGTAATATTAGGATTTTGAGTCTCTTTAAATGGTGATGTAATCCCCACAAATCTTTTAGACTACATACTATTGATATTGAAGTTGATTATTTTATTTATACCATAGAGATATCCTACCGTAGAGGTATTTTATTCATCTTGGTGTTGATTCGTGGAGTTGATACACTTAAGAGATCCTAGTGATTTAAACTTGGAGTTTAAATTCTAGTTTATTTTCTATTAATTTTTTATCCTAAATCTGTCATGCATCATAAAATTTCATAATTTTGTTATTTTTTCAGGTATAAATTGATTGAAATGATTAATAATTTTGAACAATCTTACTCTACGTTCCGCATTAAGGATCCTAAGCTCCGGTGAAGACAAAGAAGACGTTGTGACGAGTAGAGAGGGATGGGATAGAGCAATGAGAGAGATAAATAGAACTAATTTACATCTCAACACTGCCTCCATTGCTAATTTACTTGTTGTGAGTTTCTCCTAGTTCTGGACTTGGATAGGGTTTTTTTCATGGCTAAGTTAGTTAATTTGTTCAAATAATGTAAGGGATAATATTAATTTAAAATTTAATATTTGGAAAATGATATTTTTACATGTATTTTTATGGGGAAAAGGGAACGTGTGTCATAACACTAGAACTTCAAACATCTTCTCTTGTATTCAAATCCAGTTCATCCCTCCGTTCATTTATTGACTAGAGTTCCGGGCTTGTCGAGATGGGTGGGCAGTTGAACATAGCATTTGTCGAAAAAGGGGTCAGGTCATTAATGTGAGATGGATCTAGAAAAGAGGAGGTTCTAGTTATTACCCACAAACGAGTCTATTTTGATTTGCTCCCCCGCCGTGATTGAATGAGAATAGATAAGAAGCTTATGGGATTGACGTGCATTCCATCAACCAATTTGGGAATAAGAGACTTCATTTTGGCCAGGATCAATTGACTTCAATAAAGCAGTAATAAAACCTCTTGTCTTCTCCTCTTCTACCCAAAAGGAATAGACATCGAAATGTTCATATCATATGCTTTAAGGTATGAAGATTGACTCGACTGTAAACTTTAGGTTGAAGCGAGAGGAATGGATCTGAGACGAAAGGACTCGAACCTCTGAATAGCGAGACCAAAACCCGTTGCCTTATGGAATTGCCCATTCAATGAGCATTCTCAATATTATGCCTTGAAGAGGACTCGAACCTGCACGCTTTTTAGCACGAGATTTTAAGTTCTCGTGTTCTTGAATCGATTTTGAGTCCTATTATTTTAAAAGATTTTATTAATGATATTTTAGATAGTTCACCATTTTCATTAATGGTTGTTTTGACATTTCACCAATTTGTCAATCAAAATTACGTCGTATTAGGCGTAGGTCACACACAAGCTTGTGTGCCTAAGACACATAATCCCTTTTCTGATTTTTTATACTTTCATATGATGTTCTGTTATCCTCTAACATAAGAACTACTCTACTCATGTGAGAAATTATCAAGTGAAAATATCAAAAATACATATAAAAATAGTGTTTCTCTTAATATTTTTAATGTTGCATTTGAATTACACGAATAAAAAAAATAATTTATATATCACCAAATTTACGACAAAGTTGAACTGCGACTTATGTAGAACTCTAATTGATAAAATAGAATTTAATTAGGTTACAGTTATTCTTAATTGTCTCATATTTCATGTTTCCACATACGTCGATATTTATAATCGACAATTATTTTGATACTTAAAAGAGAATTATATAATACCAACATTTCTACTTGAGACCTTGGAAATGACAAAATATAGCTGAATTGGATCAAATAATGAACTAATAATGTAATAAAATAGTTCAAATTGATAATAAATTAATTCAAATAATTTTATCTCACATATTATTTTTACAAACAAACGCAATCCAGAGGCATACAAATTAAATAAAAGTGATTCATGACTTAAAATGGAGTATGATTTAATTCGTACATATTTATTATAACAAGTTGAGCCAAAGCCTGAGTGATTGGACTTAATTTGATTCAAATACACCTCATTTAACAAATGAAACTGTAAATTAAATAGAGTTTAACTGGTTTACATAATGGAGTCCAAACTGTTCCTCCATTTCATATATTGGCATGAGTATTTAATTGATCATATTTAGATTGGCATTCTAGAAGTTGATTATTGCTACACTTTTTAAGAAAAAAATTTCACCTTTAAATGTTTGGATTGATTTATTTCTTGCGAATAAACAAATACTCTACTTGAAAAAATCTAAAACAAAATAAGAGAATTATTTTTTCAAATTTATAGAATTAAACATTTTTATAAAAGCTTTTAAGACCAAAAGTGTTCCCTCCCAAGCTATTTGAAACAAATTTTCTACTTGGTTCGTTTCTTTCGAATAAATAAATGTAGTGAATAAGGGATATTCCTTACGGGGTATCTAATTAGTATACCATATACTATGATTAATAAGTCTATTTTTAGAATTTTTTAGACAAATCCAACTGTACAGATTTAAAGAATATATAAAAATATTTAAACATATGAATTTTCATATTATTTGAGGATGTCTATTACCAACTTTATGGTAATGAAAGTTCAATTAATCTTAGTCATAAAAAATATACTTATTTTATAATGTTATAATAATGATGCTACACAACCTCAAATTAAATAAAAATTTACGTTTACTCATTTTTTACATGATATTTTTATCCGTAAGATTAAATTTTACTAAAAACCTTGAGATAAACTCATTTTATAAAACTAAGGTATATATAACTTATATACATTAAAGGGTATCTTTCGCAAGCCCATAAAAGTAAACAAACTTAAAATTTATTTTAATAATAATAAGGGATAATCCTTAAGTAATAATAATAAGGGATAATCCTTAAGTAGTCCTCAAGTTATAGTTGATTTTTCACGTTTAGTTTCCTAATAATTTTTATTTTTACATATTTTATATTCACTTTATAATTTTTGCAATCTCAGACCAGTCTCACAAAAATATAATAATTAAAGGGGACTAAATTTAAAAACAAGTATACTTTGATGATTAAATTAGAAAAATTATTATTTATAACTTGGGAACTAAACATGAAAACCAAATACATTTTAGTAAATAACATGAATAACACCTATAGTTTGAAGTTGAAATACGCAACAATATTTGTTTTGGGGGTGGGGGGTGTTTAAACATAAAATCTACCGTAATTTAGAGAAAAATCACTAATCTAATGTAAACTCTCACCAAATTTATAATTTTAACTAATAATCTAATGTAAAATCTCACCTAATTTATAAATTTATACCCAATAGTCCCTAGCCTTTGACCTCATAACTTCCTTATAAAATTTATAGGCCTTTGACCACTTTACCGTCAATTAAAGGGCACTGGTTCCCCACTTGGGCCAACAATCCAGTAACCGAAGAGAGAGAAAATGCTGATATGGAAAAGGGAATTTCAAGAAATCCTATTTTAATACATTTTCTGTATAAATACTTGGAATCCAAACAGACCCTTTCGTTCTTGTAACAGCAGGAGCCGATTTCTCTCCGGGATTTTTCACCCTTTAGACTCGGGACCATTTTCTCTCTCCTCAGAAGGGAATAATGTAGAGAGACACACTGACTACACCTTCACTACCCTCATTGTTATCATCATTCTCACTCACTACCAATTCTTTCTTCTTATCTTTTATATTTCTCAATTTATCATTATTTCACTATAAATTTATATATATATATATATAGAGAGAGAGAGAGAGAGGGGGAGTGTTAGCTATAATAATACAGTGGGGGAGTAGTGAGTGATAATAAAACATGGCATGCATAAAGTTGGGATCTAAATCAGAAGTTTTTCACCGGGATGGCCAAACCTGGTCAGTCATTTTTTGGGTTTTGTTCTTCCCATTATTTCAGTTTCAAATATATTTTTTTGGGGATTTTTTAAATATTTATGAAATTTGCTTGGTGGGTATGCTCTGTTTCTCAATTGGGACTCCATAATGTTGAGATTTATAATGGTTAGTTTTGTTTTGCTTAATTGTAACAAATATTTGTGGTCGGTTTTTGATTTTGTGACTTATAACTGATGCTAACCTGTAAGTATGTTTTAGTGTAAAATGCTTGTAAGAGTATGAGAGATAATGTGTGAACCCAGTATACTTGATCAGCTCTAGGCCTCTAGCTGACCTCTCTGAAAATTTTATATTTAAATTAGAGCAAAATAATGGACATTTGTGAAATCTATACAGTTATTTATTAACACCTGGAATGTATTTAAAAGAATTGATAGATGGTCATATTCTCCAATCACAAAATGATGCTTAAGTGTGTGTAATAATGTTACATGGTATCTTCGCCACCATCTTTCTCTTAGTTATTTAAAGTTCTGACATTCATATTTTTTTTTTGTACAGTAAGAAGTTTTGTTTTGGCAATTCATATCTCTCATCAAGAACTTGTATTTAGTGATTCATTTTGCTGAAAATATCAGGCTGGCCCTAGTAGGCAGCATGATACAGCTAAAAATGCTAATTGGGATTCTAGATATTTTTACATTTAGCTGAGAAAGATCTATAATTTATATGAGTTTTATGAAAGATTATGTATTTAAGACTTGTGACAAAGTGGTGTTCTGTAATTAGATTTACATCTTAATCTCAAATCATTAGAGACGGCATTTTGTGTTTCACTTGGTAGATACTGGGATGACACCCCTGCTTCACGTCCTTGTTTATACTTGCTCCATTCCATGGAAAGAGTCCCATTTGCAAAATTTGCAAATATTGAGAATGTATTTTGTTCCATGTTTACCCATTGACTTTATAAGTTGTTAGTTTAGTAGGAGGTGGCTTGATAATGAAATTATGATGGCAAACTTGAAGACTTTAGGCCATCTTACACTAATATCAGTAAAAAGAGGCCTCTTTTGTGGAACAAAAACTATTGGCAGATGGGTCTCTTTTTGTGGAACATAGTGGGTGATGAGTACTGAGACATGGACACATTGTCTAACATACATCAAGTTATCCACATTCCCCTAGTGTCATGGACAGGCTCCTTCCATTTTATCTTCTAAGATTAATTTTTCCTGCATGAAGCCAGTGGCCTCCACTGCAGCTTCTAGCCTTGTACATTGGGTGTCCTGATGCCTTTCAGAACTCGGTGAGTTGTAAGTCCTCAGTATCCTCCTTGCACCCTGCCTAAGAAGGACTGGAGCTATAATAGCATCTTAATCTTGGAGTAAGGAATGCCTTGATCATTTCATTGTCTATTTTGGAACAAATATTTTAGGTTTTTGGTTCGATTAAGAATTTACTCGAGTTTCTTATCTCTCTTAAATATGATTATGACATGCATTAGATTTAATATTTGAAATTTTGCCGTTCTTCTGGCTCTCATATTTTCATAAATTAGTACTTTTCTTGATATCAGTTTAAGTTGTAAATTATTATTAGTGTGATTATCATCTTAATTGTTGCATGCTTATATTCCATAATGAAATTCAGATTTACTCTTGCAATATCCTAAATTTTTCAGTCTGGACATTGCTGCTCTCATGCAGATATAAATCTTTGACTAATTCCTGAATGTGGTACTAGTTACCAAGAATGCATCAGCACTTTGCTTACGTCTAATCTTCTATAGAGTGAAAAGTTATATATCCGCCGAGATGCATTATGTATGTTGCAAACCTTAATTTCTTATGTTTTTGATCCAACATTGAGTATGAAATTTGCAGGCTGTGCTCCTCTGGTCTTCCAAGTGATGTTTTCATTGAAGTTGAAGATACATCCTTTCATCTTCACAAGGTGTATTTCACTTGTTAATGCATATCATTTTTCTATCGTCATTTACTCTGTAATGTATGTCAACAATTGTTACCCCCTCTTGTCCTTATTTTGTAATTTTCCTTTTTCCTGCACTGTACTATGCTTCTTCTCTGTCTTGTTTGGGAAAGAGTGAAAAAAGGATTCATAAACCATGAATTTAAAATTCATGCAAGGTTCGTATCAAAATCAGGCTTAGATAACATTTCATGCCTTAGAGCTTCACCTAATGTCCAAAAATAGAGAGAATGTTGTTAATACTGTGCCTCTCTATCCTGTCATTTGTACCAGCATCTCCTAAGACCAGCCTGAGACATGAACTATGGCATGTCATTATCATCAAAGAGGGTCCTTAAGCCTGGAAGTCACACCTAAGCCTCAACAAGAGCTAGGAGGTTCCTTTAAAAGAGATTAAAGTACTCCCTCCCTCGCGCCCCCGCCCTTGCTTAGTTTTAAAACATGGTAGTTTAAATGTAAGAATTTAATTGAGAATATTACAGGAATGGAAATAATTTATTATGGTTCACTTCCACATACTTTGTCAAAGATGTAATTGCCACTCTACATTTTCATATTCCCCAGCCCTAAAAAAGTCTTCCTCTCCTTTTCTTTTGAAACTGCAGTAGATTTTTATGTGCAGTTGTCTATATATTCTTGATGCATACTTGTGCATGTAGGTTTCTATCTGCCTGAACGTGTCCCCTGTATCTTCTCATTAACCTTATTTTAATTGCCTTCTCTTTTCGGCTTGTCTTGCAGTTCCCCTTGTTATCCCGAAGCAAGGCACTGGAAAATCTTATTGGAGATTCTTCTGATGATGAGAAAAAGGGAGTGGATGAGAAAAAATGTGTATTGCAACTCCATGACATACCTGGAGGAGCGAAAACCTTTCTCCTCGTAGCCAAGTTCTGCTATGGTGTTAAAATGGAACTCACTGCAAAGAATGTAGTGAGTCTTAGGTGTGCGGCGGAGTATCTTGAAATGAATGAAGACTGTGGAAAAGGAAACCTTATCACGCATACAGAAAGTTTCCTCAACGATATATTTGGCAACTGGGTAGATACGATTAAAGCTCTTGAAAGCTGTGAAGAAGTTCTTCCCCATGCAGAAGAGCTCCACATTGTTTCAAGATGCATCAATTCACTGGCAATGAAAGCTTGTGCTGATCCATCCTTGTTCAGTTGGCCTGTGTCAGGACGCAGTGCCAGTCAGAGCCCAGTAGGCACTATCGTATGGAATGGAATACGCACAACTTCGAAGCCACAACATGTGAGTGAAGATTGGTGGTATGAAGATGTGTCCTTCCTTAGGTTACCTCTATACAAAAGGCTGATCCTCGCTGTTGGTTCAAGAGGTATGAAGCCAGAGAGGGTTGCTGGATCCCTTATATTTTATGCGAAGAAGTATCTCCCCCTGATGGGCAGGCAATTGAACTTGCAGAATGGGAACCGTGTTGATCCAGGATCAAATCTTTCTGCCTCATCCGAGGCAGATCAAAGGACTCTCCTAGAAGAGATAGTGGAGTTACTACCTGATCAGAAGGGAGTAATGCCAACCAAACTTTTGCTTAGACTTCTTCGGACATCCATGATCTTACATGCTAGTCCATCTTGTCGAGAAAATTTAGAAAAACGGATTGGGGTTCAGCTGGATCAAGCAGTTCTTGAGGACCTTCTCATACCAAATATGGGATACTCAGTTGAGACTCTTTATGACATCGACTGTGTTCAGCGGATACTAGCTCACTTCATGCTAATAGACAAGGATGCAGCCGATACTCCCTCAAATTGTTTGGTAGATGAGGGACAGTTAATTGGAAACTCCCACTCACTTACCCCACTGACAATGGTGGCTAATTTAGTTGACAGCTACCTGGCTGAGGTGGCACCTGATGTCAACTTGAAGTTACCAAAGTTTCAGACACTTGCTGCTGTAATTCCCGAGTACTCCAGGCCATTAGATGATGGAATTTATCGTGCGATTGATATATACCTCAAGGTAAAAATGCTTTTTTATGGAGTTATTTTACTCTTCTGATTTTTAACTACGTATTACGTGCGCAAGGATTATGTCTCTTTGACTTAATATTATATTCTATATATAAGAGACAAAAGAAAAATATTTTACTAACTTATGTGTAAATTAGGATTTTCTTGTGGTTGATATGGAAACCTTTTTTTTTTAGAACGGTTGATATGAAACCTGAACCTATAAGTATAATCTTGCAACTGTAAATAAAAATGTATGGACTCATTTAATTCAAATGCAAGCTTGAACAATTCTTTGATATCGTTGGTCGAGTTTTAGCCCATGAAAGTTTGCAATTCTTATGTTGTATATCAACAATTTGAACATTTCTCTCTCTTTTTTCCTTTTTTTTCAACTTCCGAACACTCTTCTTATTCACGATTACTAGATGTTGTTCTGCACCCTCAGTTTCCACTAGTATCTTTTCTTGAAAACACAATATTTATTTCAGGCACATCCCTGGCTTATTGACTCCGAGAGGGAACAACTCTGCAGGCTTATGAATTGCGAGAAGCTCTCTTTAGAAGCTAGCACACACGCAGCCCAAAATGAGAGGCTACCACTTCGAGTCATTGTCCAAGTCCTATTCTTTGAACAGCTTAGACTCCGTACATCTGTAGCTGGTTGGTTCTTCGTCTCAGACAACCTCGACAACTCACAAAATCCAAGTGGGAATCTATCACTTCCAAGAAACGAACACGTCATCCAAGGAGTAGGATCCGGAGAAACCCAGATTGTTTGGGTCGATGAGATGAAAGAACGAGTGTCCGAGCTTGAAAGAGAGTGCTCGAGTATGAAACAAGAGATTGATAAGCTTGGGAAGACCAAGGGGAGTTGGAACAACTTTTTCAAATTGTTTGGCTTGAAACAAAAGTTGAAGCCGTGTGAGCCAAAAGCAGTCAAGAAGCAGTGCAATGCTGAAGAGGAGGTGCCCCCAACATCAAATACAGTACCACTTTTGAATGGAAAGCAAGATCAAGCAAAGGGTGAGTTGGGTAACTGAATTTAAAATCTGCAAAAAGAAAAAAAAATAACTTATAAGCTAATCTAGCTAGTGGCTCGAATTTCATGATGGTGTAATAACTTAATCAGATGATCTCAATTTTTCTTTTTTAGTTCTGGTTTATTAAGTCACATTCCTTCAGATGAATATCTCTATTTTCTTGGGACATTTTTGTTGTCCCTTCTAGTGGTGAATGTGATGAAAGTAACCAGGTTAACCATTTTCTTGATTTTATGTAGTCCTATCTTATTTTTGTTTTTTCATCATTATTTGCAATAACCTTGTGCGCTTATACAACCTTTTTTCCATATTTATTTTTAGAGAACTTGCATACGACCATTTTATTTAATTTTTAAAATTAAATTTTTTAAGGATTCTTTATAAAATTATTATTTTACACCATTCAATTTGTTAATACAATTTAAATTTCTTGATTTTTTCTATATTACCTACGTGACATTTTGTTATTAGAGTTTTACATGCAATACTTATATAATAATTATTCTCTTATTTATATTATTACTATACATTGTAGTGAGTGAAAGTATTAAAGGGATACTACTTATATTGCATTTAAAACAATTTTAAATTGATCATTTTGCCTACAGATTTCTCGGATTTTGATTTTGATTTTGTTTTTCATTACATGATCTTATATTTCACCAATGTGCTTGACTATGTAATTGGCAAAATTATTTTTTTTTTCTTTAGAAAGGTTTAGAGGCTCATTTGAAGTACAATTACAACTACTGTTGGTTATCACATTCGAGTTACACCATTTTTTTAAACCAAAAAATATGAAATTGGGAATGTCTATACATGCATGCAGATTAAATTATTATATATATATGTGTGTGTGTGTATGTGTGTGTACTTAAGGTGATATATTTATATTATATGAAAAGTTTAATAAAATTAAATTATTGTATATACATGCATGTAAGTACTTATAAATGACATGTATTGTATCAATAAAAAATTTCGATAGGAGTAAAAAAATCATCACAATGAAGTGTATTAAATGACTAATTAAGGATTAACTCGTGACCACCAAACAAATTGTTAACGCCAAGATTTGTCTGCACACTTCAGTCACTACAAAATGCGCTAATCCTGCACAATAACGATACCTCACTCAAAGTTCCGGGTGGTTATGCCACCGGGGGATAGCTCAGGCGTGAGAATTAGTACAGGCTATATCAAGGTTTTGATAACAATGGAGGTTTTTAGTTTAGTTTTGCATTACCTTTGAATCCGAGAGGGAAGCCTTGTATATATACCTCCTTATGTCATCATCACGCCTGGTCCCACTTGACAGAATAAAGCATATGTCTCCATCAACCAAATCATAATAAATGCTCCAGTCAATACATAAGTCCACCCAGTTAGAAAGTAATTTCCATAACTGGATCACTTTATCCCAACTAAATCCCAAATGGGTTCGGATCCTCCACACCGGGTTGGGTATCCCGAACCCACAACCCAACATTGCCCCCTACTCTTTAATTATAAAAAGAATTATAATAAAAGAGTAAAAAGAATAAATATACCCTTAATCCCTGATCCAATCAATCCCTTAACCTTGTAACCGCCTCAAATTATCACCCCCATTATCACCATAACGTCACGTGCCAATAAAAGGGGCCCACCACATTTAATAAAGTAGCGCCGTCTGTGGGAACCGTGCCGGATTCAAAGGGCCACTCTCAAATAGAATTAAATCACCCCCAAATGCAACCGTCACTTTCAATTTGAATTTTTTCAAACCTGTCAAATCTCCTCTGCAACTTTCACTGCAATCCCCATCTTACTCCAACTACTCGAATTCAGCACCTCTCCTCTATTCATCAATGGCGACAAACGATGCCTCAAGCTCTTCCAACCCATCAAAAACTAGTGCCTCAGCCTCTACTGCTAACGAAATCATAGCTCCCATTATAGCGGTGACAACAGAAGCTACCACCGTCACAACCACTGCTATACCAACAATCGCCGTCTCCGCCGCGCCGGTAGTCATTACTTCTGCCGCTGAAACCAGCTCCACCTCACTGGGACTCAGCACTTCATCCCAAGATCCTATCACTAGCTCTGATTTCCCTGGCAACCCCTTTCCTACTACGTCGCCCCGCACCGAAGCCGAACTTCAGAACATGAAGATGCTAGAGGAATATTCCTCGAAAAAAACTTTCTCCCACATAAATACCAGATCTTCCATTCAGACTAAAGATCTCGCAACTATCCGGGAACTGTACCAGATTCCTATATCCTACCAGATACGCACAGCCGACCTCAACGAGAGGATGTACCAGCGCCCCAATGGCTGGACTGCCGTATCTGTCCAAGCCCTAAAATATGGGCTCAGATTCCCCCTCAATGCCTTTATGCTTACTTTTCTGAGCGTGGTCGGGGTCGGACTCGCCCAGCTAGTCCCAAATTCCTTCATCCACCTGGTATGCTTCATCGCCTACTGCCATGATTGCCAGGGTCGAACCGACCCTGGACTTCTTCTTCGCGCTATTCACGGTCATCCGATCTCGCGAGGCAGGGTTTCGGCAGATCAGCAAACTGCCCGCCAAAGGGGCTCAGAAGCTGTCCTTGATGAAGACCCCCACAAGCAACAAAGGTTGGCATCCTCAGTGGTTTTATATCAAAGGGCCCGATACCAACCTGATATCGGATTGGATCGGCCTTAATAAAAATACCAACAACGTTGAAGCATTCCCAGCCGATCGCATGGACGAGTTCAAGCAGTTCATCAGCAAGATGCCCGACGAGGAGTGGGACTTCGAGCTCCTTGGCAACCATACCTGGTTGTACGACCACGGATGTAAGAATTAGATCCCGAACCTTAATTCTTAACTTTATTGCTTATCATCCCTTTTAACTCGAACTAACCCATAACATTCAACTTCTTACAGTAACTCTTATTAAGCCAACCGCCCCGACTGAAGTAGGCCGAACCGTCCCTCGGATCATCGAACCGAATTTCATCAATCCCGAAGGAATCCTAGGAGACGCGCCTCTAAACCAGGTGCCGATAGCGGCTCGCCCAATTTCAGCCATCCCGATGACCCAAGTCCTCAAGAAGAATACTTTAGAGATGAGCAGGTCGGAAAAAATGGCTTTGATGAAGAAAAAACAACTCAAGAAGAAGGTGCCACCGAAGCCAGTAAAGACTCCCGTGGCAATTCCCGATCCGGCTACCCTGGGAATCATCGACGAGGAAGAAACTGATGATGAAGTCCTAGAGCCTTTGACGAAGAGACCTCGTAAAGAGCCTTCGACCAGTTCAGCACTTCCAACTGCACCCACGCATCAGACCAAAATCCATCCAGGTGGAGGCAGGTCACCCGATCCCCGGACTTCGGCTCCTTCTTCCAGCAACCAATCCAAACCCCGAACTCTTTGGCCCCAAAACCGCTCTGACCCCTTTCTCTATGATCTTCTTGAACGCTTCATTATGCCAGCCGATAACGAGCGGTTCAGAAATCATAGCCTAGACCAATTCTTAGAAGATTTCATCAGACTTCAATTCCAGGTAACTCTGTTTCCATCATTATTGTGGAAAGATACTTTACTTACTTACTTATTCCACCCAACTAACACACACTTTTTACAGTCTAGCTCTGTGTTCGCCCGATCTCTCCCATCCCTGCTTAAATTAACTGAGAGGAACAGGGAAATCGAAGCGGCAAACGAAGCCCTAAAAGATGATGTGCAGACTCTGAAGTCTGAGCTAGAGAAGGAAAGGGAACTTCACGCTGGCACCAAGGACGAACTCACCGAAGCCAGTCGTGAGAGTTATCAACTTCGGAATCGGGTCGAGATCCTTCAGGCGGAGATCGTGGAGCATGAGAAACAGATCGACCGACTCATGGAAGAGCGAGTCCTGTTGAAAGAAAACGATGCCGACCAGAAGGAGGCTATTACGGCCCTCGAAGAACAAATGGAGCAGACACACTCCAAAATGACCGACCTGATTCGCACCCTTAATGCATTGGAAGAAGAGCACGCCGAACTAAAGAACCAGGGGCCTTCCTTGACCGAAGAAGCCAAGCTCCGAATAATAGAGGAGTACAAGGCATCTCCTGAACTGGCCGATAAGGTCATCATGCAGTTCTCCGAAGGGTACCAAGGCCACAAAGAGAAGATCAAGGAGAAGATGACGGCCGCGGGGTTGGATACCTCTATCCTTGACTCTTCGGACGATGAAGAAGAACTCAAAGAACTGTCTCCTCCGACCCAATAGGACTATTTTACTTGCTTTTTCCTTTTCAAATGTAAATGGTACAACTTGTAACCCCAATGAACATTAATGAAATTATTTAAACATCTTTCGTCAATGCAATCCGATATCATTTCATTTCAATAGACATAAATATTTACATAATCGGTAAAAAGAAATGAATATGACTCACTGATAATATCTCCTAAGTCTCCCAGCATGCCATGTATTCTTAATATCCGAACCATCCATATTCCGAAGCCGGTAAGTTCCTGGCTTGGGTACTTCAATAACTTCATATGGTCCCTCCCAGTTTGGCATAAGCTTGCCTGAATTTTGAGGAGTTGATGCTGCAGCCTCTCGAAGCACCAGATCACCAACTTCAAACCTTCTTATTCTCACCCCTTTGTTGTAGTGCTTGGCAGTCCTCCTCTGATAAGCCGCCAACTTTATTAAAGCTGACTCCCTAACCTCATCTAACAAATCCAGGTTGAGGCGAAGACCTTCGTCATTATACAACTCCTTAAATTGACTGACCCGAAGTGATGGGGATCCGATCTCAACAGGAACAAGGGCATCGGTCCCGTAAGCGAGACGAAAAGGCGAATCCCCTGTCGTCGTTCGGGTTGTTGTCCGATATGCCCATAACACACTAAGCAACTCTTCGGGCCATCTTCCTTTGGCTTCATCCAACCTCCTTTTAATTCCATTGAGAAGAGTTCTATTGGTGACTTCTACCTGGCCGTTTGACTGGGGATGGGCCACCGAAGTCTTCATGTGCTGAATTCCCAAATCTGTGAGAAATTCTTCGAACTTTGCACCTACAAACTGCCTCCCATTATCCGACACTATCACCATTGGAATACCGAAGCGATATACAACAAATTCCTTGAGAAATTTAAGACATTCCTGCTCTGTAATCGCTTTGAGAGGTTTGGCTTCTACCCACTTCGTCATATAGTCGATTGCCACAATAACAAAACTAACCTGCCCCTTGGCCTTTGGCAATGGTCCCAGAATATCAATCCCCCACACAGCAAACGGAACAGGTGATAAGACTGAGTACAACTCTTCGGGAGGTTGGTGAGGGATCGTTCCATTCAGCTGGCACTTAGGACACTTCTTAACATATTCTTTAGACTCTTGGAAGATGGTTGGCCAATAGTAACCCTGCCTCAGGATCTTGTATGCTAATGCCTTAGCGCCCATATGATCTCCGCATATACCCTCATGGACTTCCCGAAGTGCGTAATCCGCTTCGGAAGGGGTCAAACACTTCTGCAACGGTGAAGAAAACCCCCTTCGGTACAAGTCTCCATCGATTAAGATGAAGAACGAACTTCGATGTTTAACTTTCTTGGCTTCCAACCGATCCGAAGGGAGGACGCCATCCGCCAGATAGGAAATATATGGCGTGAGCCAACAGTTCATCCTTTCTATTGGGAATACTTCTGACCTCCGAATACTTGAGTCGCCCAGAATCTCTAGGTACACCGACCCACTAAAAGAAGTAGTTTCTGTTGTTGCCAATTTCGCCAAGGCATCGGCTATGGTGTTATTTTCCCGACCAACTCCTCGTACACTATACGACTCAAAATAATGCAGTCGGTCTTTAACTGCGGCCAAGTACTTCGTCATCCTATCCCCTCGGGCTTCGTACTCTCCCAATATCTGCTTAACCACTAACTGGGAATCACTGAAGATGATTAAGTGCTTTACTTCCAAGCTTCTTGCCAACCGCAATCCGGCCAAAATGGCTTCATACTCTGCCTCATTATTGGTCGCCCTAAATTCAAAGCGAATGGCCTGTTGGACCTTAAATCCCTCCGGGCTAATCAAAATGACCCCTGCTCCACTGACATCCGAAGTCGAAGAGCCATCCACATACAATGTCCATGATGTACGACCTGTCTGATTAGCCGATACCGAACTCACAATCTGTGTACTTTCATCTGCATCGGGTTCGGTAAACGAGCATTCCACAATGAAGTCGGCCAATGCCTGACCTTTAATGGCGGTTCGAGGATGGTATTCTATGATGAACTAAGTCAACTCCATTGCCCAAGCAGAGAGGCGTCCCGACAAATCTGGCTTGTTCATGACTTTCTTCAAAGGTTGATCAGTATACACTACCGTCAATCTTCCTTGGAAATAGTGCCTCAGCTTCCTACTAGCTATCACGGGCGCATAAGCAAATTTTTCCAAGTTGGGGTATCTGGTTTCGGCATCCCGAAGTACATGGCTGACGTAGTAGACGGGGCATTGCCTGCCCCCTACTTCCCGAACTAATACAGCTCCTACGGCCAATGAGCTCGCCGCCAGATATAAGTATAAGGGTTCCGAAGGAAGAGGTTTTACCAAAAGCGGAGCTGAGGAGAGATACCTTTTTATTCCTTGGAACGCATCTTCACACTCTGAAGTCCACTGGAAGGTTTTTTCATTCTTTGGTCCTTTCAAAGTGTTAAAGAAGGGTAGACACCGCTCCGCCGATTTCGACATGAATCTCCGGAGCGCAGCAATTCTACCGGTCAATCGCTGAACGTCTTTAAAAGATTGGGGAGACTTCATGTCTAAAATGGCTTTAATCTTTTCCGGGTTAGCTTCGATCCCCCTCTTGCTGAGCAAATACCCCAGAAATTTACCCGAACCAAGGCCAAAGGTACACTTAGTCGGGTTCAACCGAAGCTTGTACTTTCTAACTGTCTCAAAGCAGCTTTCCAAGTCATCCAGGTGGTTCCGAACTCCCATGCTTTTGACAATCATGTCATCAACATATACCTCCATGCTTCGACCTAATAACTTGGCGAACACATAGTTCATCATTCTCTGATATGTAGCTCCCGCATTAAGCAATCCGAACGTCATTTTCTTGTAAGCGTATATTGCTCGGTGCGTAATGAACGCCGTCTTCGGCATGTCTTTCTTGTCCATGGAGATCTGGTGATATCCAGAGAAGGCGTCCATGAAGCTGAGCATGTCGAACCCTGAAGTTGCATCAATCAGTTGGTCGATGTGCGGAAGAGGGTAAAAATCCTTCGGACACGCCTTATTCAGATCGGTGTAATCTATGCAGACTCTCCATTTGCCATTCTGCTTCCGCACCAATACCACATTTGCTAACCACTCCGGATAATCAATTTCATAAATGAAATCCGCCTTTAGCAACTTGGTAATCTCATCGTCAATGATCTTTTGCCTATCAGGGGCGAAGATCCTTCTTTTCTGACGGATTGGTTTCTTAGAAGGGTCAATACACAGTTTATGAACTGCCACCGACCTATCGACTCCGGGCATGTCAGAAGGCTCCCATGCAAAAATGTCCGCATATACCCGAAGCAGCTCGATTAGATTAGTCCGGAATGGCTCCACCAGCCCCGAACCTATCTTGACCAGCTTATCACTCTTTCCGGCAATCAATTCTACTTCTTCTGTCTCTTCGGCGGGCAACGCTAATGGTTCGGAATTTCCCTCAGTGAACGGCTCCACCTCTATAGCCATTGTTTGTTTCTGCTTGCTGACTCCAACCGCCGAGGATATCAGTGAATTCCGATAACATCTGCGTGCCATGTCCAGATCACCCTTTACCTCGCCGACCCCCTCTGAGGTCGGAAACTTAATCTTGAAATGACCTATCGAGGTAACCGCCTGAAGGGCTGCCAAGGTGGGTCTGCCCAAAATGGCATTGTAGGCCGAATCTATCTGGACCACGAAGAATCTGACTGTGACTTCTACTTGCCTCGGTGCCGTGCCAAAGATAACCGGTAACTCCACGGTTCCGGCCACACGAACAGGATCGTTGCTGAAGCCATACAGCGGAGATTCCTGACCCACTTCCATCTTCGCTCCCCCCAGGTCTAACCTATTGTAAGCATGAGTAAACAAGATGTCGACCGAAGATCCATTGTCGATCATTATTCGTTTCATATCCATAGATCCGACCTGGGCGGTGATGGCTAGAGCCCCTTCATGGGGATCAATTGGTTCCGAGGGGTAATCTTCCTCGGTAAATGATATCACCGTATTGGGAAATGGGCGATCTCTAACCGGAGGCCGTTCCGAAACTGACAACACGGCATCCATCAGGCCCCTTCTCTTTTTCCCAACTTTCTTCCCGAACGACCCTTCAGTGATGACATCAACACAATTTCTTGGAGGGTTCGGTGGAGGTGGGGCCTCAAGACGTCCTTCTCGGTTTGACCCTCTCCGGCCCTCCGAAGTAGAATCTTGCCGTCCTACTACGTACTGCACCAGTTCACCACTTTGGATTTTCTTCTCTATCAAATCCTTCAAGTTATAGCAATCCTCCGTATCATGACCGGACGTCTGATGATATTCACAATAACGGCCAGGGTTGCCCCGGTGGGATCGGGTTGCGGTCGGACAGGATTCAAATGAGGGTTGATTCCTAATCTCTTCAAGAATCCTTGCCCGATCTTTAGTGAGAGGGGTATATACCTTATTCACATTCTTCTTCGGGAAAGGCGGCCTGCCACCTCCTGAATTAGCCCCTCCCTGGCCATTTCCCGACCCAGATCCACCATAGAAGTTGCCTTTCGGTTGGCCGCCGGGCCGAGGAGTATAATTCTTATCTTTCGGTTTTGAATTATCCTCATCCCGGGCTTGAGGATTTAAGCTTTTGTAGGCTTCTTCTATGGTAATAAGTCCTTCAGCTCGACCATAGGTTTCAGCTAAATCTGTTGGTGGATTAAGAATGAGATCTTTCCACAAGTCTTTCGACTTCGTGGCATCCAGACCAGTCGTGAAGAACCCGACTGCTTGCTGCACATTCAAACTAGTCACGGTACCAGCCATATCACGGAATCTCTTCACATACTCACCCAAGCTTTCACCCGATCTCTGTTTTTACTTGCGTCAGAGCGGTGGTTAGCTTTCCTCTCTTCTTATTGCTCCCAAATCGCGCATGAAACTTATCACTTAGGTCTTGCCACGATCCAATAGAGTTCGGGGGGAGGGATGCCATCCATTCCCGTGCTGCAAGCTTCAGAGTAGTGACGAACATGTGGCACTTGGCGGCATCCGATTGATCATAATAATTCATCACTTGGTTATAGCCGTGAGTATGATCATAGGGATCGCCAGTACCATCATAAGAGTCTAGGGGAGGCATTTTCTTGGTCTTGTCTGCTTTGACCTGCTCGATCTCCCTAGTGAAAGGTGAATTTGTTACGTTCGGCGACTCCCTGGCCTGAACCACCGCGGCTAGTTTTTCTTCTAACTCAGCCAATCGTATAACAACGGGATCGGTTTCGCTTCTTCGGAGTGGTGACCGAGGCCTGCCACCTGAACCGAATCCCCTTCCCTCATTAATATTACCATGTCGAGAACGGCTTACCCGCCTGTTCCGATCCGGAGTGCGGCTCCTTGGCCTGCTTCGGTCCTGTGAGCGGCTTCTGTGCCTTCTGCGATCAGGGGAGCGGCTCTGACGCCGGCTCCTCAGGCGCGAAGGGCTTTGATGCCTGCTACGGATTGGGGAGCGACTATCTCGCCTGCTCTCATTCTCCGAGCGGTTATGTCGCCGGCTCCGAACCGGGGAGCGGCTCTGTCGCCTGCTCCGAACTGGGGAGCGGCTCTGACGCCTGCTCCGAACTGGGGAGCGGCTCTGACGCCTGCTCCGAACTGGTTCGGAACCATCCGAACGATTAGTCCTGGACTGGTTCCTGTCAGTGTTCTGTCGGCCAGGGGGTCGGCTTGATGAAACCTCCTCCTGTCCTTCCAGCCTGGCCAAATGCTCAGCTATTTCTCGCTGCTGTTGGCGTAAGGCCTCCATTACTTCCTGATCTTTTGCCCTTCGTTGGGTCAGGATCCATTGCCGTTTATCTCCATGATCGGCATTACTGCCTGAATGAACAAGGGTTCGAGCTGGGTTGGCAGTCATATGAGCCGAAGGTTCTGGCGTCTGCTGGTTTGTGTGAAACAGACGACGACGAACCGGGGCAGATTGGACTTGCAAAGGCACCCTAGTCCGACCCCTTGGTCCCAACCTTTCCCTAGCCGACGACCTGAGTCGGTCAAGGACCGACCTACGAGTTGGTGTATGGGAATCAGCTGATCTTTCCCCTCCGTTATGGGCTGTATTCACCATATCTGTTCCCTAGCTTTAACAGTGACTGTGAACTAACACTAAAGGCCCTCCTTCTAGCGCCAATGTTAACGCCAAGATTTGTCTGCACACTTCAGTCACTACAAAATGCGCTAATCCTGCACAATAACGATACCTCACTCAAAGTTCCGGGTGGTTATGCCACCGGGGGATAGCTCAGGCGTGAGAATTAGTACAAGCTATATCAAGGTTTTGATAACAATGGAGGTTTTTAGTTTAGTTTTGCATTACCTTTGAATCCGAGAGGGAAGCCTTGTATATATACCTCCTTATGTCATCATCACGCCTGGTCCCACTTGACAGAATAAAGCATATGTCTCCATCAACCAAATCATAATAAATGCTCCAGTCAATACATAAGTCCACCCAGTTAGAAAGTAATTTCCATAACTGGATCACTTTATCCCAACTA
This sequence comes from Aralia elata, assembly GCA_034770075.1. Lineage (NCBI taxonomy): Eukaryota > Viridiplantae > Streptophyta > Magnoliopsida > Apiales > Araliaceae > Aralia > Aralia elata. The sequence continues at coordinate 23,540,635 of CM068382.1, forward strand.
AATCCCAAATGGGTTCGGATCCTCCACACCGGATCGGGTATCCCGAACCCATAACCCAACACAAATCTATCAATTTATAAAATTATTGTAAGTATACTCAAGATAGTATCGCTCCAGGCCTTGTTATATTTAATTATTAACAATTTTTTTTAGTTATTATTTGAGATCTTTTATACCAAGGAAATTAATCATCTGTTAATGAATTAATTAAAAAAAAGAAATAATTATATATCTAAAATATTTAAGTATAGTTTTTTAGAAAAAAAAATAAAAAATTCATAGATACCCTACGTTACAGTTGTGTGAAATTCATAAATTATACTTCATCCATTTTAAAATATAAGATTATTATTGATCATTTAAAGATAATTTTAAGATATAATTTTTAAAATTTTAATAATTTTATTATAAAATGTAGCCATTTCTTAGTTTGGTTAATTCTGTTTTTGTTTTATCCATTTCCTCCTCCTTTCCTCTCGATTCTAAGGTGAGTAGAAATGTTTACTTAGCAGCCAGTGTCTTCTTTTGATTAGATCATTATCATGTTATATATGTGATTTCTTAATATTGTCGTGAAGTGGTTAATTTCTTACCTTTGGTTTGGTTGATCAGAAACTAATTACTCTCTCCGTTTCAAATTAATTGCTCCGTTTTGACTTTTTAAAATCAAATTAACTATTTTTAGAATTAATAATTAAGCATATATAAATATATTTCTAAAATTATAAAAATTGGAGTTAGTAATAAATTGTATATACTTTCTTTTAGTTATAATCTCTTCACCTATATTTTAGCAAAAATAGTAAAAAGATTAGTTTTAAAAATAGTCAATTTGATTTTAAAAAGTCAAAACTGAACAATTAATTTGGGACGGAGGGAGTAGGAATTTTGAAGAAAAATTGGAAAATCTAGAATATTGTGATCTATGATCTAATTGCAGGCTTTACCAAATATTAATTTATTTATTTTTACTTGTGATTTATTAGTTAAGAGTGTACTAATTAAGTTTTAGTTAAAGAGTAATAAAAGTATATGATACATATAGAAAAAGAAATTAGTAAACTTTTTTTTTTGTTAGGCAATAAGCTCATGAGCCATTATATTGTATGCTTGAATTTTTTTATTTTTTTAATACTTTTTTGCTCTTTATGTTAGTGGCATTAGAGTGTTTTTGAATAATTTTTAAATATAAATTTCATCAATTTTTTAATTCGTATAATACTTTTTAATAAATAAATATAAATATTTATATTATATATAATATAACCGATATATATTGGTTCAGTACAGTATATTAATATATATATATATATGTATACAGACTGTACATACATATTTTGTTATATGTATCCAAATCACGCCCAAAACACTGTATTATGTAAAAATTTTAGTTCCATAATTATTTATTTATTTATTTTTAGTTGTTCTAAAAAAAAAAGCAAAAAATAAAAATAAAATTGGTCCTTACTTTGAGTCCTTATTTTGAGTCCTTATAAGAGAAAAGCTCTGTGTAATATATATATATATATATATATATATATATATATATATAGAGAGAGAGAGAGAGAGAGATAGATACCAACAGTGATTAACCAATATATACCTTTTATATACTGTTATCGGACTAATTTAAAATTTTACCGAATCGTTACCCAACCTGTCGGACCGGTAAAAAAATCGATTGTACCGAATTTTTTAAACACCCATGGGGCAATACCCAAATCAATTCAGTCTCTGGCTCTCTTCCCTAACCCAAACCCCCGATTCTGCCTCCGCCCTCTACGCGACTCCGCCCTCTCCGCGTCTCCGCCTCCGCCCTCTCCGCGTCTCCGCGTCTCCGCCTCCGCTCCCCCGCGGCTCCACCCCTCTGCCTCTAAAGTCTCATCTCTCACCAGTTCCAAATTTCCAATCTTCGACTTCCATCGGACCATCTCTCACGACTTTTCTTTTGTTAACACAACTACACAAGCAGCAAGCAGGTAATTCAAAATCTTCCATCTACTACCCAAATTAATGAGAAGCTTTCACATGTATGATTTATTTTAGTTGTTATGGGGTTATGGATTTAGCTGTTTAGATGCGTAATTGGACCTATTTTGTGTTATGTTTCTGTTATAGTTTCAATTGAATTTTATGAATTTTGAAAACATGGCTTTTTCTCTACTATTGTTATTATGTTCATAATTTGTGAATGGATTAAATTTTGTTGATTTTTTTTTCTTCATCTTCAGTCATTCTAAATACTAATTTATTTGATGGTCATATTAATTTTGCATGACATCAATCTTCAGTTTGTGGAAAGTGTTACATTATTCTACTTCATACAGAAAACATCTTAAATTATTCTACTTCTTGAAAACATCTTCTAAACTCTAAAAGTAATTAACTAAACTTTTACACATTTTAGTTTTAAAATTTTGATAAATTTACAAAAAAAAAAGAGTTTATATTTGTTAGATTTATTCTTTAAGTAATTGCTATTTGTGGACCTTGTGGTTCATATCTACTGATCTCTAGCATTGAAATTCATAATTACAGCTATTGGGTCTCTCCACTTATTGCCAATTGGTTTTAAGTTGAATAGCACAATAGGTCTGCTAAATTACTTTGGGTTTGGATTATTTTCTCTGTTGAGGCTATTTGATGGTATGGCTTTTAAATCTTTTGAAATCCAAGTAGGAGAAGATGAAGTTCTGTTTCTGCACCCCATTTATATGGGGCAATGAATTATAGATTGTCATTGATGGCACAACTTTTATGAGAAAACTTTAGCACTTGGATGCACAAAAATATACAAAGATGGGGGGAGTGGCAACGAGAGAATCAGTGCCAATAACAAACTTTCACTGTGAAAAAGAAGGTAAAGAAGACAAAACAAACAATTTATTTTCTGGGAGATGAGAGAATAGAAAAATAACAAAAATGTATTAAATGTTTTCCAACGCTACCGCCTACTGTGATTAGTGTTTTTTATTAGGAGTTTCGCTATTAATGAAATAGTATGCTATCATATTTTGAGTGGATATTCTTATTCTGTATGCCTTCAACAAGGTTATTCAGGTGTTTAATACAAGTCCACTGATGCAGCTTTAATAGAATTGTACAAGTAGTAAGGGAATAGTCAAAGCTCAAAAAGTTTTTCGAATTTTGTCTATAAATGTCTTCCACGGTCATGATTGTACATTGAATGTCTTGGAAAAGAAAACACAGAGACAGGAAACTCTGATAGTGGGTTCCCATCCCATTCTGCTGAACACTAGGTTAAAAAATATAGATAGGAAGTTTTCTAATTTCTTGTCTTTTTTTCTATCTTATTATTTTAGCTTTTTCTCTGTTACATGTTTTTCTTCTTTCTGTGTCAGTTTTTTTGTTGTTTTCTTTAATCCATTTGTGATTTGTTGTTTAAGACTAACAGAACCTAAGTGTTATCAACAAACCTTTTGTATACCTAAATGCTTTCTTTCTAAGTGCCTCATTATTTGTTCAAGTTCTTTGTGGATCTTTCTGTTTGTTTCTTACACCAACTAGGATATGTAGTTAATACTTTTTTCATTAGTTATTGAACTTTTTTTGGTCACGTGTATTTTGTGTGCAGCGGATACAGTATATTATAAAGTGAGAGTAGGATGTTTTGGGTCCTCAGCTTTGAAATTATAAAAGAATTACTTCTATTAAATATACAAGTCTAACTTTTATGGTTGATATTGTAAAACTAGATTGAGACAATAATTTAAAAACATAAAAACTCTGTTTGCTCACAGTTAATACAAACTCTATCTATATATATAAAAAAAAACTCATCTTGATAAAGTGATATATCTCATTATATTGTTTCTCTAATCCCCTATTTTCTCTTCATGATCTTTTATGGTGTTCCTCACACAGTCTCACTTCTACTCGACTACTCATATTTTAAAATCTTTGTCATGACTCATAATTAACTCTGTCATCTTTTTTTTCTCCCCCACCTCATCTCTTTTATTTTTCACGTTCAACATTTTTGCTCTGACAATTTCACTCTCACATTTCCCTTTACATATAATATTTTTATTAGATTTTATAATGTTAAAATATACTCCCTCCGTTCCAAATTAATTGCTCAATTTTGACCATTTTAAGTCAAATTGACTATTTTTAGAATTAATAATTAAGCATATATAAATATATTTCTAAAATTATAAAAATTGGAGTTAGTAATAAATTGTATATACTTTCTTTTGGTTATAATCTCTTCACCTACATTTTAACAAAAATAATAAAAAGATTAGTTCTAAAAATAGTCAATTTGACTTAAACTGGTCAAAATTGAGCAATTAATTTGGGACGGAGGGAGTATCAATTAGTATATTGTAAAGGGAGAAGAAGATTATAAAGGAAGAGGAGGAGAAACCGAAAACAAACTAATAGTGGTGGATGAATGGAGCGTTTGGCAGTTTCCTAAAAATATTTCTTGATTGTGAGGTATCCTTTTTGATTAGGATAGTCTTTTATTATAAAAGTTAAAAATAGTATCAGGATACTCTGTTGAAAATTTTGAACTCCTTGACATAGTATATAGACTGCGTAAGTACATGACTTCTCCACTTGCTGACGGAGAAGAGGAGCTTTGAAATTATAAAAGAATTACTTCTATTAAATATACAAGTCTAACTTTTATGGTTGATACTGTAAAACTAGATTGAGACAATAATTTAAAAACATAAAAACTCTGTTTGCTCACGGTTAATACAAACTCTATCTATATAAAAAAACCCATCTTGATAAAGTGATATATCTCATTATATTGTTTCTCTAATCCCCTATTTTCTCGTCATGATCTTTTATGGTGTTCCTCACACAGTCTCATTTCTACTCGACTACTCATATTTTAAAATCTTTGTCATGACTCATAATTAACTCTGTCATCTTTTTTTCTCTCCCTCCTAATCTCTTTTATTTTTCACGTTCAACATTTTGGCTCTGACAATTTCACTCTCACATTTCCCTTTACATATAATATTTTTATTAGATTTTATAATGTTAAAATATATCAGTTAGTATATTGTAAAGGGAGAAGAGGATTATAAAGGAAGAGGAGGAGAAACCGAAAACAAACTAACAGTGGTGGATGAATGGAGCGTTTGGCATTTTCCTAAAAATATTTCTTGATTGCGAGGTACCCTACTTGATTAGGATAGTCTTTTATTATAAAAGTTAAAAAATAGTATCAGGATACTCTGTTGAAAATTTTGAACTCCTTGACATAGTATATAGACTGCGTAAGTACATGACTTCTCCACTTGTTGACGGAGAATAGGTTAACCTGAGCTGCATGAACTTGGTAACCACCCCTGGTTCAATCTTCACTCTTACGTTGTTGTTGCAATGCAGTTAATCGTCTGGATGTGGCTATGACAACAATTGAGACAACAATGGATGGATCTAAGATAGTTACCAAACAAACAGATGTGGGAGCTACAAAGTTTCAGAACTCATCTTCAGGATTCAAAAGATGGGGGAGAAGATCCCCGTTTGTCAGATATGGACTTCCTATGATATCACTCACCGTCGTTGGGGCACTTGGCCTTGGTCATCTTTTGCAAGGCAGGTCGGTGTTATTTTCCAATAATTTTAATATAGCATTCACATCATAGTATCTTTGTGAGTTATGCGTAACAATGTTCAACATTCCGTGGATAAGAAATCAAATTTGAATTATGAAGCAGCACCTACCCTTGTGTTAAACTGTCAACATTAGTTTTTACACAAACTATTTCTCCCTGCACTTTGCCTGAGCCCGACCTAATCTGAATAATTGCCTTTACTACTGTTAATTTTAGATGTATAATAATTTCTTGACAGCTGTAATTCAAAACTTTAATATAGTAAAATTTACGAAGAAGTCATAAGTACTAATTTATAACAAGGTGTGTGAACTAGAGCCTCCACCAGGGGAATTGTAACTAGTGTTTCAGCACTTATGTAAACTTATTTGGATTCTGGATTTCTGTAAAGCTTAAACCTTGTTTAAACTTAACTAAGAAATCTCAATGGTTGTTTTAATGGTGCTTGTGAGGGCTGGAGACAATCCTGGAATGGGTTTGCCCCAAAATGACGGTCACTTGTGTTATATTGCAGAAAATAAGAGAAAAAATTGTATTGAGAAGGGTGAAAGAATTAGGGGGAACTTAGAGGTTAGAGATAGTTTGAAGAATTAGGGTTTGAAAGAGAAGTTTGGAGAAGAAGATAGATATAGAGAGCATGTAGGCAGAGAAGTTAAAGAGAGATAAAGAGAATATATATATATATAGAGAGAGAGAGAGGGATAAGAGAATGGCTAAGCTAAATCTTTTCAATTACTAATAGTCATCTCTATACATGCCTTACTTCTATTTACAAATAAGCTTTTGCTCTGATCCTTCTTCGCCCTTCATTTTCAATCACATTTCTTCTTCTTCTTTGATCTTCCTCCTCATCTTGTTGCCTTTCCCTCTCTTTTTTAATATATAGAGGGTTTCTAAAAAGTCCTGTTCCGTATCTATTTCTTCTTCATTACCAAAAGGAGTGGATGAAACTTTATCATAGACTTGTGCCATTTGACTCAGTAAAATATATAGGTAATTTCTTCTCGAGTTTCTCTTTCATTTTCTACCATCGCTGAATTTTCTCATCGATGAACTCCATAAAGCTCAAAATTTCCTGTCGCAACCTGTGGTTGAAGTTTCTTTTTGAAGGACCAGCCATGTCGATTGAGTTAACAAGCCGAAACAGTGTATTAATGGCTGTTTCACTGTTTGTGAGACTTTCTTTGAGGACTGTTTAAGAAATTTCAATGGTGGTTTTAATGGTGCTTTTGTGGGACAATCCGTAAATGGGTTTGTCCCAAAATGATGATGGTCACTAGTGATTATATTGCAGAAAATCAGAGAAAACAGGGTAATGATAAGGGTGAGAGAATTAGGGGGAAAATTAGAGACTAGATATAGTTTACAGAATTAGGGTTTGAAAGAGAAGTTTGGAGAAGAAGATAGATAAACGTATATAGGGAAAATAGAGATAGAGGGATCAAAGAATGGCGAAGCCAATTCTCCTTCATCATATTCATACATGCCTTACTTTTATTTATACCTACCCTACACTAGCTACCAAGCTTGGCTGCTTGGGGACCAATAGTACTTGCCATGTGACAGCTATTTCTAGAATACTCCAAACTAACTACTAAGTCCCTAGCCTTATTTAATTCTCTCTTTGGCCCTTGGCTTACATTCTCATAGTTAACTGAGTAGTTTGCGTTAGTGGTGCTCTCAGTAATGAATATCTTGTAGGCTGCAGCTAAGGTTGGTTATTTAAAGGATATTATGTTTCAACCAGGGTATATTGGAATCCTCGTGGAAATTGTAGAAATAAAGCTGAGAACTCCTTCTGGTGCTCCTCGTGGTAGGTTGCTAAGAAAATTCCCTAGGGTTGATCAGACAAATGAACAAACTGTTGAATGAACTAGGGTTGATCAAACAAATGAACAAACTGTTGAATGAGCGTAATGCTAGACTGTTCAGAGGAAGTTGCTCTTCTTTTAAGCTATTGAATGATAGGATTATTTTCCTTGCTTCTCTATGGGCTTCTTCTATGGGGGCCTTTAGAGCTTTAGAGGTATTTTTGTGTCTGATTTGTGTAGAGATTGGAGGGCTGCACTTTTTTAAGTGCTCTTTTTTATTTTTGTCTTTTAGTTCGTTGAGGGTGGACTTCTTGTTCTCCCTTTTATTGTATCCTTTCTTTTCTATTAATAAAATTTCTTCTTTTATCAAAAAAAAACAAAAAAACAAAAAACAAATGAACGAACTTATGTACATTCTTACTTTTTGAGCCTGACATCTACTTTTTAAAATTCCTCGTGGCAGCTGTTTCAAAATCTACTTTTTTGCCGGAACTAGCTTGAGCCTAGATTCTTGGTTCGTTGACAAGGTGAATTGACATCTAGCTTTAAGAAACTTGTTTTTGAAATTGAAGCACATGAATGATGAACCTGATTACATGTTGAGCTGGTAGATAGGGGATATTTTTGTTTGTACCTTAATAGAGGTTCTGATAGCAGAAGCTTTAGAGATTGGATTTAGTGGCTCATGATCGAAGATTATAAATTTCGACCGAGTTGCATCTGCTGTCTCATTGCTTAATTTATTGCAACCAAGGGGTAGCATCTCCATTTTTGCATTAATAATGTGCAGAAATTTCAGCTGTTTTGCCTATTGCTGAATTCTGTGCAAAGTTCACCTATGTCATGTTGCAAGGGTTATCTGCTTTTAGGAGATACAAAATTTTCTTAGACATGTGTCTAAATACTTGGTTATAAGATCGGAAATTATGGATGGAATGGTTTTGTGGCCTTTATGAACTTCTGACAGAAGACTAGACACTCGCGTTTTGTAGTACATTGTATTTCTAGCTTTTTTTAATTTCAAATCATGGTCTATGTGTATATCATTATTGTATTATAGAAAGTTCCCCCTTAACCTGAGTTTGAGGGCATGCTGTCTAATGCTGATAATAGACATACATATGCTCCTGTTTCTAGTTTGGAAAATAATTGACTCTGAAAACAGTAGACTAGGTATGTTGTTATTCAAAGAAGATTTGATTACCTCATATACCGTAACATGTGGCACAAAAGCTTTGCTCAAAACATCTACTGCTTGTTCCTCCAAGTATGATAAATTTGCTTCTCAGATTATCAAGAGTATGTAGAAGCATCTACTATTCCTGTCCCTCCAAGTACATAGAAACTGTGCTGTGTCCAGGTATCTCATCATGACAAAGAAGATTAGATTACTGTAGCATGTGTGACTAAAACTTCTCTAAACATTTGTTCTCCTTATCCTCCAAGTTGTCCATATTAAGAATATAGAGACTGAGTCTCATCTCTTCTGAACTCACTTCCCAGCTTTTACTTTTTTGTGTGGGATAAGTTACCCAAATCTCATTGACAAATCAGGGAACCTATCTCGTAACAACAAATTACCCACTATAGATCCTGTCAAAGTGTCACCCTTTTGAACATTTTAAGTTTTCAACCACAACAGACATGGTCTTCAAATTCACGCAAACTTAGTAGACTTGGTCTCTGAGGAAACCAATCCTAGCTTACCCCTGTCGAAATTCACTTATAAATCCCTTCCAAAATGACCCCTTATATTTATTATCATGAATATCATCAAACCACTTTATTTTTTAGAGTAATGCTACACCAGAAAAAGAACTCAATAAAATATCTAACAGAGTGATGTGTTACCCCTTCAAATGAAAATGTCAGTCTTCTCTTTGGCTCTTCCTTTTCTTTTTCAGTTACCATATTAGATTGTCTACGGACTGGCCTTATGGTGGAGAAAGGCACTGGGTTACTAACCTGATCCAAGCTTGAGTTTAGTGGTTCAAAATTTGGGGTCAAACAGTCAAGCCCATAATATAGAGTGATTGATGGTAGAATCACAGTGTGTGGTCCAACTGGCTGCTAAAAAGGGTAGTTACTAGTAACTTAATGATCTTGCTATGAAGTTAAGAGCCAAAAGGGAAAAATGAGAAATTAAAAAACATGAAATCATTTTAACTAAGTTCACTTCTTGAAACCTAACTTTAAAAATATTTTGACATTCGTCTGGTATGTTTATTCTGACATTATCTATCTCCGTCTTTACTTTGGTGTATTGGAACTTTTAGATCATTATCTGGACGCTAGTAATGTGATCAGTCTTAGTCACTGTTGTAGCACTCTATTTCGTAATTATAATGTTATTTCGTTGTCATTATTTGTAACCCCAAGATCTAAATTTTTTGTAGTTCAGCAAGGATATTGCTAAGGTGAAAGATGACCAGGAGTGGGAGATTATCGAGGCGAGAAAGGCACTATCAAGAACAGGACCTGTCGGAGCATATAGCCCTAAAAAGATTTCATTGGAAGAGGAGCTGAAGGTACGTCAATTTTGTTAATATGTTTAATTATATTGTTTTTAAAGCTTATCTACATATTGCTCTTCGCTGCAGGCTATGGCAAATAAGGTTGACATAAACGACTACGAGTTTAAGAAAATTCCCAAACCCAATGAGCGCAAGTCTGACTAGAGTTGATCTTCATAAACTTTGTCGAGGTATTATCTTTCCTTCTGAGATGTACCAGTTCTTCCTAACTTGCTCTGGCATCTCGTATCTACTGACAAGGTAGGCTGATGCTATAAGACACGGCCAACGAAAAATTTCAGGCATTTGGCTGCTTTTTTTTTTCTTTTTTTTTTTTAATTTTTTTATTTGTGATAATTCAGCTGAACTGGTTTTGTATGGGAATTTTTTTACCGACTTCAGTTACCATATACTGTATCTGTGAATAAATGCAAGTTTATGGCTCTTTATTAAATCTCTGTAGACTGTATTTTTAGTATTCAGTATTTTGATGAACTTGGGGATCAAAACCAGGAAAGCAGCAAAGATGAGTTTTTGATTCTCCTGTTAGTGATTTTCTCTTATATACCAAGGTGCAGTGAGGTTATAAAAGAATGTGCCTTCTTAATTGCTAATTAACTATTCATAATTATGTCATGATAAAATTAGTTTAATTTAATCAATACAATACAATAATAAATATTGTAAACTATATAAGAAATATTATTAATTATAAAATTTAGGTAAAATGTAATTTAGCACCTACGTTGTTTTATGTCACCACCTCACCACCTGTGGTTTACAAACCACCAAATTTTTTAGTTGATACTGTTAGCTCAGTGCTAAGATTACAAGCTGCCCACCTTTTTTTTTCTTCTTTTTTTCTCTTTCTAGTATTATGATGTTTTAGGAAATTAAACACCCAAATTATATAACTTCTTATAGCCAATTTGATTTTCTAAGATTAAAGTTATCTCATTTTGTCTTTTTTAATTAAATTTTAGTGAATATAAATATTATAATTGTAAACTATGTAAAAGATACTACAAATAAAATTTTTGTTACTCCATCCGTTCTTTTCTGTAAAAAATAGAGAAACATTTTTAAAATGATAATTTTTAAAAATAATTTAATATTTTTAAATGTATATTAATATTAGTTAAACAATTTAATAATGGTGGTGTGTTACTATAAATAATAGCAATGTAGTTGATCTGCTAATGTAGCTCTTAAATAACCTATTAGTAGCAATTACTTTATTACCAAAAATTTGTAAAGAAATTCTTAAAACTAAATTTTTTTCCCCTAACCAAAAACACAATAAATATAACTTAGGCATTTTATAAACAACTTTAGGCAACAATTAACACCAAGTTCAAGGGAATATGCACACAGTTCAAGAGAATATATCCTTGAACTGTGTGCTTAGCATGTGCCCACATGTTAAGAGGACCCTATAAAGATTACAAAAATAAAATATTTTTTTTCCACCTTGCTGGGTACTCCAACGATTTGACTTGTCAAATATTTTTCATGAATTTTTGGGGGTTGATTTTGATAAGTAGATGGTGATAAAAAGAGAATAATTAAAGTAAAAACAAGTAAAAGTGGCTAGTACGTTAAATAGGAGATATGGAGGACATTAAAGACTTTTGGATAAGGAATATAATTGTTGGACAGTTTTACCACACAAGTGGGGGTACACTTACTGTTTAATTAGACGGATTTGGTAACATGCAAATTTTAAAAAACTACAAGTCCTAATTTGGTTATTTTTAAACCACAAGTGGTGACATGCAATTACGTATAAACTATGTGTTAAATTGTATTTTACACTAAGATTTATTTTTTATAATTTTTAATAAATCATCTAAATTTTGAGTTTAAAAAAAATTTCAAATTGACTTTCAAAAGTCAGTCATTTAGAACACAAATAATAGCATAAAATAACACAACATTTTTAAATTAGTTATTAAAAATTTTATTACTATATGTGTGACAGTCCTAATCTAACCTAACTATTTATCATTTTTAGAGATAAAAAAAACAATATATTATTAACATCCTAGTGACTATGAAAAAGTCAATAATATCCATCCATAGGTAAGTGCCAAATTAATCATTGCAGAAGTTCTCAATACATGATAAACATGGGGTAAAAAAATAGTTCAACAAGTAGCAGCTAAAATTATAGTGGAAGCTATGTGCCATGGGCCACAATGTGTAACCAAAAGTGAATACAGATGAGAAAGCTACTTTTTATCTATGAAATAAGTCAAATTTAAGCAATTAAATTAACAATATTTTATATTTTTTTTATTCGATTTTATCTCGGAGTCATCGACATGGGACACCTAAGGAAGAGCTTTAAGGAAATGTTTGACAACTCAATACCAAATTCTGGAATTTAAATTAAAAATAATTTTATAAATCTGAAAAATTAAAATTTAGTTAAAGTTTGACACTTAATTTCAATTTAAATATTTAAAATGGAGTTACTAAAGATGGCTTAATGGTAATTAACCTATATAAAAGGTGGCAAATTTCTTAAATTTGATACAGTTGTTAGGGTAATCAACAATTAAGAAACTTGTAAGGGAAGAAAAAAAATAGTAGTTAGTCCTTTTAAGCTTATCTACCAGAGAATCCAGTGGAATAAAGTAGGAGCATGCAATTATGCAAAGAAATGAAAAGTTAGATCCTGGGCTCTAATTGTTGAGGACACCTAATTTGGCAGGCTGATATTGACTCTTAGAAACTTCTGGTATTTGGAAATAAAAACCTATACTCCTTCTGTTTCACAAAAAGCGTCATATTTTTTTTTTTATAGTCGTCTTGCAAAAATTTAAAATTTAAGATTGATGAAATCATATAAGCTTTGGAATCAACAAAATTTGTAATAATTTATATTTGGAAAATAATATATGTTACGACTTTATATGTCGATTTTTTTTATTACGAGTTACGTGAATAAATCTAATTGGTAATATTTTTATGATGTATTTGATACAGTAGACCAATTTTATAATCTAATTCAATCCTATGTATTGATATACATCGCAATCATAATTTAGCAGAAATCTTTTACAATATATAGCAGGATTCTTTATATTTTTAAATAATTTATAATAACAATATGCTTGTATCAATTAAAATCAAATAAAATTATATCAATTTTCAAAATTTACAAATTGACTTCAAAAAATCAAAACGTAACTTCGTTTTGTGAAACAAAGGATGTATCTGACAACAAAAACAGGATGCCAAAAGGGAAAACAACTATCAAGCAGCCTCTAGGATTGTTTCATGGAAAAAAAAAACACAAACTGAACTTTTTCAACATTTTCAGGTGTTTGGCAATTGGCATGCCAAAAATGAAAGTGGTCAATGGAAATTGGTGCAGGGTTTATTGCACATTTATGTTTATTTTTTGAGGGAAATGATCTAGTACCATTTTAGGTACTGTTCTTCATTCTGTGGAGAACACAATCCATTTCGTTTTTTAAACCAAAAACGTTTTTGGTGGAATAAAGGGAGCCCTAAATCCTAATGACCCTTTAGCTAGACACTAAAAGTGGCTGCTAATCAACAAGAAGATGGAAAGGGGAAAGAAAGCACGTGTTTTTGACCCACTTCAACTTAGAAACTGTTAATAGCATCACATGATAAGAAGAGCAACACCAGTGGTTCTTTGATTCTCTCTCGAGTGTATTATTTACTCCTTCCGTCTTAAAATAAAAAACAAAAAAAAAATTATTTATCGTTACTTTTTTTTAGTATAAAATAAGACGATATTTTTAAATTTGTCATCATAATTTCATTATCACAGCACTAAACTTATTGTTTTTAGGGTAAACATGAAACAACAAAAATATTCATATTTAACTTTCCAAATAGGACTCGTTTTTGAGTAACAAAAGAAGTATTCTTCAAAAGTTGGTTGGTTTCATTTAGCAAAAAAAAAAAAAATAGTTGATTGGTTTCAGTTCTAACATTAAATGGTTTATATTCTTGATTTCTTTCTGTTGTATTTCTCAGGCTTTAGACTGTTTAGTTATCTCAAATAGCTCAAACTCAAATTATGGCATCACATACAGACATAATGCATTATAGGCTTAACCAACAGTATCTTGATATAGTTTTCACACCACGTAATAACACAAGCCACATATTACACCACCTCTGTTTCAAGAATTAAAAGTAAAATAACTCCGGTCATCAGCAAAACATTGCGAGGAAAATCACAATGCAGGTATCTTATATAGTAGTAGATCAAAAGTTTCACCCAAATATTCCTACAATTACAAACTTACACCTCTTCGAAATGAAACCAGTTCTTATGTACATCACCCCCAACAATAACACAAACGATACAAGAAACAACATAAAAAAAATGAAAAAGATGTAGAACCTACCTAATGTTCCATTTTTTCTTTACCCTCCCCCGTATATATATCCACCATGCTTCATCGTGTTTTATTCTTTCGCCAAATAAAAACAGGAACAATATTGACAACCAAAACTGCTCCTCTTATCACTCCAATTTATCCCCAACCCAAAACAAAAATAACAATATAGGCATTTTGAACCTTTTAAGTCGTAGGAAATTCTTCACGAAAAGCTTAGGACATCACCTCGGCTTCGGACGAACAAGCCTTTGAGCTAATGGACTACCCAATAATGTAGCCTGAGACCGACTAAGCATCTCAGCCATTGATCGGGTTTGATAAGCCTGAACAAGGCTAGAACCATCTGTAGAATCACCTCGTGCAGTTGCTCTCTGCCATGAGTGAGAGCTTAGTCCTGATAATATATATGCCCTTCCCGATGCTTCATATACATGCCTGCTCGCCATCCTCTCTTGCATCTCCTTGAGCTCAGCATCCAGTGCAATGCATAGCCGGTCATGAGACTTGGCTGATACAGTTTGTGACAACACCTTACGGCAATTTTCGAGGATGGAAATTGCGCCTGCCAGGTCTCCCTTTTCAGCTGCGGTTCGAGCTTGTGCCATTGCCTCCGCTGCTTGTAGCCTGTTCCGTTGCCTGTCCACTTCTACTGACACTACCTCTTGTCCAGCAATTTCAGGTCTCTTAATCCTAACTTGTTCACTTTCCAATGTCACCGTGTCTTTTGTCAGCGGATTGGTATAAACAGATCTTACTTTTAACAACGATGTTTCGTTGCTTGAAAACTCTTTCGGAACGTTCATTGTCACGAGAAAATCCCTCTCTTCATCTGCATACAGATCTCCAACTTCAATATAACCAGACTTGCCATCTGGCAATACATGATTCGGATAACTTCCTGCTTTTATAGAGCCAAGGCAAAGGCTAGAGTGGACACTCTCGATAATCACTTGCAGCTCCTTGACAACAACACTCAAAAGCCCTCCAATGCATTGTGCAAATGCATCCTGGATCACACCTTCAGTTTCGATGAAAGAAAAGGTCCCCCCAGAAGTCTCTGAAATCGAGTGCATTGAGGAAGCATCATGATCTGTCCCGAACCCAAAAGTGTGCACTGGAATTTTGAAGCCTGAACTGTCTTTTCCATGAATAGATGTAGGAAGCAGCAACTCATAATTGGGCTGATTTTTGCTGCCACCAGAACCATTGACAGTATATGTGTCCTGTCCATCCGACAGAAGTATTATACTGGCAACTGGGTTCTTTTCCCTCCGATCTTCCATCACCTTGGCACCCTTTCTCAAGCCTTCAGCAATATTTGTCCCACCATTTGCAACCAAAGAGTTGACCGCTTGCAGTGCCTGCTGTCGTCCTGTCTCAGACATGCGGCGAAGGGGAAAGAGGCGGCGGGCTGTTGATGAGAAGGCTATGACTGCCAACCTGTCATTAGGGCCAAGGTTCTGTATCACAAACCCCATGGCCCGCTTTAGCAATGCAAGCTTGGTACCTGCCATGCTGCCACTGATGTCAAGCACCGTGACAAGGTCAACTGGAGCACGAGAAGTTTGACAAATTTGGGTCAAGTTAGGCTGATTTATATTGTGATTATGTCTGGAAAATGAAACAGGGGCTTTCAGATGGATCAGAACAGTGAAGTTATCATAAGCATTGAACCGTGGGACTGCTGGAACTTCTGGGTATGTTTGGACCATTATTGTTCTGCGAGAATCACTATCTGCAGGATTTTTATTCTTGGAGATTTGCTCAGCATTTTCTGATTTATGATCTAAGGATTCATCATCATTAAACACAGCAGGTTCAGGAGCCTGAAATAGTTGTGTGACATGTCGATTGGAATTAGGACGGGAGGGAGGCAGTTGACGGACAACGGTCATCAAAGCATTGTTTTGGGCCCACTCAACAGGATTGATTCTAGCCCTTTCAGGAGGAGGTTCCAAAGTAGGACCTTGCCAGGGAATTTCTTTCCACTTAGCTCTGCAAACTGGGCAAATTTGGTTGCCATGCTTCACGTTTGACGCAATACAATGGAAATGGAAGGAATGTGAACACTCTGCTGTGAAAATAGCATTGCCATCTCCACGCTTCATTGTAGCCAAACATATTGAGCATGTTTTCTGAAAGTACAAATCAAATGTGTTAAGAAAGAATAAAATAGAGATATAATAAAAAAGAAAAGAGTACATCAACCACATTCAGGTTGAACAATAGTGTGATATGCATAAATTTGTGCCGAGTAAATAATCACATTATCAAAGTGCATCAATAAGACAAATTTGTAACCAGACTACCAAAGATGTTATTTTATTCAGTCTCATTTACATTGCAAAGCTAGAAACAGTCAACAATATTGTTTAGAGTGCTAAAGTCGATAGAAGAATGTAGATAATGCAAATACCACATCTTTGGACTCAAATATACTGAGGAAAATATTAACTACTTGCTAAAGCACTAAATTCAGAATATGAAGATCTATTAAATGGAGATTATCTAAAAATATTTGGAAGTCCAGATAGCATTTTAGTTCGGAGAATAAAGCACATCTCATTCACCAGATGAAATAGTTGATAACTGCTCAACATTGATTGCGAGCACTGAAAAAATTAGAGCAAGTGGGGTGTGTGTGTGTGTGTGTGTATATATATATATATTTCATTTGATAAAATTGGTAGTTTTTGTACTTTAAAACTCGTATGCAATATATAATATTTGCCGGTTGCAACAACGGGGCTACCTCAAAAGGATATGGAGATAATAAATTGATTCTGATGGAAATGATCAAGTGTATTTCCATTTCTTTCCAGCAATATCTAAATTGTATCATTTCAATCACATGGCCGAATGAACCTTTCTGGTTTAACTTCTATCTGTCCATAATTAAGGGATTTTTCAAATCTATACTTTTTGTTTCTTTTGGGAAAAAAAATTTAACTTCATAAAAGTATATGCAGGTGTATACCAGCAATGAAGTATGCAGCTGATGCATGTACTGGAAAAAACAGACCTTGACCAATTTATGTAAGAAGAGGTATGTTTTTGAGTTATATTTCGTTACTTTCAATATTTCAAGATGATTCTAACTAATAGCACTAGAAACAAGCAACAAGCATCAACTTTCAATCATCTTTTCCTGTCTTATTATTTGTTTGTTATAACAACTCCTTTTTTTTTGTCGCACATAGATGGGTATACAGTTTCGCAAAGCCATAAGTTGATACAAAAACTGATTGCAGGTTGTTATATAAATTTAGGATTAGCTCAGCAACGAAGTTTAAAAATGAAGAACCAAGACAAATGAGAGAGAGAGAGAGAGGTCAAACAAATAAGGTGACGAATGACTTATGGCTGAGTTATATGGTCAATTTTAC
Organism: Aralia elata; assembly: GCA_034770075.1. NCBI lineage: Eukaryota > Viridiplantae > Streptophyta > Magnoliopsida > Apiales > Araliaceae > Aralia > Aralia elata. Next base: position 23,558,336 of record CM068382.1, read on the forward strand.
AACTTGCTAATCTAACATATTGCATGATCAAGTCTTTATGAATTCTCATCCATAGATATAGGATGACCCATGTAGTTTCCTTCATGAGATCAATCAAAATAATGGTAAACAACTATAAAACGACATGCAGAAACAAAACTTTTTAAAACAGCCAAAGAAAAAACACATCCATCCAAAAGGAAGGCACAAGAACACACAGATTACCAGTCAACAGATGAGGTCACCCACAAAAATACTTTTCCAAATAAGGGAAATAGGATGAGCAAACGTAAACCTGTAGTCTTACTTTGACCATTTAGGCAAAATGATAAGGGCTCTGACAGGGACATGTCAATAAAAGCATATAATCTCAAGCCAAAGAATTTTAAAAACAATTGTTCTCCTCCAACCCAGATCAAAAAATACAAAAGATGGAAAACAACAATAACTTACAATTTCAAATCACATGTATTCAAACAAATTCAAAAAAATGGGTAAATTCCAGCTGACCCAATTACTCGATATAATCGAAGCAGCAGTAAAACAAGAAACATCAAGTAAACATAAATTTTGTTTGCTCAAGAATATGAGCAATAGAAGTAATAACAAGATAGAAAAGCTTAAATTTTTTCATGCCTTGAGACACCAGAGAAAACAAACATGCACCCAAGGAGGCATAACACAGTCATTTGACTCTAAGCTGTGATTTTGTTTCTTTCATTCTTTCTTGGGAAGTCAGAATCAACATAATGACTACACCCAACAATCAATACAGTTCTATTTATTGTTTCAAAAATAAAGAACACCCAGAAATCCATTTATCAAAATAAGAAAATTGAACAAAAAACAATAACCAGTAGAAAGGGGAAAAGAAAGGACTCAAACTTTTTAATCAAATTTCTGCTAGTTTATTCTCCTTTCTCAGCTACCAAACAAGTCCAAAGTTTCAATTGGTATTTCTGATTAAATACATATAATAACAGTAAAGGTGGGATTAAATTACAAACCTTTGATGATCTACTGAAGCTTTTTGATAACCGAGCAGCACCCAAGCTCCAGCTCACCGGAGAAACCAACGGCGAAAGCAGAGCAGCATCGGAACATTTCTCTGACACCGGCGGCGAGTCATCTTCAGTTCCACCCGGCGGCACGTAAACACAGAGATTTAACCCAAGTGCAAGCTTAGCTTTCCTCCATTTGCTTCCCATTTCACCCAAAAAAATTCAAAAAATAAATAAAATAAACTGAATTCTACCCTCCAAGAAGAAGATGAAGCAGATCTTGAAATGGGTAATTAATTGAAATGGGTAATCAATTAATCGAAAAACAAGAAATGGGGTTTTAGGAAAGTTAAGTGGTACACGAAAACCAAGAAGGTTTGAGAGATTGAGAGAGAGAGAGAGAGAAGGGGGAGTTGGGTTTGGTGAGGAAATAAACAAGGAGAGGGAAGGCTATAAGGATGGATAAGAAGAGGACTACTGAGTCGAAGAAGGGAAGCCGTGAGGGTCTGCTTTACTACTCTTTATGGCGGCCATGAGTGATAAATGTTGAGGAGAGAGAAAGATATAGCTGTAGAGAGAGAATGGTGTGTGTTTGTGGGTTTTTGACATAGGGAGTTGAGAATTGAAAGCAGTGGAGAGAGAGACAGAGAGAGAGAGAGATTCGTAATATCAGATATTATTCTTTGATTTCTGACCCTATTTTAATTTTTAGTATAAATGTATCATCTACCTATATCAAATTATTTTAGTTAATCTCAAGCCTAATTCTGTTTAAATTTAATGATTCGGTGACTTAAAAGTTTATTTTATTTTTTTGATTATTGGTCATAAATTTTATTATTTTTAAAAATTAATTCAAAAGTTTAAAAGTTATGTTTTTTTATAAAATTTTAATAAATACTCCCTCCGTCCCAAATTAATTGCTTTTCTAGGACTTTTTTAAGTCAAATTGACTATTTTTAAAATTAATAATTAAGCATATATAAATATATTTCTAAAATTATAAAAATTGAAATTAGTAATAAATTGTATATACTTTTTTTTAGTTATAATATCTTCACCTATATGTTAGCAAAAATAGTAAAAAGATTAGTTTTAAAAATAGTCAATTTGACTTTAAAAAGTCCTAGAAATGCAATTAAGTTGGGACGGAGGGAATATTTATTATTAAAGATACAATGTATCATTTGCACTAAGAATTGAGTAAATAAAAAAAATAATAAGAAAAAAATTTGAACTATCACGTTACTAAATTTAGACCGTTAAATTGACTCGAAATCAATTAAAATGTTATTTTAAAACGTTATATATAAAATTTATTTGATAAGTCTTTTTATGTTTATTGTACTTTGCGCGAATTATTAAGTTGGTTGTATAAAAGAAAACTAATCAATTTGTATTTGATATAGTAATTTTTTTTTTCAATTGATAAATGAAATACCGGAGGTGAGTTCTATGAAAAGAAATTCATTTGCAAATTTTATAGAGTTAAAAGAAGTATTTTTGTTGTATGCACTAAAATAATATTAAGTTGTTATTTTAATAGTAATTACATAATTCTAAAATTATGATATAAAAAAGTACGTCTAATTGTAAAAGTGAGTATAATGATAAAGACAAGCTTTTATTATGGCGCAAGATCTCATGATACTAGTCTATACTCATACTATGCAAGATCATATACTCATGTCCATCTTTTTAAAACATGTTCGACTACTATTTATAAGTTTGTGAAACTAAGTTATAAGTAATTTTTTATTATTTAAGTGTTCATTTCTGACTTATTTTTTAGTTTATAAAATAACTTATAAGTTATTTTTAAGGAATAATAATTTTTTACTTATTTTAAAATGGTTTCTAAGTCATTTTAAGACTGTTTTGCCGTCATTTTAGTTATTTTTACAAATTATTTTAACTTATAAGTCATTTTAGCCAAACTCTTTCGCAACTTATTTGAACTTAATTTTTAACTTATAAGTAATAATGATACCAAACATTTTTGTTTATAAATCATAATTTAAAATGACTTATAGATCATTTTAAATTTTAACTTATAAGTCATTTTAATCTATCACCCATCATAAATTAAATTAAAAGTAAGTTTCTCTAAATTTCTTTCTACTTTTCTTCCTAACCCTTTTTTTAGGATTCCTTTAGACCCAATGATGAGATGTATTTCTACAATTAAAATGTAATGTTTCATTTGAATTGAATAAATAGAATAAAAAATTATATTTAATAATCATTTTGAATGATAAATCATTTCGATAAAATAAAAATTTATTCTATTAACTTGATTTTCATTTTATGTGGGATATTGTGGAATGAGATATATTCCAATCGAATGGATGCATATGATAATTTTGTCATTCTAGGCTATCTCATTATTTCCACTACTAATAATCAAACATACACTTAAAATAGTTAAAATTATTATATTATTTTATTTTATTTTTTCAATCTAAACGTAGTATAACAACATAAGTTCACAAAAAAAATGACAAAAAATTGATAAATGAGATTTTATTGCAGGACAAAAGGTGTAATATTAGAATTTTTTTTTTATTTAAATAGATTTAATATTAAAATTTTCTAATAAATATATAAAAAAGAAGAAGAAGAAGAATGATACAAGTAGATTGAGACAGTTGGGGTAATACATAGTATTTTATTTTCAATACAAAAGCAAGAAAAAACAAAGCACGTTTTTGGTTGAACGAGGAAAGCTAAGAACAAAGCTTTCACTAAATTGTTCTTCTTTGACTCTTTTTTTGAAATTTCATTTTGAGAGTACAATAAATTTCATAATCAAATACACTTCGTATAAGAAGCGAAATAAATTTAATAAATACCAATTAACAACTTTTAAAAAATTAAAATCAGAATCAATTTTTTAGAATCAAAAGTAAAATTAAAAGTTAAGAATGAAATAGCTAAGACAAATAAAGAAAGAGATAAACTCAAATAAATAAGAATCGAATCTGAGACTTAGAAGATATGACTCGATAAATAATTTCATGTATGATATGGATTTAAAATATTTCATGTATGATGTGGATTTAAAATCAAAATTTTGATTCCTTGATTTTTCCTCTTTTTGTTGCAAAAAGAACACCCTAATCAATTCAAAATTAATCTTCTTTGAAAAAAATTAGCTATATAAATTTTGAAAGACATTTTCACATGACTTTTGGAGTACTTTAATAAATTATATCATATGACTCGATATTTTTGACATTATTGCATTTGTAGGACAATAATAATAAAACTGACGAGTTATTGAAATTGGTTAATTATAAAAATGACGGAAAAAAGTTTGGTATTCAATTTTTTTTTGTTATTGAGTTTTTTTAATGAGAAATAGATATAAAAAAAAAACTTGGCAATTTTATTGTCAAAAATTTTCATCCAAAAATGGACAAATATTTTATAAGTTCTATTATACTTTCCACATTACAAACACAAAAATTAATGTAAAGGATAAAATATAAAAATACAATTTTTTCTTTTTTATAAATTCGGTAATAATATAAAAATAAACTTATAAATTTATGTGTATATATACATATATATTATACTTTTGATCATAATTTAAGTCTTTTGTTCTTTTCTTTTTGTTGCTCTTTATACAATATATATATATATTCAGAAATTGATATTCTTACATGATTATTTCTAAATTTTATATTTTTATAAAAATAAAATAAATTTTATATTTTTATAAATTAAAATATATAAAAATATTAAAAACACAAGTAAAAATACTGTTTTCCGTTCCTAAACGTATATTGAGATGACTGGTGCCATTTTGTTTATAATATCCTACTTATAAAAAAACAAAAACTAATTATAGTGGATTATGCCAAATCTCTTTCTAGAAAACATCATAATACATACTCCATTGATTAAAGAATACAAAATAGTATAATGAATGGGCTGGAGCTGGACCAATTATGATGTATCATTGTTGGGCATGGGAATTTATGAGTCAAAATAATGGGTTTTTTTATATTTTTATTTTTTAAATCTTTTTCTTTATCTTAATGAATATAATGATGATTATAGTAGTACTACTCCACACGTGCAAATCATCACACCTGCCTTTTAAACCTCTTTATACCCTTTGTCAACGCTAGCTGTTGACATTACCATATTCAAACACAACTTTGTTTTTCCTTACATTTTATACTTTTCTTTATTTTCATTTTTCCTTTGGACCAAATTTAAAAAAAAAAGAAAAAAGTTATTCATTACTTTAATTTCATAGCATGGAATTAGGTAACATTTTGAAGGTTATGTGTTAGCTAGATTTATGAGTTAATGAGTTATATATGTTCTTATTTGTGTATAAAACTACAAAATATCACGACGATAAAAAATTTGAAACAATTTACAGTACGAGGGATTTTTTATTTTGACCTTAATAATAACTAGTAGGTGAATTCGTGCGAGACACGAGTCTGTTTGAATATTAGTATGTAAAATTTATCTAAATTTTATGATTATAAATTTATAAACGTGTGATATATATATTATTAATCATCTCATATATGCATTGATCACAAAATTTATGAACAATATTAAGGGTCTCATCATATACTAATGTATCCGAATATTATTATAATTAAGTAAAATTGGAAAAAGATTTGAATTTTTTTGGGTTAAATTTCATAAATCATATTTAATTGCACAACTTTTATTTAAAGTATTTAATCCCAAGTATAATTAAGTGGCCACAAATAATAATAAAGGATCACCTGAGTGAATTTATATACCAACAAAATTAACTCATTAAATTTAAAAATTAAAATTAAATTCATTTAATCAGATGTCATATTTTTAGATATAGGAATTAATTGATTATATTTTTTCTAAAGAAATGTACGTATACTATTAATAATTTTGTCATCAAATGATACAATATTTATATACCAATTAATTTATTTTACTATCCAACATGGATAACAAATTTAAAAAAATGTATAATTGTGGATACGAAATGTTGAATTTTCAATGAAGAAGACCATCCACATGCATGTTTAAAATTATGACATTTTCAGTTCTTTTGTCACGCGGTCATTATTATTATAATTTACTTATGGGTGTATGATTATTCGCGCCTTACATAATAATATAGTAATTAATATGTGTTTGATTATTTGAGCCTTATTATATTTGCACATGTCCTTGAAATTGGTTGTTAAGGGTCAAATATATACATACGAGGAAATTAAATAAATCCAAATATAAATAGTCCATATGTTGAATTTTCTTTAACCACTAATTTAAACGGGTAGCAGCTATTGTGTACTTGAGGAAAATTCTCATGTGAATATTACAAACACAATCTCTTGACTTGACCATCTCAAGTTCATTAATACTCTTTCCTTTTCGTAGTATAAATCACATTTGACTTTTTAAAATTAAAATTGATGCAGTTTTTTTTTATTTTTTTGAAAATAATAAAGTTTATAATTAATATATTTCTTTGCATAATTTATACTTTTCACAAATTTATAATTAAATGATTTAGTATATCATTTTGACCTTAATTTTTTTTTAAAATTAATTTTAAAATATTAATATTGATCTTATAATTTACAATGGGACGTACTACAAATAACTTATATTTAATGGAAAAATATTTATGCAAGCCTGCGAGGTGTTTCAATTTATTAAAATTGACTAGATGCTAAATTGAAATTTTCAATCTTTCTTTTTTTTTTTTTGGGGGGGGGGGGGGGGGGTTGGGGGAGGGGAAAAGCAAAGAGGTCTATTGGATATAGATATTGTGCTGTACTTGGACCATTTGAAATGATTCTAAATGCCACCATTATATTTAAGTCAATGGTTGAAAATTGGGTCCAAAATATGCCCATTAGTTTTGAGGAATATTAATGGTATATATGGGGCAAAGATTGTTCCCTTTGAGCCATATATATTCTTCCATTTCTTCTCCCATTTATAAAAAATGGTGAAATGGTGAAATGATAGTGCCATATGGTACCAATATTGGAGTGGTTTTATTGGTAGAAGAGTGTTTTTTTCTCTCTCTCTCTCTCCATTGAATATAATAGAAGAAATGGGGGCATCAAATGATTCACTTGCACTCTTGTATTCTCAATGAAAGAATCTTAAGACAAGGAGTTTTTTCATGAGCTTGAGAAAGCAAATCAAATATTTTTTTTAATATTAAATTTTAAATAATATTTATTTAGAAAATATTCATAATATGTTTAGAAAAGATTTTAATATATGTAAAAATAATTAACAAGTTAAATAAAACACTCTTTTTTTTTTTGAAGAGTGTGAGAGAGATGAGGAGCTAGCTAGCATTATAATTCATAAGTGAATGCATGATTATTATTGTTATAAGGTTTGAGTGGAGTTTTCCCTATTCCCACTTTAGTTACTTTACTCTCCCCTTCCCTCATCAAAAGACAAGAAAAAATAAATGGTTCTATCTTTTTGAGTTGCCAAAAAGTTATTCCTCTCCCCACAAAAGAACATCAACTAGGAACCAACTTACTCGGCTGGTCTCCCTCTCCTCCTTTGCATTTCACCCTCCTTTTGAGACCACGATACATACATACATACTCACTCCTTATCTCTTGTAAAAGATTTGTTTTAAGTACATTTTTTTTGTATAATTTTAAGAAAAAAATTGAAGTAAAGGATAGAGAATATAAATAAGTTTCATTTTACCACCCAATGTACCACACATAAAAAATTCTACTTTCTTTTTAATTTTTAAAGATAGTGATCACTACTTAAGTATGTTTGAAGGTAAAAGACTTTATATAAGATTTTGAATTATGTATTTCAGATATTTTTGTAGGATAACTGTTTTTATACTACAGTCATCTTATGTGTAATGCAGAAATCTTGTGTCTAATGCAGAAAGTATATGCCTTCCAACTTAAGTACTCAACCTAACCTAATCCGACCTAACTTGAAAAATTAAGAGAAAGAAAGAGAGGGAGAGAAAATTTGAATGAATGAATGCATGCAATGAGTAGACATTAGACAAAAAAGAAAAAAAAAAGAAAAAGAAAAAAGGAATCCTTCTTATTACTCTTTTTCATTAGTCTTTTATTAATGAATATAGGAGGATAGGATTCCCTTTACCACCTCTAAATTTGGCAGACTTTATGGGGGGAAGTCAACTAGAAAGCTGACCTTTATCTATGTACAGTAAATAGATTAAAGAAACTTAGGTTCTCTCTTCTAATGGTGCCCTCCACTTGGGTGAATCAATTAGGGGCATTTTGTTGTTTTGGTAAGATCCAAATATTTATAATTAAAAAAATAATTAATGTCCCACATCTTATTAGTATAGTTTGTTTCCCCCATAAACTAGAGATTATAGCTAGCTAGAATATTAATTAATTACCCAATGTCTCATTTGACTGGTACAGCCTTTGGAACCCTCAAAATAACACTGGTCGTTTCGATTAGCTAGCTAGGGTTTTAATTACACCATGCATGGATTTGTGTAACCTAGCTAGTTGTGCCATGCCATGCCATGCATGCATTGGTATTCTCCTTCTTGGACATGGGGCTGCATATCAAGCATTAATACTATATATTTTTAGTACTCCACCTTCCCTTTATTTTTTATTAATACTAATATAATTATTTTTTTATTTAATTAAATAAATTAGGTATAAAATTTCAATATTAACCTTCAAAATTCATAGGAATAATGAAAGAAAAAAAATTATTTATTGCTGAATAATATGAAAAACTAAGAAATTAAATTTTACAAAAAAAAATACATATAAAAATGAAGGAAAGGATTAGTATAATTGTACGTGTTTAGAGAACTTAAATCATTTATCTGAAAAGTGATAAATGCATTATATATTAACAATTGTACTCCACTACAAAATAAAACTTACTCTTATCTATTTTAAACCTTAAAATGGAGCTCAACTGATTCTAAATGGACTACATTATCACTTCCTTCTTTTAAACCACTTGAGTCACATACACACACACACACACACACACACACACACATATATATATATATATATATATATATAGAGAGAGAGAGAGAGAGAGAGAGAGAGAGAGAGATGGATGATGCAGAAAAGGCAGTGCAAAAGTGGAAGCATAATAACTCAGCTTTCTAGCTATGATATTCTTTTTCAGTCCCATGCATGCATTAAGCATATCCAGCACAGTTAATTAAAGAAGAAAGTTGAAATTGTGTGTGAATTAGTAGCTTTTTTCCATAAATTATGATGATGTCACATGCCTATTCAATTATTCATTTCTCAGCACCATGCACAAGTCAAACTTAATTCATATGCATCCATGAGATGTCATTCATTAAACATCATGCCTGCCCCAGCAACAGCCTCTACACACCAAAAAAAAAAAAACAGAGTAAAGGGAGGGGTCAGACAAAACACAATACATTTATTTTTCAATTTTCTTTTTTTTTTTTTGGTTCTGATAATTGTCAATGATGTGTGTTTTCGACTAAATCTAACATGGCTCGAATTCCTCTCTTTTACCGTGTAAAGTGCGATTTGCATCATTAAAAATCATTCGCAAACTATGTGTATCGATTAAATGTAAAAAAAATATATAACGTTGAACGTAATTTCACATCTTTTATGAGAGAAAAATCTCGATAGTACTAACAACTTATTCAATAACCAAGTTATGAGTTAAGTAAGGGTCGTTAATTATGTTATATTCTATTTGTTCGAAAATTACAAAATTACAGATATAATTTGATTTTTGAGGTTAAACGTTTGAAATTTAATATTTTCGACCTTAATAGTCAAATTATATCTTTAATTTTAGATCGGAGGTATGTACATACACACGTTCAAGCATGTTTTTGTCATTTAGTAATATGGCCATAAAAGCAGAGATAAATTTATAGTCGATGTGTCTTAAGGTTATTAACATCCATTTCTTGGGAAGTTGGGCTGCCTCAGCTGGACCTATCTCTTTATCCCATAGTGTGTATAAACGAATGAGTAGATGCGGATTTTGTATAAAGGCCCAATACACATTCAACCACTAGTTCATGATTTATTAGGCCAAGACCATTCATTAGTTCCGGGCCTTACCAGAGCCCACTCTACTATCAGGCATGCCTCTTTATGATCAGTCCACGAATTTAAGGACAATGCTTCATATGCCAAGTCCACATATATATATATAGTTGAGTAGACACAAAAAAAAACACGAGTTCGATGTGTTGTGACAAAAACATGTCAGACTCTTGTCGCAAGTCAACACAATGACATAATTTATAAATATACAAATACATGGATCAATAATTGATGTGTCTACTCGTAACAACAAGAGTCTAACATATTTTTGTCACTATAAATCTTTTCCGTAAAAACACCTTTAACATATATAGAAAGGCTAGTAGTAATTCCTCGTGAATTTTCTAATTGAAAGTAATATGCCCTCAAGCCAATTATATTTGATGTAATACGCATTTACTTTGTAATCTTATTCAAATATTAATAATAGAATAAAAGGCATATTTTATACATGTTAATTGGTTGAATTAATAAATGTGATGAACCCATAGTTTTCGAGCAATGCTTTTAGAATCATGATGAGATCATGCTAGTGAGATCTAAATTCAAGAAAGCTCAAAACTAAAATGTTCCTAATCGTTGGATCACTAATATTGGGATTACTGATCCGGATAGATTAGTACATACTATGCTTGATCTTTAGAAGATAATGATTGATCTCATAATCATTTGTGTGAAGACACTAAAGCAAGTATGTAGGTGATTATTAGAGAATAAGTTCACTGAACGTGACTCGCTTAAAGAACCCTAATGGAGTTTTATTCACCTGTCAATAGGGAAGTTGTTAAGTGATAGTTGTACAAGTGATAGTTGTACAAGTGATCCTTGGACTTGAGATCATCATAGTACCTTGTGTATGTTAAGTTATACTTTGTCATATTCCTTAATACCTTAGGGTATGTCATAGGGTATGTACGGGTATAATAAAGTATACACGGAGGTAGGTGAATGATCGACAAAGGATCTACCACTTCTGATAAAGGGAGAGAATGTCCTATGCGATTTGATAAATGACAGCTCAAAAATTCCCTGGCCAGGGTTAAATGAAAATTAGAAAGGAGTTTCTAATTTACGTTAATCGGAGTTGTGCATTTTTAAATCGAAATGCATATGATTAAATAAAATAAGACTTGTCAGTAATTCCATGTCTTATATTTAATCGGGACATTGTATGGTAGAAGGATTGAATTGTACGGTAACTACTGCTGAATAGGTTCAATGTGATTAAACGTTGATTTCATATTATACGGATAGTCATGATACATTATCGTAAGGTGTCCCTCATGATGTAAAATAAATATTATTTATTTATATATGAATTAAAGGAGTTTAATTCATTATAAATAATATTAGAATAGTTCTAATTTATTTATTCTACGACCGACATAATATTGAACCTAAAGGGTCACACCGCAAAAGAATAATTTTGTATTGGAAATAATTGGCTAAATAATAATAAATTAAGTATTTAATTTATTATTTGAATAAATTGAAATGCTTAATATTTATAATGATATATTTGGAGAAATATTGAATTATAAATTAATGAGAGAAATCTTATTATTATTATTATTATTATTATTATTATTATTATTATTTAATTCTTAATTAGATTGAGAATTAAATTAAATGAAAATGCAAATTAAATAAAATGGTAGTATACTTGCTTAATGTTGATTAAGCAAGTAACACATGTTAATTGCTTAAATGAATAATATGTGGGTTAGGAGAAAATGTATACTTACATTTTGTGTAAGTATTATTTTTGTAAGTATCCTAATAAGATTAGGGTTTCCTAATTAACCTAGCATATTGATTAGCCTCCATCTTAAGAGTTAAGAGAGAAATAGTGTTCTTGTTATTCTTAAGAGTTAGGAATAAAATTAATGGGATTAGCCATCCAAGATTTCTAGGAAATCAAAATATTGTTTCTTGTATAATTGTTCTTGGTGGATTACCTCTAGAGTGCTACATACACTTTGTAGCTAGTGTTTAATCCAAGGAACAAAAATTGGAGGAGCTTGAAGAAATCAACAAAGGGTTGTAGATTGGAAGATCTTGAAGAAATCAAGAGAGGAGTAGATCTTGTAGCGGTTCAAGAGTTGAATCATCAAAGGTATTATCTCTTGTTAATCTTCATCAATTAATAGTTATGCATAAGGTGATTCATGGATAAGTTGCAAAAATTTTAATTTCCATTTTCCGTTGCGTATTACAATTAGATTGTGATTTTGCAAACTTACACTAACATCAACATCCGACCTAAATGTATTTAACCAAATTGTGATAAGTGAACACAAAGGCACATAAGAACAAAGAAAGTAGCCGAACGAATATGGTACTCCATCTATCCCAAAAATAAAAATAAAAACATATATCTCCTCTGCCCTTACCGGCTCGACCATATGACCGATCAGCAACTATTGGAGAAACATGTAATTTTCCAATCAAAATTGTAGTGCAAAAAACAGGAAAAATAACTACATGATCTTATTGAAAATATAATAAGAATATGAAATGAATTTATAGAGGGGAAAGAACATGCACGAGTCTTCCTTCTTTTTAGTATGCATCATTCATATGCTTAAAAATACAGTAAATAATAAATGATGCATGATGCATGCCTATAAAGCTTTCCAACTTCATAATCTCTTCCTCTCAATGTCAATTCTATCAAAGAATTCCTCGATATATGCTCCTCCGAGTATTCACAAAAAAATCGAGAAATGATATTTAGTTACACTGTTCATCATTTTCTCATCCATTTTCTCAAATTGTCTTCCACCTTAACTCAACGTGTACCATTCCGTTCTTCGAATCTATGAGATGGTATTTACGGTTAATCCGTCCGTTATGTACAACATCAGCAAGGTTAATGTCTACATGTCCCAACGACTCCTGTATAAGGTAAGTAATTGAACGAGGGGATATAATTCAAGATGTTAAACTTGTAATATATGGACGAAAACAGTGTTATAGCTGCTAATTAAACTTGGATAGAGATGGAGATTATTTACCTTTGAATGGAAACCAATGCCTGTTCGCTTGCTCAAGACCTTAACATGAATCTTATCACTTACAGGAGGCTCATCGAGCATAAATTGGAACTCTTCATTCCAGAGGGGGTCACGAGTTTTCCTCATCATCTGACCAATTTTAAATTTTATGAAGTTATAGACTTTATTAGACTAGGGGTAACTGATCCAAAAGTATATTTACAGTTATCTGATTTTATTGAAATACAAAATAAGAAACAAGTACGCAAAAAACCAATGAAGTTCATAACACAAATTGGTTGGCTAGGTACATGTGGTACATTTTTAATAATGTGGAGGTCCCATACTCAAATCTATTCAACTGATGCACAGGACTTTAGGCCGTGCTGTAGGCTGAGCCATATTCCGAAGGGATAATGAATGCTCTAAGAGGACTCAATTCCCTCGATTCCAAAATAAAGATATCAAAAAATATATACCAAAGTTCACATCGAACTATTAGTCCAAAAACGCCGAGAATATGTTTTCATCTAATGCAATACCGGAATCTATGGAAGTTTTTTTTTTTTACAGTAAAATAACTTTATAAAAAGTTTTACCATAATTCATTGTTCGAAAACTGCCAAATGATGACAACTAAAGTATGTAATTCTTCTAATATCAGTTGATCAAAGGGACAAATTACCTTTAAGTATTTCTTGTTTTATGTAACAAAAAGATAGAAGGGCGCAGGGGAGTATGTGGACAATCATAAAGAACATACTTGATGGAAATATAGCTCACCTTTGATTTCTTCGCTTCTCCTCGAAAGAGTACTAAAGCATAAGGATTGTTGTGATGCTCCCCCTCTACATCCTCTGCTCCTTGAACAGTGACCATAAGTACGCCTGCACCACTTGGGCTTTCATTACCATATGGCCTATCACTTTCACTTTCCTTCCTTGTAAATCCATCGAGAGGTCCGCTAAAACCGTTACTATCTTCTCGGAAAGGAGCATATGTCAGCTCAACCACAACTTTCCCTCTGTGCTTCTTTTGCGGGTCACTTATATTTGTGTTCTTTAGCAAATCAAGTGTAAACTCCTTCGGCTCTTGGGGTGTTAGCACACACACACACACTTATGAAATATATCAATATAAAATTTGGACGCACTTGGGTGTATTCGGGTTTCACAGGTTTATGAAATTATATATCCAAGTCCATCCAAATTAGATTAATTTGGGCAGGCTACGATTTGGACGGGTTTTTAAAAATATGAAGAAAAAAAACTTGTCAAAGTATCATAAAATCGTAGGGTATTCGGGTTTCGCGGGTTTATGAAATTATATATCCAAATTAGATTAATTTGGGCAGGCTACGATTTGGACGGGTTTTTAAAAATGTGAAAAAAAAACTTGTCAAAGTATCATAAAATCGTAGGTGGACTCGGGTTACCTATAAGTTGTCCAACTCAAGTTGCATTCCTAATTCTAAGTGATCATGTAATAACTTAGGTATACACAAATACTTTAAAGGCGGTTGCTACACCGATGTATATATATAAATACATGTGATACGGGGTTGTTAAAAAAGAACACAAATATTTTTATTTTATTTTAACTCTTTCAGTTTCACGCAATCTATATTCGACATGAAATTAATAAACATGTAAACCATTTTCTTACCAAAAATAGTTATACAAATAGTAATCAGAAATAGAAAAAATAGTAAGCGAGTGCGCTATCATTTGAATTATTAATAAGATTTATAAGGTTTTTAAATTATTATTTTTTTACTTTTTATTATATGAATAGTATCACAATTATTTATACATAATTTATGCATGTAAAAATATTCAAAAAATATAACCACGCAATTGTATTCAATTTCTCTCTGAGTCCTCCTACGAGAACATTTTTTTGGGACAAATTTTTTTTTTTTGTATTTATTCTAAATATATTTATAGTATGAATTTTAAAAAAAAAATTAAAAAAAATCCAAAAAAAAAGGTGTAATTTGAATATATATATATAAAAAGGGTTGTATGGGCCCATACACCCTTTTTTTGGTATATATATCCAAATTACACCTTTTTTTTAGATTTTTTTTAAATTAATTTTAAAATTCATAAATTAAATATGTTTAGAGTCAATACCAAATAAAAAAAAAAACAAACCAACATGGAAATGTCTAATTTCCATATCTCCCGAAACATGTCCCCCTAGACTTATTCATTTCTCTCTATAGCATTACGTAACTTGCATTATATTATTAAATATTTTAATTAAAAAGGAGTGTAAGGAATAAGTATAATATTTTATATAGTTGGAAAAACAGATGAAAAAGAGAATAATCAACTTTATACCATCCCACATTTATCAGAATAATAAAGTAAAATATGCATTTTGTACGGAACAAATCTCGATCGTATAAAGAGAAAAGATTAATTTAACATTTTTTTTAAGCAAACAACAAAAAAGATTTTATTATTGATATAACTTTAATTCAAAAGACTTGGATCAATGAGTTTAGTACAAATTTTTCACAAGACCTGCGACCATACAACTTAGAAGAATAATAGACTTTATTGCACAAACAATTTCCAACCATGTTGCCTAAACCTTAATGCATATATCTCCTAACTATGCTCTGCTCTCCACTTTCTAAAAAATATTTAACATAAATTTTGAATATAATCTCAGCACCATTTGTAATCTCTATTTCACAAAATTGATGACTAGAACACAGACACTCACAAATCTTTTTCTCTAGTAAATCCATGTGTATATAGCAAACCAATCAGTAAAATCTGCAATGAACTAACTTCTTTAAACGTGACTCTAAATTTTCTGCTATACATTCACACAAAATGCATTGTACTAACCTTCCCTAAATTAGCACTGATTTCTTTTCTGCTGCATAGCCTCGCAAAAAAACTACAATACAAAGCTGTATATCTCATGACGAGGCCAAAAACACAAATCCTGGATTTACTTTTCATTGTTGAGTTTTTCATAACAACTGTGCTTGATTCCATTCATAATCCGTGGCATCTTTTGATAGCTTATCCACTTTGGTGTCTTCCAAAATCAATCTGTATATTCCTTCTCTTTTGACATAAAGTTACTTAATTTTTCCCAGAAACTTATAATTTTCCACTGGTTTGACATTTAAGAGATGCTCAACAAATGCCATATAATACTGCTCCATTGAAAAGCTTGCACACTAAACTTTCATCCTTCTAACAAAACAAAACAAAACATAATCATCTGAATAATCCCTTTCCCATACCACAATACCATCACGACTAGAACTTTCAGTACTATATTCTGATACACTTTCTTTCTCCTCTTAATGTTAACACTATTCCTTTTTTTTTCCGTGTCCGAGTCAATTTTCTTGAATAAATTCCTTAAAGCTCTCCTTGATTGCATGTTCATTATTTTTTTCATCTAACATTAGACCCAACTGTTTACCGATTATAATAGCTCTTTCGACCTCTGAGTTATCTTTTACCTCATCCTCCGCTCTTTCAACTTTTGGATGTTCCTTTGCAGAAAGTTAGTTTTTTGTTCATGCACTTGTGACTTCTGTTTCTTATAAAAATTCAACTGTTTGTTTCTTCTCTTTTCTCGTATTCTTTTTTACTTTTCTAAATATTCATCATGCACTTCCTCTAGACTTGAGCTTGGAATTTTCTCGCGATCATTATTATTAGTTTTTGTTTGTATTGTCTTAAAGTTTTTCTTAAAACACCTCACATTATTGACATTGACATCCTTTATTTACGTGTACTTAGGAACCACTACGCTTGTTTTTGACTCTTGAAGAATCATTTCTAACCTCCTTTTTTATATTAATATTTTCATATGTCTTAGAACTCAAGCTCCACTCCATCTGAACCTATAATATATCATTTGAAATGTCTACAGAACCACCATGTTGGTTACCATTGTTTAACAAGGCTGCATCCGAACACCTATTACCCTTAGCCACGTGAACAAGCCCGTTATACAGATAAAAATCAATATTATTTGTTTGTCTGCTTTCATTTTCTGTTATCCCCTGTTTTACCTCCTCCTTGATGCGTCAATCAACAGTCTTCAAGCTAGGGTTTTGGTCAACCCACAAATTTTAATTTTGACCTCCACGTAAACACCTCGATTTGGCCTGAAAACTTACAAAGGGTCCATCAGAGTTGGGGGGCTCCGGGAGGACTTTCCGATGCTTAAGTTAGAACGTTGATATGAAAGGAGAGATGCATTATTATTTTGAGAGAAGAATTGTGTACCTTAATTATGTTGGAGCATCCCTTATTTATAACATGAGAGTCCTCTCCTTCAGGAGTTAGGAATTTGAATCTTTCATGGATTTAGAGACCTTCCAGGTTGCTAATCCTTAGTTGGTTAAACATTATGAGAATTCTATCTTTTAATGGATTTGAATATTGTTGTAAACACTCAATAAGCCAAATTATTATATTATCCTTTATTAATAGGGTTTTAGAAATAACACGTGATAATTCGTCATTAGTGGGCTATTTTTACCCACATCACTTGCACCCTACTCCTTTAAAAATATATTTTTAAGGGAGTAAATAATAATTTATAATTAAATAATTAAAACCCATTTTTTTTAGTAGGGCCCTTCATTTCTTCACCCTTGGCATTGTGCACTCTTAGCGTTAAAAGGGAACTTTTTGGCACTAAACTCTTTGGCGCTATGGGAGTTCTCCTTAGCACAAAACTCCTTGGTGCCATGGGAGTTCTCATTGGTGCTATAAGGTTCTTGGCGCTATGGAAGTTCTTCCTTGGTGCTAAACTCCTTGGCGCTATGGGAGTTTTCCTTGACGTTAAACTCCTTAGCGCTCTTTAGTTGTTGAACAACGCCAAGGACAACATCCTTGGCGTCTTACATTGCTTGGCGCTTTCAGGACTTCAATCCTTGGTGCTGACCATTCTTGGCGTCTTACCCTTGGCGTTTTTCCTTTGCCTTCTTGTCATTCTTGAAAGCTTTCTTTGACGCTCTATTTTGATGACGTTTTATTAGGCCACTTGGCGTTTAATTCCTTGGCGTCATCTGAGCTAAAACAATGCCGCCGACAACTCCCTTGGCGCTAAATCTTGCTTGACGTCTTTTGTATGGGGCCCACATGTTATAAATACCTTCAACACTAAATCTTCTTGGCACTTTTTGTTTTGAAATAATGCCAAGAGTAGTGCCCTTGGCGTTTTTGCTCATTGGCACTTTTAGGTAAGGGGCCCACGACCCTTATACATCCGTGGCGCTTTTGGGATTATAATAACACTAAGAGTAGTATTCTTGGTGTGCTACTCCTTTGGCGCCATAAAAAAAAGGCCCACATAGCCTAACTTTTCTCGGCGTTTTTAATGCTTAGCGTTGAATAGGTGAGGGACCCATAGGTCTTTGTGTCCTTGGCACTTTTAGGAAACAAAATAATGCTAAGGATCGCGCCCTTTGGTGCTTTTCCTCCTTTGGCCTTTTCATAGGGCTTACATGCCTTTAAAAAATATTTTCAAACCCAAACTTCCAGAATATTCGAAACGAAAACTCAATTTTAAATCCCAAATTTATTACTCATTCTTCCACAATCTTCTAAGATCGTCTATATCCTTTCAGTATATTCGGAAGTCATCCTTATCCATTTGAAATGTTTGAAATTCAAATTTTAAACATTTTATTTTTCCCCTTAAACTTCCCTCTAACGGTCATTTATTTGACTATAAATAGGGAGTGTGGGTGATTCCCATTTCTACATTTCACTTTTCACTATTACTTTGAGAGATCTTAGAGAGAGAATTTCCCTTAGAGCTTTGCTTCTTTACTTTCCTAAGCTTTATCTGTTGCAAAGCGATTTCCCGCCGCCGCTAGCATTCAAAGTGTTTTTTGATGTGTTCTTCGTGTTCTTTGTCAAATTCCTTCAAGGATTTCAAGTTTTGATCCATTTCCTCTTATTCTTCAACTTATTTAACATGAGTTCTCCACCTTGTAAATCTAATGTATAAAGTTAGATAGATGATATTGTAAATAAGTATAGTATACCAGATCAGTACCAGTGCTACCTCCCTACTAAGTCTGCATGTGCTTGTAATGCCACCCAGGATTTATATGTATTTAGTGAAGCCTTGAAGGTTGGTTGTAACACCCTTTCTCGAATAGGAAAGGGAGGTCACATACAAAACACAACAAATCTCAAAATAAGTAAACATAGCACTAATAACTTCAAAATATTAAATAGTTGATAATCCATCAATGTCGAATTAAATACAATTCTCTAAAAATTGGCTGAATAATTAAAACCTAAAATCAAATAAACCCAGATGGTTAAATGTAGCTCACTTCACATGAAATCCTAAATCGCCCCTGTAAACATGTCGAAAGAAAAACACTACATGAGCCAATTGCCCAGTACGGATATAGATATACAAAAGAAGCATATCTGACAAGTAGAACTAACAAAACGGTATATAAAAGATAACCTCAAATATAAGCACCAACATTAACAAAATCTTCGAAGTCTGAACAAGATATAACTGAATCTAACAGAACTACTAAACCAAAACAGAAGGTTGAATCAAAGTGGCTAAGTGGTTATTTTATACCGAGCTCAGAACAAAATAGAAATATACATTGCTATATGGGTAAGTCAAAATAATGCCACACATGCAAATCATACATCGGACCACGAATCCAAATACATATAAATCGAAAGGTGTGTCCACCATAAGCATCACCAATCCGCAAAATAGATAGAAACTAGGACGGAGCTATACACATCCGGAATAAACATATCAAATGACCAAAACTCAAACCTAGAGCATACAAAAGGATACGTCATGGATTGATCACATCGCCATGGAACATGTCATGCTTCGGTGCTAAGAGCACATGCCTGTGGTACCTCCACAAGTGGTTATAACTTAGATATACCATAGGTACATTCTATAAAGATATGGTGTCACAACACATACGATACAATACTAACAAAAGGGTTCTAAACATACATATTGAACCAAATCAAATCATATACCTCTAAAGTAATGTAACAACATGTAGCGCTCTACAAAAATTAATAAAGTTCTATGTATGAAGAACTAATTCAAAAGATTACAAAATATGAAGTTCAGAACATTTAGAACAAGCCAACACAAAATAAGAATTTGACTAGAAACACAACAATTAAACGAGTACCAAATTCTGAACGATTAACAGTGCAAATAAATCAAGATAATGATAACATCGCTGAAGAAATATGGAATATGTTAAAATTATAATAGAAGGAAAAGAGTTCAAATTACAGAATAAAGTTAAGGTATCAAAGATCAAACTTCTATTAAAAAATGCCAACAGAAATATAAGAAAAATATAACAAATGACGAGATATCACGTGATATAAAGAATACAACAATAATCAAAGGAATGAAGTACATAATTCGTACCTGATAATCAAATTCACTTATATCACCCTCCACAAAATCTTACCATCAAATGCCAATGATATCCAATAAGAAATGTTGTTCACCACCTAAACATTTTCACCTCAAATTAAATATAATCAAACTGATAATTCCATAATAATCCATTCAAAGTTCCTTTAATTATCGCTTTAGACCACTATTAATACTCCAAAACTTAAAAGTCAATAACAAAACTTAAAAAATCTTAAAACCCTAATATGCAATTTATTTTTAAGACCTTAGTCCATTTTATCGCTCATATCGATCTGATTTTATAATTATTTTATAATTTAATTAATTTAAACAGAAATTAGACTTCAAACACTCCAATTTAACCTCAAGAATCACCTAAATTGGATTTAAAATCATTAAGTTATACAATTTTAAATATTAAAACTTGTTGCTAAAAATTTTGCTTGAAAAATTACGGACCAGTCACTCCTTAAAATTCATAACAAATCATACGTTAATATTTAACAGTTCAAAATTGGTAAAGGTATTTTTAACTTGTATATGTATAACATATCCAAAAATTATAACGATCTAATAGTCGGATTAAGAGATATAACCCACACAATATATCTTAAAATATAGAAACTGATTTTCAAATTTTTAACGTTTATATTCATTCAAATTATATTCCTGTAGGCAAGGAAATTGTACCTTGCTAGGGTTAAGGTTTCATGTTAGCTGAGGAGGATAGAAATCCATAAAGAGTATGAAATTGATTGATGAATTGAAGAGGGGAGAAGAAATATGTAGGCAATTACTTTAGTAACACGTGACAGAACTCTTAGGATTAAAGAGTCTTCTCGGGTGTCTAGGCTCTAGAGAGAATCAAAAGTCCCTTCTTCTGGAATAGAAGGGGTATTTATAAAGTTTCTTGGAAAGTGATCGTGTGCCTGGCATATGTCTGGGTTGTGTGCCTGACATGTGTCCTCAGGGGAAAATTAATTTCAGAAATACCCTTAATTACCCGAGTGATGCCTAAATCGTCCTGTCCTTTTAGCCACCAATCTAATTCTTCACCCAATTCTCAAAATGAGTTGCCTCCATAAGCCTTCTGCCCTAGGACTCATGGAGACCTCTCTTAGGTCTCGTATTCTAAGGTTTTTGCTGCTCAATCTATGCCTTCCCGCTATTCTTTCTTTATTTGAATATCATGTCATTCAATCCCGTCATCGAAAATCTTAGAGGAGCTCAGCAAGGAACAGGGGAAACCATGCCATAGGGGGCCGAATCCTAGTGGGAAGGGTCGAACCCAAGGGGGCCAAACCTTAGGTTCGTGTCTCCTTCGGTCCTCTTCGCTCGACTTGGCTTTCCTTGATCAATTTTTATCATTTTCTTATGATTCTTGTCCCTTTAAGAAACTTCTCTTGTCATGATAGTTCCAATGAAAAACTATTTCTAGACCCTCACAAGTTTCCTTGCTTCTTTATGTGGTTCGAACTCGTTATTCCGTCATTGCACTGCTCAAAGCTTATCCGACATGATTTTCGAGATCACGAAACGGTGTGCCCCCTAAGAGGCTAATCGCTAGGGTGGCCGAACCCTAGGATGCCTAGGGGGTACCTTAGCTTTTTGTTCCTTCTCCATTTGTTTTCTTTGTTTTGTCCTTGTTTCGTTCTGGTAGTTCAAATCAAATTTAATCAAGGAAGTTGTTATCGTACTTCGTCTTGAGGTGGGACTACCAAAGGGTGGCTGAACCTTAGGGTGGTCGATCCCTAAGGTGGCTGATGGGTGGATATTATATCCATGAATTATGTACTTTTCACTTAATTATTTTGTTAGTTCTTAAGTATTTTTAGTTCAGTTTAATGCATTTTAATGTTTTATTACAGGAACTATAGACATGTTCGTGAATTAAGAAAGAACAATAAATGGTAAGTATTTAGCCGTATGTTGAGGTCAAGAACGTTAGGCAAGGTTTTGGAGCAAAGAATGGTCTAAAGGAAAGGATTAAAAACTCATTTAGGTGAGAAAAGAAAGGAAAACCAAGGGCAGTGATAGCACTTATGGGCCGCGACGCTTGATTGTGCGAGCCGCGACACGAGTTAATGTGGGCCGCGGCGCGCGGTTAGTTTTCCAGGCACATGGTGCAGCGGAATTGAGGGGGTTTGGTTAGCTAATTTCATTCCGTTCGTCAGATAATTATTTGGAGAGAACTAAGGAACGAGGGAGTATATATAAAAAGGCTGGAGATTAATAAAACAACATCTAGGGTTAGGAAGAGAAAATGAGGCATAACATTATATTCAACATATCTTTCTAGAGACGAGGAAGAAGTCGGAAGATCAAGATCTGGAGTATTCTAGCAGAAGCTGTGCTACAAGGAATCTTTCTTTTACCATTCTTTTAGACTCTTGTACTTACAATTGATGATGATTAATGTGATGTTTCCCTTTTCCTTATTCATGAACTAAATTCTTATTCAAAGTTACAATAGAACCCGATGATTGGATTTAATTAATTTATTCTCTATTTGATTATGATCATTTGTATGCAAGATTGTTTATCATATTTTGTATTTCATTCAATAATTGTGTGACCAACAATTAATCTAGTAATCTAGATGATATAGGAATATTGATTTTAGAGTGGGTGTGGAATATGATACATGTGTTAGATTTATTCTTCTAAGGAGTGAATATCCAATTTATAAGAAGGATATGAATATACCTAATTGTCGCATGAAATTGTATAAGAATTGGTGATTATTGCTTCATTGTTAATTATTCACATAAGAATATAGTGAATTAATTAGGAATGGAGACACTTATTTAATTTATGAATAAGTTAGATAAATACTTATGAATTCTTGGTTAGCAAATTATAACAATTGGCTAATTAAATAGGGAGTGAACATTGGGAACATCATAGGGGGAAGTTGTAATCTTGATATTTCATTTTAATAGTTATATTCGTAGTTACTTCGTTAATCAATTTTGATAATCTTGGTGAATTCATTTGTTTAAATAGAATTAGGTTAATCAATGGTTGGTAATTGGAATGATTAATTAATTTACTATATTATTCTTTCTGGGATCGACAACTCTACTTACTCTTTATTACTTGATTGGTCGTGTATACTTGCACGTAAATTGCTAGTATAGATTTAGCTCAACAAGTTTTTGGCGCCGTTGTCAGGGAATGATTCTAGTAATTTATTTTCTTATTTCTAAATATCAGTTACAATTAATCTAATTTTAATTTAAACACTAATTTTTGTTTTGTTTCTCGTGTAGGTACTCTCGATATTGGTTCATAATTCAAGATTTAGAGAACATGATTGTAGAAGAACAGAAAACATTGCAGGAGTATGCTACACCTTTAATGATGGATATTCAATCCAACATTCGGACCTGCGATTCAAGCTAACGGTTTTGAGATACAGCCATGCATGATACAGATGATCCAAAGTTCAGTACAATTTGGAGGTGACCCTAGTGATGATCCGAATGAGCATCTTATTAATTTTATTGAAATCTGCGATACATGTAAGTATGAAGGAGTTTCTGTGGATGCAATTTGATTGCGACTTTTCCCTTTCACACTTCGTGGTAAGGCGAAAAGTTGGTTACATTTGCTACCAGTAGGTTCAATCTCTACTTGGCTTGATCTTGCACAGAAATTTTTGGCTAAGTTCTTTCCACCCGCTAAAACTGCAATGTTAAGGAAAGATATCATAACATTTTCCCAATTAGACTTTGAATCTCTATGTAAAGCATGTGAAAGATTTAAGGAACTACTTAGGAAATGTCCACATCATGGCATTCCAAGGTGGTTGCAAATTCAGACTTGTTACAATGGTTTGAAGGATACAATGCGAACCAACATCGATGCAGCCGCAGGTGGAGTTTTAATGGAGAAGAATTGTGATGAAGCATATGAATTATTGAAGATAATGGCAAACAATAATTACCAATGGCCCATAGTAAGAAATACTCAAATAGGGACTGTGGGAGTGAATCAAAATGATGTAATTTCAGTATTGGTGGAGCAAGTAGCAACCTTAGCGAAGAAATTGGATTATTTTAGATCTCAGTCTATGCAAAATGTATCGATGGTATGTGATATTTGTGTAGGAAATCATGTGAAAGAATAATGTGCCATTAAGGTTGAGTCAGTGCATTACATTGGTGAATTCAACAGGCAAAACAATCATAATCGCAACAACAGTGATCAAGGGTAAAATAAGAAGCAATTTCAAGGGCAGCATGTTGCTCAACAGGAACAAAAGTCAACAATGGAGGAAATATTGGCGAAGCATTTAGCGCAAAATGAGAAGAGAATGTCTAAGGTGAAAAAATAACTGAAACATATTGTGACCTACATGAATAGCCGACCACCAAGTTCTTCAATTAACAATATGGTGACAGATTACAAATCTGATAAGAAATAGCAATGCTAAGTTGTTGTGTTACGAAATGAGGTAGATAATAGGAATACAATTGATGATAGACACAAGAATGAAGATGTAGTTGTGGAAGAAGTAAGAAAAGAAAATAAGCAAGAAAAAAAGAAGAGAAACAACAAGTTGATGCAGATAAAGATAAATCGGTGCAATTTGTACCTCCAGTTCCATTTCCACAAAGGTTACAAAAACAAAAGATGGATAAACAGTTTTCAAAATTTTTGGAGGTATTCAAGAAACTACACATCAACATCCCGTTCGCTGAAGCATTAGAATAAATGCCTAGCTACGTGAAGTTCATAAAGGATATTTTGTCCAAGAAGAGAAAACTAGGTGATTTTGAGATAGTGGCGCTTACGGAAGAGTGCAGTGTCATACTGCAAAAAAAACTACCACCAAAGCTGAAGGACTCAGGCAGTTTTACAATTCCGTGTACAATTGGTAACCAGTTTGTAAGGAGAGCTCTATATGTTTTGGGAGCAAGCATAAACTTAATGTCATCATCAATTTATCGAAAACTTGGCTTAAAAGAGGCAAAGCCCATGAACATTACGTTGCAATTAGCAAATAAGTCAGTAACTTATCCTAAAGAAATTGTTGAAGATGTTCTGGTTAAGGTAGATAGGTTAATTTTCCAAGCGAATTTTGTGGTGCTTGACTTTGACGAAGACCGAGAAATTCCAATCATTCTTGGGCAACCATTCTTAGTAACAAGAAGAACGCTCATTGATGTGCAAAAAGGTGAGCTGGCCATGAGAGTCAACGATCAAGCGGTCACATTTAATGTTTTCAAAACTATGAAGTTCCTAGATGATGTTGAGGAGTGCTTCTGGGTTAACGTGGTGGAAGGAGCAGTCAAAGAGGTAGCTCTGGGAAATCGTATTTCTATACATCTTCGGGTCGCTGAGCTACATATTGAGAACGCTGAATTATGTATAGAGAAATCTAGAGGGATTTTGCATGGCGCAATCTCAATCCAAGAAATTGATCCAACATAAGAGTGACAAAGTCAGCTTGAAGACTATAAAACAAGCGCTGATTAGGAGGCAACCCAAGTGTTTTAATTTATGTCTTAGGGTTTAAAAAAAAAGAAAAGAAAAGAAATATCATTATCATATATTTATACTAATTGCATGTTAGTTTAATTATTTCAGGTATCGCGTAGCGACTAACAAGCGAACTAACACCGCAGGTGTAGCCATGAATGAGAATGAATATAGATGTTTGATTGCTCCAGGGAAGTACTTTTGTAATTTTTAAGTTTGGGGGTATTTGGTACTTGAGACTTTACATTTGCATGTTAGTTGCATATTAGTAAAAAAAATAAAAAATTAATTTTGTTGGTGAATTTGTGATGGCCAATGATAAGAAATGATGAAATTTGGTTAAACTTTGGTAAAATTTTGAATCATGCATTAGTTTGAGTATTTTGATTTAGAAGTTGGTTTTACTTTAGTTGTGATCCCTTGCACTTTAATCACTCACATCCTACTGTTCAATTGATTGTGTCTTTAGAGAGATTGTATAGTTGAATAATTGTGAGAGGAATTGTTGAGACCCTAGGAACTTATTTCAAGTTTAATTAAAGCAAAAATAGGCTTTCATTTAAGTTTAAGGGAAATATGAGAAAATTGTGGAAAAATAAAAAATTTTATCCTTCCGTGAAGTATTACATTATATTGTGGGTTGAGATTGAGCTTAAAAGCGCACTCCCCAATAAATACAGGAACGAGACGGAGCGTAAAACACGCTCGTTCAATTAAATCTGAGAGGGAGCATAAAATGCACTCATTAAATGAAAAAAAAATGATAAGAAAAGAAAATATGGGAAGGAAATGGTTAGAAGATTCTCTTGTTACCCCCGGTTTTTATGAAGTTTATTTTTGATGAAATTGATGTTGTAAATAAGATTTCAGGGTTGATAATGATTTCCTTTTATTAACTATTTAGTTATTTGATCTTGTCTTCTGTATGATTAGCTTGAACAGTTGGTACATACACACTTTTTAGGGATTATGATTGTTGTAAAATTAATGACTGAGTTGAATTGTTAAGCTCTGCATGATTTGGTTTTGTTGAGAGTTGGTTATATGGGATCTTTGAGGCCATGTTTCAGATTCATGATTAATTGCTTGCTTAGTTTAATATGCATATTAATTAGTTAGTTTTTAGTTATTTTGCTTGAGGACAAACAAAGATTCAAGTTTGAGGGTATTTGATGAGTGGATTTTATATCCATAAATTGTGTACTTTTAACTTAATTATTTTGTTAGTTCTTAAGTATATTTAGTTCAGTTTAATGCATTTTAATGTTTTATTGCAGGAATTATAGACATGTTCGTGAATTAAGAAAGAACAATAAATAGTGAGTATTTAGCCGTATGTTGAAGTCAAGAACGTTAGTCAAGGTTTTGGAGCAAAGAATGGTCTAAAGAACAGGATTGAAAACTTATTTGGGCGAGCCAGGCAAGGAAAACCAAGGGGAGTGACAGAACTTATGGGCCGCGGTGCTTGATTGTGCGAGCCGCAGCATGGCATATGGGCCGCGGCGTGAGTTAATATGGGTCGCGACACGTGGTTAGTTTTCCGGGCATGTGAAATGCGCGTGGTGCGGCGGAATTGAGGAAGTTTGGTTGGCTAATTTCATTCTGTTCGTCAGATAATTATCAGGAGAGACCTAAGGAACGATGGAGTATATATTGAAAGGCTGGAGATTAATAAAACAACATCTAGGGTTAGGAAGAGAAAAGTAGGCAGAGCATTATATTCAACATATCTTTCTGGAGAAGATGAAGAAAACAAAAGGTCAAGATCTGGAGTATTCTAACGGAAGCTGTGCTACAGATTCCTTCTCTTACCCTTCTCTTAGACTCTAGTACTTACAATTGATGATGATTAATGTGATGTTTCCTTTTTCCTTATTCATGAACTAAATTCTTATTCAAGGTTGCAATGGAATCCGATGATTGGATTTAATTAATTTATTCTATATTTGATTATAATCATTTGTATGCAAGATTGTTTATCATATTTTGTATTTCATTCAATAATTGCGTGGGCAACAATTAATCTAGTGATCTAGATGATATATGAATATTGATTTTAGATTGGGTGTAGAATATGATACATGTGTTGGATTTATTCTTCTAAGAAGTGAATATCCAATTTGCAAGAGGGATAAGAATATACCTAATTGTCACATGAACTTGTATAAGAATTGGTGATTATTGCTTCATAATTATTCACATAGGAATATATTGAATTAATTAGGAATGAAAACACTTATTTAATTTAGGAATAAGTTAGATAAATACTTATGAATTCTTGGTTAGCAAATTGCAACAATTGACTAATTAAATAGGGAGTGAACATTGGGAACATCATCGGGAGAAGTTGTAATCTTGATATTTCATTTTAATAGTTATATTCGTAGTTACTTCGTTAATCAATTTTGATAATCTTAGTGAATTTATTTGTTTAAATAGAATTGGGTTAATCAATTGTTTATAATTGGAATGATTAATTAATTTACTAGATTATTCTTCGCGGGATCGACACCTTACTCTTTATTACTTGATTGGCCGTGTATACTTGCACGTAAATTTCTAGCATAGATTTAGCTCAACAGTGACCGAACGTTAGGGTGGCGAACCCCAGGGAACCAAAACCCTGGGTTTTTTCTTTTTGTTCATTTATTGTTTATCTTGTTCTTTTATTTTCATCTTGTTTATTTATTTCCAACTTTTTCGTCTTTCATTTAATTCTCTAGGTCACATGTGAACCATAATTTATACTTGGGCCCACATTTGCCCCCTGCACGTGAGACGTGCCTTTCGAGTGGTGATTGTGCAAAATACTTCAAGTCTTTGAGTCCCGCTTTAATTTTCTGAATAATCCCTAGAATTTAATCCTGTAAGCCTCAGAAATGAAGTCCTTAGGAGAGGGAACCCCTATGGGGCCGAACCCTAAGGGGTTGAGCCCTAGGGGGTCGAGCCCTAAGAGAGCTCTCCTACGATATCTTGAGCAATATTTTATCAAATCTTTTCAAATTTTGCCCAATCTCTTTGTTTCCTTAATTTTCTGGAAACTAAATCAAGATGAATCAAATTAAATTTGGAAATTATATATTACAAAATAAAATAAGATCTTTATAAAAATAAAATAAAATCTTTTTTTTTTGCTAATAAAATAAAATAAAATCAAATCTTATTTTATTTTGGAAACGAAATCGAATCCTTCCCTTTTTAGGAATGCAATATTTGTTTCCATAATCCTTACAAGCATACTTGGAGCACTATATATATCCACCCCAAGCTAATCACGTCTCTTTATTCCTTTAGCTTTCTCTTGGAATTTCTCTCATCCTTAAATTTTTTTCTTTCTTCAACGAAGAGTCATCAAGAAAAAATCAAGCGAACATTCAACAAATCGAGGCGCACAAAGGTAAGGAAGGACTTCTCCCTAGGTGGTCGAACCCTAGGGGGGCCGAACCTTAGGGGGCTTTGAGGCTTCCTCCCATTTTTTATTCCATTTTTCCTTCACTTGTTTATTCACATGGTTTCTTATACGTAGATTCTTTTTGATCGCTTCATCTACTTCTTTTCAGGTGACTTTAATCTTTCTTTTCCGTGCCACTTCACTTTAATTGGATTTTGGCTTTTTCTCCAGATATTCTCAAAGAAAGAATACACTCTTTTCATAACGAATGAGCACCCATTCTGAGAAACTGATCAACAAGCTAGAGGAAGTCAAAAAGTAAGAGGGGAGAGCCACCTTGGTTGCCAAACCCTAGGGGCTTTGGCCTCTTCCTTTATTTTTTGGCATTTTTCTTCCAGTTTTATTTGCATGGCTTCTTATGCTTGGGTTCTTTCTTGATTACTTTTTTTTCTTTCAGGAATTTTAATCTTTTTTTTTCGAACCTTATTACCTTGATTATATCTTACTTTTTTCCCTCGGGATATTTTCAAAGAAAGATTATACTTTTATGAATACAAAGTGATATTTTATTCTAACAATCAAACAACGAGCCGTGAGAGGAGCCAAGGTGTCAAAGCGGAACCAACCTAGGTGGCCGAACCCTAGGGGCTGAACCCTAAGATGACTGAACCCTAGGGGTTTTTTCATCTTTTGCTCATTTGTTCTTTCTTCTTTTCAAGTGTTCCTTGATCTCTCTTTTTCGAATTAAGTCTTCTTATTTGAGTTTCAAACTTCTTTTCCACTAGAGATTATCAAAGGGAGATCATTCTCAAGGAATCCCTATTACTTGAAGTCGGGCTTTATTACCTCTCTTTTCATCATGGTAAGCACTTAATTTCACATGCTTTATCATTCTTTTCTTATTATATTGAGTTCTCATATCAAATATCCTTCGTTTGTAGGTCAATTTTGATGAGCGTTCTACAAACCCAAGAACTGCTAAGAAAATTTCCTTCCTCACGAAATAGGGAAAAACTCCTTTTTATGGGCCCCTAGATGTTTTCTAGGATCAAGTAAAGAATTATAATCGTTCGATTTTTCCTCTACCTGACAAAGAAGGGCTGTTTCTGTACATTGCAACTTATGAAAGTTGGGATAGTTTCTCACGTTCCGATAGTATTTCCCACATATGTATCGAGAAACAGGAATATCCCTTCAACCCAGTCCGCTTCCTATCCGACTCCTGCAACTGCCTCTAAGGATGACATTATTGGACTAATGCGATCCTTGGAGATCTAGGACATGTGAGGATTCTTGAGGATGCTGGTATTCTATGCTGCATTCCGCTGTGTTGGGATCTTCGTATTTAATAGGACCATGATGCCCTCACTTTATTGCTTTCACGCTGGTGCTCCTCTACCTGCACCTTTGTTACCGCTTGGGGGAATTCACTTTTACAATAGAGAACGTCTATGCCATTTATCAATAAGTTTCTTTTTCATTCCATCCCTTATTAATTCATTCATTGTTATTTTTTCTTAGATTATATACTTATTCTGACTTATATCTTATAGCCAATCTGCTGCCGTTTCAGTTTCATGTAGTCCATCCAACTTGTCTTCTAGGGATGCCAAGTGTGTTACATATCGGACAGAGGCCTTCAAGCGATCCTCTAGCTACACCTCACGATTTTAAGGTGATAAGATCCTTCCCGTCTTCAAGACTCCCAATCGGCAGAAGACCTCATGGCTATCTTGGGTGTACTACTTCTTCCGAGACTACAAACCCGATCATTGGGATAGTTCTATTCTCAGCGAGTCCGTTCTCGCTCTTCATGGAGAATAATGCCCTTTTCCGCTAGCTGCCTATCTAACCATTTGGCTGTCTCGTTTTATCTTCCGGCTCATCACTAAGTGGTCCTTCGACTCGCATGTTTAACTTGGCTGCTCTATTAGCTCAGGGTTTGTAAGTTCCCCTTGTTCTTCTCTTCTTAGGGACTTTATATCGCTGCTTGGATGAAGCTGTCCTTGCTATGAGGGAATCTGTTTGGAGGTACCTCTTTCTAGATTTTCATTCTTGTATCAATTATCTTTCATACTTTATTTCCCTTTTGCTCATCAATGTTTTTCTATTTGTTTAGGTACGACGTAAATTACTTCGTTTCGACCTCTTTTCTTCAGATCTTCCTTTTCGAGTGCTTTCGAGGCCATTCTACCTCTTTGCACTTCTCCAAAAAAAAGAAAAAACTTTTGTCGCCTTTCACATCACCGAATGTTGTTCCTAATACCTTTCACTGGCTCATTTTTATAGGAAAGACTTACACTCCTTCCCAAGCGTCGAAGGTTTACAGGGGTCATCATTTTCTTGATTTCTGTTTCTCCGAACTACTGAACTTCCCTACTTTGTTGAGGAGGATGAGTTCGACACTGTTCTTTACTCAGAGTCATGAGACAGTTCGATGCCTTTCAGTTATTCTTGTCATGAGGATTACGAGAGTGCTTCTGATAATTTTGCCCTTATATCTCGCTCATTTATATGGGAGCTTCCGAGACAACTGACTACTCATTATGTTCATTGGTTGTTCCATTAGTAAGAGTCACCACTACTACAGATTGATTTAGGTTGGGAACTTTCGACGCCTCCTTGGTGAACCGATTCAAGTAGTCCCTCAGGGATTCTTCATTCTGTTGAACCACAGACATAAGTGATGCTGAACTCTTGGCATGAGTCTTTACTCTAATGAACTGATTCATAAACAACTCACTCAATTGATTAAAGGAACTAATTGAGGCTGGAGCAAGTTGTCTGTACCAAGTTTGGGCTGGACGGTTTGTGGAAAAGCTTTACACTGTATAGCATTTGAGATATTATGTAACAATAAAAAAGCATCAAAAGTAAGTATATGATTTGTAGGATCACCTATTTCATTATATTTATCCATCTAAGGCATCTTGAAACCATCGGGGAATGGTTCATCCATAACATCTTATGTGAATGGAGGAGGCCATGCCTTATATATCACCTGTCCAGGTCATGTCCCTTGAATTCCTTGAGATGGTTGGACTCCTTGTCATTCTTCGAGACGCCTTTGCACCTCTCTTTCGATCCTTGTTTCCTCTTGGGCATTAGGTTTAGAGCTAGCAATCTAATTACTTTGGCGATGCTCTAACCGTTGTGGGTGCCTCGGTTCCCTCTCTAGATCTTGTAATTGTTCCTAGAAATTGTTTATACTTTCTCTCAATTGGTTGACCTTATTATCATCTTCCATTGGGCATTCACGCCTAATGGGACAATTTCTTTTGTCACGTTAATGATTGTTTTGGATTCGCCTATATAGATCTGGTTTGTCACGATTTTGATTGATCTGTGATCGAAGGTTCACTTAGAGTGGACGCTAGGAGTATACACTATATGGTCCACTATGAGTGTGGATAGGTTCCTCTTGGATGTGTGGAGGTAAAAAATAATGGTGAGAGGGCTGTGGAATATGAGTAGATTGTACTTCTTGTTCTAGATTGCTAGGAAGTGGAGGATGGGGAAGGTTGTGACCCTTTGTGCTAGCGCGAGTATTCACTATATTGATTATATGGATTGTGAAAACGAGATTTTTTTGTTGTCTTCCCACAGACGGTGTCAATCTGATGCGTCAATCAACAATCTTCAAGGTAAGGTTTTGGTCAATCCACAAATTTTGTCTTTGATCTCCACGTAAACACCTCGATTTCGCTTGAAAACCTGCAAAAGCTCCACCAGAGTTAGTGGGCTCCGGGAGGACTCTCCGATACTTAAGTCAAGAGAGGAATTATTATTCTAGGAGAAGAATTGTGTATATTGATTATGCTGGAGCATCTCTTTTTTATAAAATGAGAACCCTTTCATTCAGAAGTTAAGAATTTGAATCTTTCATGGATTTAGAGACTTTCTAGGTTATTAATCCTTAGTTGGTTAAACATTATAGGAATTCTATCCTTATTTGAATTTAAATATTCTTGTAAAATACTCAATAAATCAAATTATTATATTATCCTTAATTAATATAATTCTAAAAAGAACACGTTACAATTCGTTATTAATAAGTTATTTTTACCCGCATCACTCCCTATGTCGCATACCAACCCTACTCATCCCAAAATCACCTTTTTATTCTTCCTTAACTCTAAGACAATATTCTCGATCTTACTTTATTTGCTCATCAGTATCCTCCATACGACAGAGTAGCGCAATGAGAGTATGTACATTAACTAATTAAGTTATTGAAGAAAGTGTTTTCATGCACAATTTAAGTAGTATCTTGTAAATAATTTTCAAAAACACTTTATTTTATTATTTAGATAATTTTTAAGTTTAAATGTTAACGTAATTTTTAGAGCTATTAAATTATAATATCTTTCCCCGAAGTACTTTCTTTTAAAACATAATTATCAATAAAATTAATTTTATTTCATCGTCAAACATTGTCAATAGTAAAATGTTAGCACACAAAAGAAACTAATTATTTTTTGGTAAAAATCTGCTTCACTCCATATACTCTAGTTTTAAATACATTTGGTAGTATCTTGTAAATAATTTTCAAAAACACTTTATTTTATTATTTAGATAATTTTTAAGTTTAAATGTTAACGTTATTTTTAAAGGTATTAAATTATAATATCTTTCCCCGAAGTGCTTTTTTTTTTTAAACATAATTATCAATAAGATTAATTTTCTTTCATCATCAAACATTGTCAAAAGTAAAATGTTACTCCCTCCGTCCCAAATTAATTGCTCAATTTTGACCTTTTAAAGTCAAATTGACTATTTTTAAAACTAATCTTTTTACTATTTTTGCTAACATATAGGTGAAGATATTATAACCAAAAGAAAGTATATACAATTTATTACTAATTTCAATTTTTATAATTTTAGAAATATATTTATATATGCTTAATTATTAATTTTAAAAATAGTCAATTTGACTTAAAAATTCCTAAAAAAGCAATTAATTTGGAACGAAGGGAGTAGCATACAAAAGAAACTAATTATGTTGTGGTTACAATATGCTTAGCTCCATACTCTAATTTTAAATACATTTGTGTTTAGGCCTGACAACGGGTCAAGTATGATCTAGTGAACCTCTTATCATACTCGCGTTGCTAATACGAAGTTATCCCCCAAACACAACTTGACCCCAAAAATAATATTCCATACCTGTCTCACCTCCATTCTGTTTACCTGATTACTCTTCTTCTTTTTTTAAATTAATTTTTTTTATTTTTTTAATATTACTTTGTATAATTATTTTTAATTCAAAATCAAATAATATGTAACATTTCTATTGCTAGCAACATATTATATTACAAATGTTATGAATTTATAATAAAATAATATAAATAAGTACATAATTATAAATATAAAAATATTAATTTTTAAAAAATTATTTATACACATATATAACCGAGTCAGAAACGGGGGTGAGGGTATTTTTCATACCGAACCCTAATCTTATAAAATTTTAAAAATCGAGTCCATTAAGATTGAGATTGGACCGACCCGTGGAATTTAGGTGAAATTGTCATACCTCTGTCTTACTAGAATTGATATGATTCAAAGCTTTCATTCACAACACGTGGCATCTAAATGAAAAAGACGTCAATTTTGTCAAAATAAATTGGGGGGACTTGTGATGTTTATTGTTTAGTAGCTTAGCTAGCTCCTCCTACAAATTATTTATTTAAGACGCTTGTCTCATGGCCTTTTTTTTGAACACTCCCGCTTCAAATGATATTAGTACACGAGTATAATGAATTATACAATAATATTAATATTTTTTAAATTTTAATATTAAATATATTTCACATGTTATGGATAAGAGTATAAACTTTAACGTAAAGAAAAAATAAAGTCTCACAATAAAATAAAAAAAAGTCCCACAACAAGATAAAAGTATGTAACAAGAATTTAACTAGTAACCTAATAATTACATGTGTGAACTTATTATTTCTATAGTATTTTTCCATTTTCAGTTACAAATTTGAGTTGTGAATGTTAACGCTCCAACCAAAGACAAGAGTAATGCACCTATTTTGTTAAGAAGACCATTTCTAAAGACATTCAAAATTAAGATTAATGTTCATAGTGATACACTTTCAATGGAATTTGATGACGAAATTGTTCAGTTTAATATTTATGATTCCATGCAAAATCCTACTGATGATACTTCTGTTTATTCTATTGATGTGACTGACTCTTTAGCACAGGAAACCTTTGACCTTGTTGGAGAAGATGACTTGAAAATTATGCTTAGTAAGAATATTGATGAAGGAACTGTTGCAGCTTTGAGTGATGCTTCGAAGTCAGGTTATGTCCAGTTTCCAATCGATCCGGGGGATCGAGAGAATACTACTGTTACATGTCTGTTTGCTCTTCGTTATTTGACAAAGAAAAAGGCAAAATCCAGACTGCAGTCGCTCCGAAGTGTTTTGATGTATTTTGAAAAAGGGAATTAGGTCGAGCCAAAGACTTTAAACAAAGGCGCTGCATGAGAGGCAACCCATAGGGGAGTATCTCTTTACTTTTATTTGCATTTTACTTTACATTGGGGACAATGTAACTTTTAAGTATGGGGGAAGGATTTAGGGTGCTTTATTTTTATTTTATTTTGTCATATTTATTTAGTTGTTTTTTGTTTTTGTTAGTTTGAATATGGAAAATTATGGGTATATTCACTGCAAACCCTCACGAGACAAAACTCGTCCATTTGGGTTAACCTTAGGGTTTAAAGGCTTGTTGTACATGCTAAGTGCAATCGTGTTTCTTACGAAAATTAGATAGTTTTTAGGATGACTCACTTGAGCAATAAATTGATTTGGATTTTAATTGTTAACTAATGATAAAATTTTGATTTATTTTTTGATAACTCTTCAGAAAATTGATAGATATTGAGTAGTCTGAATTTGGTTTTCTTTGTTGATTATTACTTTATTTGAGACCCTTCATTCTTGAGCACATGTCTATTTGGTCAACCTAGTTTTAACTTGGAAGGAATTTATTTGATTGAATGTTGAGAGGAGAAATTTTGGACCTCTATTGCTTATTTGATCATAATTTGAAGTGAATATGAGATATTATTTAATAGAGGGGAAATGATTTAGGCAAATTTTGCAAGTTTAAAAAAAAGAAAAGAAAAGAGGAAATAAAAAAATAAAGATTTATGTAGTGGGTTGAGATGAAGCGTAAAACG
The DNA here is from genome assembly GCA_034770075.1 of Aralia elata. Taxonomy (NCBI): domain Eukaryota; kingdom Viridiplantae; phylum Streptophyta; class Magnoliopsida; order Apiales; family Araliaceae; genus Aralia; species Aralia elata. Next base: position 23,594,896 of record CM068382.1, read on the forward strand.
CACTCACTCATAAACAGATGGCGTGCGAGATGGAGCGTAAAACGCACTCGCTGGTAAGATGGAGCATAAAATGTACTTACCGAAGAAAAAAAGAAAAAGAAAAGCCTCTTGATCCTCTAGTGTTGATTACTTGTGTTAATTGAGAATGGTGTGAAAATAAGTGCTTAAATTTCTCTTTTTCCTTCAAGGTTTTAATTTCATAAGTTTATCTGAGTTTTGATTGGGTTGGTATATTTGGATTCACACACACACACACGAGGGGTTGAGAGTAAAGTAAGATTGATAAGTGAGCTCGAATTTGGATGATGCATTATTTTGAAATCTCTCAAGAGTTATTATTTTGAATTTTTGAGGTTAATATTGAAGTTCGTATTAATTTGTGGCTCAAGTTTGTTAAGTTGTCTAGTTATTTTTTTTGTTATAATTTATTTTTATTTTGTCCGAGGACGTGCAAAAGATAAGTGTAGGGGAATTTGATGAGAATAAAATATGTTATATTTTTATCCCTTAATGCTTAATCTTTTATATTTATTTTGTGTCTAAATACACTCATTATTTTTATATTTTTATTTAAGGTGCAATTAAAGGAGTTTGTGACTTTGGAAGTGCTTTGGAGACAAATTGAGCATTATTTGGACTTAAAGTAAAAAGAGGGGCAAAGTTGTAATTACGTGAGTACATGGATTTAATATTTTATTACAATAAAGTTAATATCTTGGTGATCAAGCAATATTTAATGCTCCTATTCATTGAAGGAAAGAAACAAGAAAAATCCTACAAGGAGATGGAAGGAGGTGGAACAATCTTGGTGTGCAAGTCAAATCCAATGAAGGAAAGGAAAGTCTATCTAGAAGATCTCTTTGAAGAAAGTTGATTGCCACTAAGAAGTTGAAACCTACATAGAAAAGAATTAATGTCTTATGCCTATAAATAGATGATTACCAAGAGAAACTTAGGGACTTGTCTACAAACTTTTTTCTCTATAATTCTTTGGTGTTTTCAAGGTCATGTGTAACTAAATTCTTATTCTTGGATTAAGGAGATGGAAGCCTCAGATTATTACACTGTGAGATCTAATTGATTTTAATTGTTCAATTTATATTTTGAGTATTAATTATTCTTCTGTGTTTAAATTAAATGATTGAACTGTTTAATTGCTAGGTTGCAAACTAATTTATTATTCATTGAAATCTACTGCTAAGTTAGATATCAAATCTGTAATTGTTTGGTCACTCTAATTTGCGAAACAACTAAGGTTAATAATTGATTGCAGATCACGAGATTATTATATCTTAGGAAGAATACTCAACTAAATTAAATGCAACCGCTTGTGCTTGTGTTGTTTAGCTTCATCGGTTTTTCTAGTTCTTAAAGCATCTGCTAGATTAAACTTTTAGCGTTTGTCTGAAGTTGTTTAGTAGTTAGAGTTATTTCGATCGCTTGTTTCTATCTTAACTAAAATTAAGGAAAGACACAAAATGATTCAGAATGGTGAATTGATTCTAACAGTGAATATTCAAAATATTAATTAATTATGCTTGAGTCAATAATCAATGTAAGTTTCTGAGGTGGAAGTTGATCTAATCTAATGTTTGTTTACTCTAATTTACTTTAATAAATTATTTTGTATTTTTTAGTTTAGTTTAATAATCACATTCAAAACCCCCTTTTCTGGTATACAAAATATAAAAATAGATTAATCATTCTCTGTGGGATCGACTCTTGCTTGCACTACTACATAATTATTGTTCGCAGTGAGATTTTATTTTTGGTTGCATGCGACAACACACTAGGACCCTTACCATGGAGTTTGATGGTGAAAAGATTCAGTTTAACATATATGAGGCAATAAGGCACCCTAGTGATATTAATCCTGTATTTGCTATGGATGTGATTGAGTCTTTAATGCATAAGTCTTTTGATTAAATGCATAAGGACAACTTGGAGCTAGAGAAGGAAAAAGAAATTGAACACAATCAAGAGCTAAAGAAAACTATGACGTGACTATATTCCTTGACAACGATTGCTGAAAAAGGTTTACAATTATCCATTCAGCTTCCTATTTCTAATAACAAGTGGTTACCTTCTATTGTGCAGGCCCCTACCTTGGAGCTGAAACCCTTACCAACCCATTTGAAGTATGCATATCTAAGGAAGAATGATACATTACCTGTAATCATTGTAAATAACCTGACCAAGGTCCAGGAGGAGAAATTATTAAGAATCCTAAGGGATCATAAAACAGTTTTTGGTTGGACAATTGCAGATATCAAGGGAAAAAACCAATCTGTTTATATGCATATAATCCTATTAGAAGAAGGAGCCAAACCAACAAGAAAAGCTCAAAAGAGGCTGAACCCACCCATGATGGAGGTAGTGAAGAAGGAAGTTTTAAAATTGTTAGATGCAAGTATAATCTACCCAATTTCAAATAGCCAATGGGTGAGACTAGTCCAGGTAGTTCTTAAGAAGTCTGGAATAACTGTTATCCAGAATGATAATAATGAGTTGATGCCCACAAGAATGCAGATAGGGTGAAGAGTTTGTATTGCCTATAAAAAGTTAAATTCAGTCAGTAGAAAAGATCACTTCCCTTTCCCTTTTATTGATCAAATGTTAGAAAGATTAGCTGACCATACTCACTATTGTTTTCTAGATAGATTTTCAGGTTAGAACCAGATTGTAATTGCTCTAGAAGATCAAGACAAGACTGCTTTCAATGTCCATTTGGTACATTTGCGTATAAAAAAATGTCTTTTAAACTTTACAATGCACCAAGTACCTTTCAAAGGTGCATGGTAAGTATATTCTCTGATCTTCTTGAAAGTTGTATTGAAGTGTTCATGGATTACTTTACAATCCATGGTGACTCATTAGATGCATGTTTAGATAACCTAACTAGAGTACTTGACAGATATTTGGAAACTAACCTTGTCTAACCTAACTAGAGTACTTGACAGATGTTTGGAAACTAACCTTGTTTTAAATTGAGAAAAATGTCACTTTATGGTAGAACAAAATATAATACTTGGTCATGGGGTCTCAGCTAAAGGATTAGAAGTTGATAAAGCTAAAATAGAAATAATTACTGTTTTGCCTTACTCTACAAATGTGCAGGAGATTCGATTTTTTCTTGGTCATGCAGGTTTTTATAGAAGGTTTATTAAGGATTTCTCAAAGATAGCTCTGCCACTATGTAAGTTTCTACAAAAGGATGTTCAGTTCCAGTTTGATGATGATTGTAAGGAGGCATTTGACAAATTAAAAAATCTTTTAACTTCAGCACCTGTAATACAACCACCAAACTGGGGATTGCCTTTTAAAATCATGTGTGATGCAAGCAACTTTGCGGTAGGAGTTGTTTTGGGACAAAGAATTGACAAAGTTGTGCATGCCATATACTATGCTTCTAGGACATTGAATGCTGCTCAGATCAATACTCCACAACTAAAAAAGAGTTTTTATCTGTTGTATTTGCTTTAGACAAATTCAGATTTTACCTACTTGGTACTAAAGTTATAATCTACTTTGACCATACTGCTCTCAGGTATTTGCTGACAAAGAAGGATTCAAAGCCAATGATCATAAGGTGGATTTTGCTGCTGCAAGAGTTCAACATAGAGATTAAGGACAAGAAAGGGGCAAACAACTTGGTAGTCGATCACTTGAGCAGATTGCTAAGGGATGAAGAGACATTTCCCTTGCAGGACTCTTTTTCAGATAAGTATTTGTTTGCTGTTGATAAAGCATTACCTTGGTTTGCAAATATTGTCAATTATCTAGTTAGTAAACATGTGCCTGAGGGGTATTCTAGAAAAGTTTAAGAGTGATGCTAAGTATTATGTATGGGATGATCTATACTTGTGGAAATTTTGCTCTGATCAAATAGTTAGGGGATGTGTGTCTGACCATGAATTCCTATCTATTCTCACTTTTTGTCACTCATCTACTTGTGGAGGACACTTTGGGCCAAAGAGAACTGCCCATAAGGTTTTGAAAATTGGTTTTTATTGGCCTAATCTATTTAAAGACTCTTTTCTATTTTGTAAAGCATGTGAAAATTGCCAAAGAACAAGTAATATATCATATAAAAATCAGATGCCACAAACTCCTATCTTAGTTGTTGAAATTTTTGATGTTTGGAGTATTGATTTTATGGGACCATTCCTTGTTTCTTTTGGTAATCTATACATTCTGTTTGCTATTGATTATGTCTCTAAATGTGTGGAAGCTAAAGCCACCAGGACTGATGACTCTAAAACTGTTACAGATTTTGTCAAGTCTAACATATTTTGCAGGTTTGGAACTCCCAGAGCTATTATCAATGATAGAGGAATACACTTTTGTAATAGGATGTTAGCTGCACTAGTTAAAAAGTACAATGTTATGCATATGGTCTCTATATCCTACCATCCCAGAGTAATGACCAAGATGAGGTATCCAATAGAGAGGTAAAGTCCATTTTGGAGAAGGTGGTTAAGCCTAACAGGAAAGATTGAAGTCTAAGGTTAGAAGATACACTTTGGGCTTACAGAACATCATACAAAATGCCTATTAGTATGTCACCTTATAGGATAATGTATGGTAAACCATGTCACCTTTCTGTTGAATTAGAATATAACATGGAGATGGACAAAGCTGGAGAACATAGGAAGCTGCAATTGCAAGAGCTAGAAGAGTTAAGAAATGATACATACGAAAGCTCTAAGATATATAAGGAAAAAACCAAAGCCTTCCATGATAGCAAACTTGTAAGGGAAATTTTTGTTGTGGGACAAAAAGTTCTCCTGTACCATTTAAGGCTTAATTTATTCCCAAGTAAGTTGAGATCTAGATGGGCAGGTCCTTTTGTTATCACTAATATTTTTCATCATGGTGCAGTGGAAATTCAGAGCCCAAGCACAGGAAAGATCTTTAAGGTGAATGGATATAGGTTGAAGCCCTTTTATGAAGGATATCAGGTGGAAAATATTGAGTTAATAGATTTGGAGGATCAAATGTATGCCGATTGAGAAAGGAGGCATGTTGTCAAGCCAATGACAATAAACAAGGGCAGCTGCTTGGGAGGCAACCCAAGTTTCAGATTTGAGTTTTCTATCCATTTACTTTTTAGTTCATACTTTCTTCTTTGCATGATTGTCTTACATTGGGGACAATGTAAGGTTTGAGTGTGGGGGAGGGGTTTAAGTTTAGGATTTGCTTAAATTTTTAGCTGATATATAGATAATGTGTGGAAAAAATTGAATTTTTCAAAATTTCTGCTCTACGATTGTTACTCTATGATCGTAGTGTTCTGCTAAGTTTTTGAAGGTTGAAATCGTAAAATGGAAATTAATGCTTATTTGCAGAATTTGATTAATGCTGAATTGATTGATGAATGATGATAGCTAAGCCATGATCTATAGAACTGATTTTGATTGAATTTGAGTTGCATGAGAATTTAATTTGAAAAGCATTTTTATTTGGCTAAGTTATATGTGGAGTTGACTATGAGCACTGATTTCATAATTTAGAACTGTTTAACTGCTTAATTTTGTTTGCAGAACCAGGTGTGGAAAGAAATTGAAAGAATGAAAAGTTGAAAAATTTAGAGGAATAAATGGGAAGGTACAAGAAAACTATGTGGTGGGTTGAGAAGGAGCGTAAAATGCACTCACCTATAAACACATGCAATGAGATGGAGCGTAAAACGCACTCACTGGTGAGCAAGTAAGTGAGATAGAGCATAAAATGCACTCACTTAAGAGAATGAATCAAATGTGAAATGGAGCATAAAATGTATTCCCCTAAGAAAGAAAAAATAAAGGTTTTGCTAATGGAAAAAAATAAATAGCAGGCAATATATTCTGGTTTTTGAGTCAGTGTGCATAGCTGTTGTTCTATGACGATTTAGTTGAGTATGTGTGCTGGTCATATGATAGTTGCTTGTGTGGTCTCGGTATGATTTGAAGAAGGTTTAGTGGTGACAGGTAAATTTGTTGTTATAAGTTGATTATTGAGGTGTTGATCAGTTATCTGTTAGTTAGCATTAATATTCATGGTTGAATTGTATTTGAAACCTTGGACAACTTAGTTGAACAGAGTTTTGATTTGTGTGTTTACATGAGGACATGTAAAAGCTAAGTGTGGTGACTGGTAAATTTGTTGTTATAAGTTGATTATTGTAGTGTTGATCAGTTATCTGTTAGTTAGTATTAATATTCATAGTTGAATTGTATTTGAAACCTTGGACAACTTAGTTGAACAGAGTTTTGATTTGTGTGTTTACATGAGGACATGTAAAAGCTAAGTGTGGGGGAATTTGATAGGTGCATTTTATTTGATTGATTTCATTCATTTATGCTGAGTTTAGTTATATGTTTTCTATTATATGAACTGATTTAAGGTGTTTATCGATTTAAGGAAGAATTTGGTATGATTCTGCAAAAATGGAGTTTAATGCTTAGTTTTATGTTATTTTACAAAAATACTCTACGATTAACATTGGTACTCTACGATCGTTGAGTGGATACTCTATATTCGTAGTGTTAAAGTGACAGTCTGGCAGCTCTACGATCGTAGGAAGGCTAAGACAAAGTTGCTCGACGATTCTCAGTGTCATTCTACAATTGTTGTGGTTCACTCTACGACCAGACTTCCTGTTCAACGATTTGCATGCTTTACGACACAATACTCTACGAAAGGCTATTCTACTCTACGTTTCCAGCTCAGCGTCTAAGTAACTCTACGACTGACGAAGTTTACTCTACGATTTCGAGAGAAGAGTTCCACTCTACGATTTATCACTCTATATTTGTCTACTAAGAGGTTTTGCTCTACGATTATATGGGTTGACTTGTGAGTTGACTTTTGGATTTCGAATCTGAGTTGGATTTGTGACATCGAAGCTTAAGAATTTGACTCCCAACATGATTTGGAGATAAAATTACACATCAAAAAGGAAGTTGGAGCTAATTATTGGAAGCCGAATCCAATAAGGAATATGAGCCAGAGTTCGACATGGAAACTAACTGAGATAAATAGAATCCGAACTGGAATTGGGAAAGGAGAAGGAAACAAACGAAGATATGGAAACTAACTTCTAATTTGATAAGGAAGCTACTAAAAGCTGGATTACAAAAGTTGAATAGGAGATTGGAGCTACCATATCTGCAGACTGAAGACTTCTTAAGTAGAGTAGGATTAGAGTTCTTTTAGGGTTTAAAAGATGTATAAATACCTATCATTTGTAATCATTTTGGGGACATCCTAGATCGTACTACTCTTAATTATTCAATGTTTTTATCCTCAGCATGTTAGCTTAGTTCTTTTATTCAGTTCTAAAGGGATGTGGAACTTTATTACAGTTAATTGACTAATTGAGTTATATTATTTATTCCTTCTTACATGAAACTTATTTTGATAATCAATCTTAATTGTTTGTATGCTATTTGATCTAATTGATTTAAGATGGCCAATTAAATTAGTTTGATCTTTAACATCTGCTAGATTAAGGAGTGGTATTACGTGTAATTGATATTGTTCCTTATCATAAGTAGCAATTAGTAATACTGATTGTGATCAAGCTTTCGTATATTACTAAGTTTATCAGAAGGCAAGTTAAACAAATCGAGCTTATGTGTTTGTTGCTTGGATTAGTCTAATTCTCTAACTCTTAATGATGCTATCATATTAAATCTAGAGAGTTTATTCTAGGTTGTATCACAGTTAAAATCTGATGAAGAGCTTGTTTCACTCAGTGATGATCTAAGGAGAATTTCAGGTGACAGAGTTTTTGTTATCTAGGACTAATAGTTTCATTGAAGGGTAAATAGTATTGACTTGATTATTATATTGCTATGAATTGGTGAAACTGAACTACAGAACTAAAGTTGTTAAATATTTGGTTAGACTTTACTAAAATCACACTGCTTGCTTAGTTAATTAATTCAACTTGAAAACCCCTTAACTTTTATTTTAATTATTAGAATAGATCTAAAATAATTTTACTCTCTGTGGGATCGATCCTTGCTTGCTACTGTACTTATTATTTGAATTCGTAGAGTGAAAGTAAGGTTAATTTTGGATTGCTTAACGATAGCTTCCCAAATTTTGGCACCGTTGTCGGGGAGTAATTATTTATTTTTGTGTATTCATTGTTTTATTTTCGGTTTATGACTCGATTTTCTCAAGCTGCTACATTAGATTTTGACCAAAAGATTGAGAAAATTACAAAGAGGCTGAGAAGGCAAAATCGTAGAGCTCAACAGTCTACTGCAAATCAAGAAGAACCTCTTATTTCATCACCAGGTTTGAACTTGGTTTATGGAGTTCTTCCATGGTTTATGGAGGATTCTTGGCCAAAGACAGCTTCAGATGTTCATTGGTTGTTCCATTAGTAAGAGTCACCACTACTACAGATTGATCTAGGTTGGGAACTTTTGACGCCTCTTTGGTGAACCGATTCAAGTAATCTCTCAGGGATTCTCCATTCCGTTAAACCACGGACATAAGTGATGCTGAATTCTAGGCATTAGTTTTTCCTCCAATGAACTGATTCATAAACAACTCACTCAATTGATCAAAGGATCTAATTGAGGCTGGAACAAGTTGTCTATACCAAGTTTGGGTTGGACTCTTCAGGGTTTGTGAAAAAGCTTTCCACTTTATAGCATCTGAGACATTATGTAATAACAAAAGTGCATCAAAAGTAAGTATATGATTTGTAGGATCACTTATTCCATTATATTTATCCATCTGGGGCATCTTGAAACCATCGAGGAATGGTTCATCCATAACATTCTGTTGAATGGAAGAGGTCCTGCCTTATATATCACCCGTCCAGGTTATGTCCCTTGAATTCCTTGAGATGGTTGGACTCCTTGTCATTATTGGAGACACCTTTGCACCTCTCTTTCAATCATTATTTCCTCTTGGGCATTAGGTCTAGAGCTAACAATCCAATTACTTTGACGATGCTCTAACCTTTGTGGGTGTCTCGGTTCCCTCTCTAGATCTTGTAATTGTTCCCGGAGATTGTTTATGAGAGTATGTACTTTAACTAATAAAGTTATTGAAGAAAGTGTTTTCATGCACAATTTAAGTAGTATCTTGTAAATAATTTTCAAAAACACTTTATTTTATTATTTAGATAATTTTTAAGTTTAAATGTTAACGTAATTTTTAAAGCTATTAAATTTTAATATCTTTCCCCGAAGTGCTTTCTTTTAAAACATAATTATCAATAAAATTAATTTTATTTCATCATCAAACATTGTCAAAAGTAAAATGTTAGCACACAAAAGAAACAAATTATTTTTTGGTAAAAATCTGCTTCACTCCATATACTCTAGTTCTAAATACATTTGGTAGTATCTTGTAAATAATTTTCAAAAACACTTTATTTTATTATTTAGATAATTTTTAAGTTTAAATGTTAACGTTATTTTTAAAGGTATTAAATTATAATATCTTTCCCCGAAGTGCTTTTTTTAAACATAATTATCAATAGGATTAATTTTATTTCATCATCAAACATTGTCAAAAGTAAAATGTTAGCAAACAAAAGAAACTGATTATGTTGCGGTTAAAATATGCTTGGCTCCATACTCTAATTTTAAAAACATTTGTGTTTAAGCATGACAACGGGTCAAGTATGGTTCAGAACCTCTTATCATACTCGCCCTGCTAATACGAAGCTATCCCCCAAACATAACTTGACCCCGAAAATAATATTCCATACCTGTCCCACCTCCACCCCGTTTACATGATTATTCTTTTTTTAATTTATTTTTTTTAATATTATTTTGTATAACTATTTTTAATTCAAAATCAAATAATATCAATAATATGTAACATTTCTATTGATAGTAACATATTATAGTACAAATGTTATGAATTTATAATGAAATAATATAAATAAGTACATAATTATATACATACAAAATGTTAATTTAAAAAAAAATTATATATACACATATAATTGAGTCAGAAATGGGGGTGAGAGAGTATTTTTCATACCTAACCCTAATCTTATAAAATTTTAAAAATCGAGTCCATTAAGATTGAGATCGGACCGACCCGTGGAATTTACGTGAAATTGTCATACCTGTCTGGCTTACTAGAATTGAAATGATTCAAAGCTTTCATTCACAGCACGTGGCATCTAAATGAAAAAGATGTCAATTTTGTCAAAATAAATTGGGGGGACTTGTGATGTTTATTGTTTAGTAGCTTAGCTACCTCCTCCTACAAATTATTTATTTAAGACGCTTGTCTCATAGCCTTTTTTCGAACACTCCCGCTTCAAATGATTTTAGTACACGAGTATAATGAATTATACAATAATATTAATATTTTTAAAATTTTAATATTAAATATATTTCACATATTATAAACTTCAAAATAAAAAAGAATTAAGGTCTCACAATAAAATAAAATAAAAAGTCCTAGAATAAGATAAAAGTATATAACAAGAATTTAGCGAGTAGCCTAATAATTACATGTGTGAACTTATTATTTCTATAGTATTTTTTCATTTTCAGTTACAAATTTGAGCTGTGAATGTTAACGCTCCAACCAAAGACAAGAGTCTTGTTTTCTTTAATCTATTATTATTATTATTATTATTATTATTTGCAACCACTACATTATCTCGATGTGCGTTGAACATTTCCTAATAATAAAATGTCTTTATGAAGTTTTTAATAAAATAGAGATTATTTTTTCTTAGTAGGATATTATTTAAAATGTAACTGTCTTTTTAAGGTCAACTGATAGGATTTCATTTTTTTATTTTTTTTTCTTTTTTTTTCTTATCAAAAGTGAACTGATATAGTGTATGTTTGATTACTCAGTGTTTGGTTTGTTTAGAGTGTTTAGAAGTTTCAATGCAATTGAAAATCTTATTAGTCTAATAACAACTTATTTTAAACACAACGTTTAGGTCTCAAACGTAACACACTAAAATTGGTACGGTGCATTTAGAGGTTTAAACGCTATCGTCGCAAATGCTGCCCGAACAAACCCATACTTATGTTCAAATTTGTCTAATACAAAATTTTAATATTTGTGTAAGTAAAAATTATTCAAAAGTAAGACTCATTTTCCAAAACAAAATGAAGCATAATTTGTATTCTCCCTCTGCTCAATAAACCAGTCCCATTTGTAAATTTGCAAATGATATACTTTGTGAGTTGCAGGGTTGCGTTACATAGAGATGGAATGAGTGCGTCTCACTTGTATTTCTTTTTTCTTTTCTTTTTTTTTTGTTGACATTTTTATGCATATTAAAACATGTTTAGAATAAAAATTTTAAAAATTGAAATTTATTATAAACAAATATTTTATGTGTATAATAAATAAACATAAGTATATTATATCCTGAGTGGAGCAGATTTGAAATTAAAAATAAAAAATAAAAAAAAATCCACTTGAGTTTGATTCTGAACCTTGTTGCAGCTTGTGGATCAATTTGAGACCTAATAACTTAAGCTTAAGATTTGCAACCCTATAAAATGTGTTTTAATTTTTACTATTTGTACTTCATTATAATTTTATAAGATTAAGAATGATATTGGGGTCTCAAAGTTTTGGTCTCAAATGATGTATCACTATAACATTGGTCGGATAAATCTTATATGATTGATTATGCCATTAATTATGATAATACCATGTTATTTGAGACAAAAAATTTGAAATCCCTAACATTATTCTAAGATTAAATCCCATAATTTTGAAACATTTATCATTTTACCTATTTTTGTTCCATCATCCATGCATATTCATAAATTTATGAAGTGTTTAGTTTAGTTATGATAATATGACAATATAATTGTATTAATAAATTTGAAAATAATGTTTTATTTCATATTATTATATAAAAAATAACTTAATTTCAAAAAAAATATAAATTTAACAAACAAGACATTTTATTTTTTTTTGGGAACGGAGGAAACACTATTTATTTAAATAGACGAATGTCGAGTCAAGTGTACATCACAGTTTCGATGTAACCATCTATTAAACATTTAAATTGATAATTGACAATTCCAAAAATGAAAATTTGACACTTAACAACATAAAAAATAATTTTAAATTTATAATTATAAGAGAAAAGGAAATAGCAATCAAGAATTGGATCTTACCAGTAATGGTGCTGGGCCCAATAAACAATCACTAAGTTCAGTGAATCCAAATTATGGTTCTTACTTGTTCTGGAATTTGTGGTCTTAAATTGGTTGAGTAATGAATACCCACTTTGCGTCTGGGCCCAATATCTACATATTTATGGTATGGTATTTGTATCTATTGAACACTACATAATTAACAAGTACGTGGCCCAAGTTCATGTTTTTCTTTTTAATATTTTTAAGTTATTCAAAATATATATTTCTCCCATATACGCCTAAAGTTCGTGTCTTTGTTGATACATGTCATTTTATTTTATTTCTTTTTAATATTTTTAAGTTATTCAAAATATATGTTTCTCCTGTATATACACCCCAAATGGGAATGATACTTTCAAAACAATTATATCATTATACAAAATACTCTCTCCGTCCCAAATTAATTGCTTTTTTAGGACTTTTTAAAGTCAAATTGACTATTTTTAAAATTAATAATTAAGCATATATAAATATATTTTTAAAATTATAAAAATTAAAATTAGTAATAAATTATACTCCCTCCGTCCCAAATTAATTGTTTTTCTAGGATTTTTTTAAGTCAAATTGACTATTTTTAAAATTAATAATTAAGCATATATAAATATATTTCTAAAATTACAAAAATTGAAATTAGTAATAAATTGTATATACTTTCTTTTGGTTATAATATTTTCACTTATATGTTAGCAAAAATAGTAAAAAGATTAGTTTTAAAAATAGTCAATTTGACTTTAAAAAGTCCTAGAAATGCAATTAATTTGGGACGGAGGGAATATATATTTTCTTTTGATTATAATATCTTCACTTGTATGTTAGCAAAAATAGTAAAAGGATTAGTTTTAAAAATAGTCAATTTGACTTTAAAAAGTCCTAGAAATGCAATTAATTTGGGACGGAGGGAATAATATTAAACAGAATACAATATTCAATATACATTGTAAATAGACCAAGGTGATATAGTATATTGATAAAAGTCTCACTTTTTACTGTGTCGTAGACACCCATTTTTACTGTTAAATTCTAAAAATTAATTAAAATTAAAATTTTGGATAAAAATATAATAACCTATTTAGGAATCAAAATGTGAGAATTTAAATACTGACCAAAATTGAAAAAAGTGGGCCCAAACCAATCCTTGGCTGTCTTGGATTCCTCAGTAGGAAGCCGCCCCTATAGCAACGGTTTTGCTAACGAAGTTTCGTTTTTTAGCCTCTTGCTCATAGAATATTTTTTTTTGGTGAGATATTAGAGAATATTAGGGAGTGAAAATTAAAAAGCCTAACAAAACTCTACTAAATATAAGTTAGAATTTAAAATTTTAAAGAGGACTTTTGGTAGATTCAAAGCAAGCTTGTGAAGATTCAAGGAGGCTTTAATATTGATTTTGAATTTTCTACTTATTTAATTTGCATTAAATCTTGTTAAACTTGTAAATGGGGCTTTGGAGGTGATCCTTGTGGATCAACTCCAAAATTTCATGGGTTAATCCATTTTAAAATGATACTCTAAAAGTTCTATAGTTTTGAACCATGTTGAGCATAATTGATGATATTAATGTTGTATTGGATATTGGGCATTAGAAACGCTACGGTGATCATTTTTTGTGTTGTTTGTAGAGTATGAAAATTGTGAGCTTAGGCGAAAATTTAGCGTTTGTGAGTTTATTATACTCACAAAAAACTAAGTTAACCAGTGATGGACTTGAATTGAGAGTTGTTGTATATTTGCTATTTTGTGATCAAGTTGGATGTTGTGAGCCTAGGAGGATTCGTAGGGCCCTCAAATTTCTATTTGAGGGAATTAGAAATACCTTCCAATGATACACCTTGGATTTATTGGGTGTAAAGCAGAAATTAGTGTTTGTAATTTGATTTTGGGCCTTAAAAATTATTTAGGAGGCTTTTATCTCCTAAAGTGGAGTATAAGGCCTCTAATAGTGGATTTTTAGCTTTCTTTTTTGGGTTAATTACATATATTAGTACATTTTTGAAAATAATTATAAAAATCATACATCCATAAAATAATTACAAAAATATTACACTTTTTTATTTTTATTTACAAAAGTATTCTCTCTCATCTCTCCTCTTTTTTTTATAATGGTAGGTGAAGAGACCGAAATGCTTAATAAGAAACTGTTAATGGAAGAACTGTAAGCCACAAAGAGGCTAATACACCTGTAACATAACATTACTGAGTATCGTAACTACACCATAAAATCTCTCTCCAATTCAGAAAGAGTATGTTTAATAAATTCAAATTAGAACACCTACAAAGTACAGAATATGTACAATGACTTGCCTCTGCCCTTGCCAACAAATAATGAATAAAAATAAGGAAGTAGCTTAGACACACAGTACATAGTGTATTTATCAAGAGTCGGCTTAATTACTATAACCTCTTTCAAACTTCCAAGCACACTATAAAAATTGACAACTTGAGCATTATCTGTCATTTGGCTTGTAGCTGGAGCAAGAACACTTCTGACAGTCACAAGCTTTTCTGGAAACCAAAGTCTATAATGGACCTTCCAGTTAATTAAACTTCCACCATTCCTTCAATCAAAGGGACACAAATGCTTTTGTCAGGAGGTTTGGCATTCTCCATTTATTCTTCTTCTCCATTTCTTCTTCTTTTTCGTCGTGGTGGCGCCTTACGAGGCAGCGGTAGAGGAGCCGAAGAGAGAGATGAAGGTGAAGGAAGTGGATGTGGAGGATTTGAGGGAGAAGCTGAGGACAGCGGCGAGTATTAACGGTTGCGGTGGCGGGAGTGGTGGTGGGAAGAAATGGAGGTCTCATCATCAGTCAAAGAGGAGAGTTAGCTGCAGTAGTCAAGCTCCTCCTGATAAATTCTCTCTCCTCTTTCTTCTTAAGTTTTGGTTACCATTGTATTAAAGGTTGGTTATCTCTGTATTAAGGTTTGGTTACTTTTGTATAAAGGTTATTTACCTTGGTATTAAGGTTTGGTTACCTTTGTATTAAAGGTTGGTTACAGAGGTAACCAAACCTTAATACAAAAGTAAGCAAACCTTAATACAAAGGTAATCAACCCTTAATATAAAGGTAACCCAACCTTAATACAGAGGTAACCAAACATTAATACAGAGGTAACCAAATTTTAATACAAAAGGTAACCAATCCTTAATACAATTGGTAACCAAAACTTAATACAAAAGGTATTCAACCATAAAACAGAGGTAACCAACCTTTAATATAAAGGTAACCAAACTTTAATACAAAGGTAATTAAACAGTAATACAAAAGTAATTTCTTCTTTTTATAAAAGGAGAATTTGCAGAACAAAGATACTTTAATTACTTTTTCTCTCTATATTATATAATATATATAATGGAAGCAATGAAGATGAAGCTTATTATTGTGTTGAAAATGATGAAAATGGCGATCTCCGCCGTGAAGAGTGTCTCCGCCGCGGATGAACCGGCTCTCAGCCCCACCTTCGACGCCACCGTCTTCGTCCCAACTGCCATCGTCTCTCTAATTTCTACCCTTTCATTTTCACTCCTCTTTTAATTTCCCTCAAATATCCCCTCTGTCTCTCTCTCTCTTCTTTTGATTTGATCCCACCCGATGAGAGAGAGAGAATGATTTATGAACTTATTTAATATTATGTTGTGTGTTATTTTTGTAATTATTTTATGTGTGTTTTATTTTTGTAATTACTTTTTAATTGTTGTATATTAGTGTTAAGGACCCCTCTTTTTTTGGGTGCAATGGAGGCCTAAAGCCCTAAAATCTATTAATACATAAACAAGAATAATCACCGTCCAATAGTATAAGGAGATCAAGTGGTGGATCCACAACATTTATAATTATATATAATAAGACAAATGAATATCTTATCCAAATTAATTAAATTAATTTGGTTAATCATCGAGCTAATACCAAATTAGTCCGAAGTTCATCCACCCATAATTTAATACAATGTATGTCATGTTCATAATTATATCAATTTTTTTTAATCTTTTATTGTATTATTTCAAAGTGTATATTAAAATGCATATACAATAATTTTGATATAAATATAACCTCTTCAATACCATTCATATTACTATTATTTATACTCAAATTATAATACTATATAACACACACCACAATTTTAAATTGTAGTCTTTATACTAATTCGTGTCTTGCACGATTATCAGTCTAGAAACTAATAACAAAATAAGAAGAATGTCCAATTTATCAGCACATCTATTTCCCTCTCTCCATGCATGCCCAATTTTGACGATCCAGGGCTTTCTAAGTAATCTTCTACACTCTTGAATCAAACTCCTATTCGGGAGGTTGTGAGGATCAACAGTTTGGATGAGTTTCAACGTTGTTTTTGAGTTTGATTCAATTTCTAGCGCAAGAATCCTCATATCTCATGCCTATAAGCAGTGGTGAAGCCAGGATTGGTTCGCAGTGGGGTCACTAATTAGAGTATCAGACAATAAATCAAAATTAATAATTATAGTAACAAAAAATGACTCAAATATATAACCAAAAATATATAATAATATGTCATTGTTGTAGCCATCAAACTTATCCACAAAAAATAACTAGTAGAATATAATAATTACAATTGTCCTCTACGCGTTTTCATTCGTTGAAATCGTTGCATAATACTTTCATTGTCAATGCAATCAAATACATCCTTCTCGATGTATGTAATCAAGCAATCATTCATCAGTTGATCTTCCATGGAATTGCGCAACCTACTCTTAATTATCTTTATCGCAGAAAAAGCTCTTTAAACGGTAGCAGTCGCAACAGGTAAGATTAATGCCAACTTTAAAAGCCGATATACCAAAGGAAATACAATATGTTTCTTAGTACTTGCGAACTTTCTTGCAAGACAGCTAATCCCTTGAACTTCCAAAAACTCTTGATTTGTCCGCGTATCAGAAATATAATTATCTAGTTGACTATCAAGTTTCATAAGATCCATTGGAGAAAAGTCATTTGAATAAAATCTAGCAAGATGAATCAATTTGTCCTTATCAAAAATAGCGAAACAACCACTAGGATTTAAGCATGCCACTGATAAAAACAAATCAGTACTTGCTTCCGTAAAACGATCATTTAATTCTTGAATTTGCCAATCCAAAACAGTACAAAATATCTTAACATAATAATGGTGAAAATTTGTAATACCTTGAGATTTTCGACTTGATCTCCCATGGAATAAAGCATTCATATCTATAATGTCAATTTTGTATTTGTTGCAAAATAAACAAACTTCATCAAGTAGTTTCTCCCATCCCTCATCTCTCATAACCTTCAATAGTTGCTTAGACACTTTAACTAAATCCATAGCATTTACAATATCTTGATCCTTTCTTTGCAATGCTTGTGATAATTCATTTGTAATTCCCAATATCTTTCTCATCAATATTAGATCAAATGCAAAACCAAATGATTGCAATGACTCTAATAAACCAAAAGCAATACCTTTTTGTTAGTATACCAAACCATCATCTGAAACCTCCTATGACGCCCTCAAATCCGGGTTGCCTTAACCTCGAATTCGGTGCATCACTGTGTAACTCATAAAGCATTCTATCAATAACTAATTGCGGAATAATATAAATATTTACATTGGTATAACATAAATATTCTCGTCCCAAGTCTCGATACCAATTCAAATACCTTACATAACATAATACATACTATAATTAAGTCTTAATACATAATACATTGGAATACATAATCTTAACTAAGTTTTAATACAAGACAGAAATATAACATAGTAGGACAAAGCTAATCCGTAACTTTGCCTTTGCCTTTATCCTTTCTTGAGTTCTCGCCTCTTTCGGTAACAATTGAAATATTTTAAGGAAAGCAAGGGTGAGCAACAAGTTTGCCCAGTAAGTATGACAACAATGATAATGAGAAGTCATAAGTAAAGTTTCTCGAGTTTAAATTCCAATCTCCACTATTACTGATGAGTCACTATGAACTAGATGAATATCAAATGAATTCAAGGATTTCAAATTTTTCCAAATGCAGGAATCATTGTGTGGCCACCATGGCACTTACCTTCCATTAGAATTAACATTATTACACTATTAACCCCAAAAATAACAAATACAGGTACAATAGGTGATCAACCTAAAATGCCCGGCGTTATACATAACCCTTAAATATTCAACTTGCGCGCATGTCGGTTCTCTGACTAAAAATATAATTTTCCGTACTATGAGGGTTGTTCATCTCTGCAAAGAGTCCGCACCAAAGAAATTGGTTTGGATCGCTTTCTAAATCATGGATATTGGTCTAGCCGAATCAAATAGCATTGACACTCTTCGTAAATAGTTCATGCATAATTTGAACTTAAAAGCTTTAACAGTTTATGTCAATAACATATCTTGAACACTTGTGCAAATATTAAAGATTCACATAAGTATGGAATTCACACAATCATATATGTATTGCGTAAATATGAACTTTGAACATTAAATAGCATCCGTAAGAATATAATCGAATGAAGTTGATAAGCTTGCCTAACACGAGGACTAGCAAGGGTTAGAAAACTTACTCAAATTTAAATTAAGTAAGGTAGAAAACTTGCATTCAATATATAGAAAGAATGGAGTTAGGAAACTTGCCTCTTTCGTTGATTAGGCTTAACGTAAATTGTTCTTCAAATATCCTACACAATGTAATACATATTCACATACCAATTAGTCACATAAGCGATACCAAATATTGGTTTATACTACTCTATAATGTTTCACTCTTATTAGAAACAAAATATTAAACAAGGTTATACACACTAGTTATGGCGTTATGACGCTTGCACGTCCGTACGCCAAACTTGTCTACTCGAACGCCCAAGCGACACACATTTGCGTACGCCTAGCACGCCCATTCGATTTATCTAATACCCATTAGTTAATGATAACCATCATTATAAATTCAAATGTTCATGTTTTAAAACTTAGAACACCATTTAACACTGTCGGGAGCATTACACGTGCTTACGCGCATGCCTGACACTCTCCGTTTGTCTCTAATTATACATCAGTCCTACAAATGACCAATTTGGGAATTGATCCCAACCTCAAATGTTAAAACTTATTACAAGAAAGTTGTAGGAATACTCTTTCTCGTTCCGGATCATCTTGAATCATCAGAATCCGAGTTCGTATGATAAAGTTATGCATGTTTTACTAAAGCATGTCGAAGAGCCAACTGTTGCTCTAGCGCAGGGTGCGCCCATTTAACCTTATGGTGGGTGTGGGGCGCGCCTAACTGGCAGAGTTTTAGGGGCTCATTTTCCAGCATGCTCTGGTTTTGCTATTTTACTTAAAAACTCATAACTTCTTCATTTTAAGTCGGAATTAGACCATTTTAGAGGCCATGAAAAGCTTAAAACATGAACTACAAAACCCTCATGGATTCATAATCTTATTAACTCTTTAATAAATCGAAATAGTGGCTTCAAAGAGCCTAGTCCAACTAGTTTTCAGATAAACTCAGAGTTAGGCCAAATCATTCTCCCTCTTTGTTTCATAGCTATTAGACAACAAGTCAATATGACTTAACACATGCTTCTATTACTAAGCTAAGTAACATAACATCAATTCATTAATTAATCACACCTAGTTCTCATGTTTCTTAGAGAAATTCTTCTATTGGGCATTAAATCAAACGATTTGTGGGCATAACTTACAAACTCATATTGGAGTAGGTTTTAACTGAATTCAAGTCCAGATTTCCAAATGAAGTCATTACCCACAACCTCAGAACACATAATGGACATACACAACTAAGCATACAACCAACAATAGACTCTATTTTTTTCAAGGTATACGAATTGTCCATATCAGTCCATAAATGTCCATAACAGTCCATTCTTGTTCCTTATGCATAGGCTCTGATTCTCATTCATTGTTCCACTTTCATTGATTATTAAAAAGACTTTTACAGAGTTAACAATATTCATACATGTTCATGAACCAACTAAGCAATTTCAGCAACATATACTCCCACAAAGCAATCAATAGCAAACTAAAAACTTGAAACAATAATGGAAATGAGCTAGACTCTATATTGCATACCTCTTGGAGCTTCTTCTAGGATGCTAGAGAAATTTATTACAACTACTAAATTCCTCTCTTCTCCTTCTTCAATTCACCCGAACACTCACTCCTCACTTCTCTCTCAATTTTTAGCTCCCTTACTTAGGCAAAATGAAAGGAATGGATGAATGTCAAGGGAGGGGCATATATAGATAGAAAGGTTGAGCTCCTTGGGTGAGTGAAGAAGGAATATGCTGAGCATGCTTGGTAGGATCAGCTCCCTATGCATGGGAGGCTGGAAATTGGCTCCTCCAAGGTACGGGTAACGCCCCTCTCCTTCTCCCCAATTGTTCTACCTCCCTTTTCCTCTTCCAAATGTAGAATATGCTTCTTCCCATATATTCTCATTCTCTACTCCCGTGTTCTTCTTCTTCCTTCAATTCCCAGCGGCAGATTTGTAGCTCACTTCTCACATGGGTCATGGGTCGGGTCGTGGGTCATGGATCATGGGTTTGGGCCACCCTTAAATCAATTTGGGGCTTCTAATCAAATCTCAATTGGGCTCAAATAAAATCTAACACTTGGATTATTAATCCTCCACATTAACACTATGGCAAAAATAAGAAAAGTCGAAATAAATGAAAAAGATGTTTTTGGTGTAGATAGTGTTTTAGTGATATTAACCCGAAGCCATTTATTCATACCACTAAATAACAACACTCATAAACATTACAAACACATAATCTAGGTTATTACATAACCTTTAAACACACATACACAGAATAATATTAATAAAAATTCATTTTATTCAATAATATTCATAAGCTCGGATTACAAAATTAATTAAAATTCACGGTCGTTACACCTCCTTAAGTACATCAATCACTGAGGAGAACATAAGAATCAAGTTCAAAAGTGTCTCATAATGTGATCCCCAACGTGTGTCACGTGCCCGTTTAAGACTAGTTTCTTGATGTAAGCCTTTTCCACTTTGAAGTTCATTATTCATTAATGCTTTTCCGACTCTAGCAGCTTCTTTCTCTTAAAGACTATCTCGACGCTTGCATGATGCTCCAACCACATTTAACAACTCAGAAACCTTGTTAAAAAACTAAGCAATGTATTTATGCTTACTAGCAACAACTACAATAGTTAATTGGAGTTGATGAGCAAAATAATGGACATAAAATACAAAAGGATTCTCATTCATGATTAAGGTTTTGAGACCATTAAATTCACCTTGCATGTTACTGGCTCCATCGTACCCTTGACCACGTATTCTTGATAAACTTAGTTTGTGACTTGAGAAAAAGGTCTCAATTGCTTCTTTAAGCAATATAGCAGTGGTACTAGTAACATGAACTATACCAACAAAACGTTCAACAACACATCACTTTCTATCCACATAGCGTAAAGCTATGGCCATCTGTTCTTTGATTAAAATATCACGAGACTCGTCAACTAATATTGCAAACACATCATCTCCAATATCACTAATGATAGCAATGGTAGTTTCTACTGTAACACAATTTATAATATCTTTCTGAATATCACTTGACACCAATTTCAGATTTTTTGGAGCATTTTGCCACACAACATTTTTTATACTTTCATTGTGATTAGCAAGAAATTGTAGAAGCTGTAAGAAATTTCCTCTATTACTTGAATCCTCATCTTCATCATGACCGCGAAAGGATAACCCTTGATGCAAAAGAAATCTTATGCAATCAAGTGATGCATTTAAACGAATTCAATATTCAAGTCTCATTTGTTCAGATTGTTTAATAAAAATATTCTGAATGTTTTGCTTTGGTTTCATCAAATCTTGACATTTACTCCAAACTTGGAATCTCTCTTTCTTGTTCCATGTTGTGAAGTCGTTAGTATTGAAAGAATTGCCACCAACTTGTTCTCCAGTGTCCGGCCTTAAATAGATAGCAACATAAGCAAAATGTTACATCAATAGCTATGTTATACTCCAACCAAATTTCATATTCTTTAAACAAAGAAGGATTAAATCTACATAAGTATCCCCCAATTTGTGTCTGTAGGAAGTTATGTTTGAGAGGCTGGCAAGGACCCTTTAGCATGAATGCTCTTCTTACTTCATCTTGAATATTAGGATGATACTTTGATATTTTCTTTTGCAACCAAGGGTCTGCTTCTAGATTTCTCAAATCTACTTTATCATCATCCTTTTTTTGATTTTTATTAGAACATGATTCTTCAAATGCAAAAGCTTTTCTAAATACAAATTTGTCCATATTGGCTGTTTAAAGAATTAAAGATATTATGAACTTAATTACAACAAAAAATAAAGTTGTGCCAATTTCATGAACTCAACTTTTGCTGAAAAAGGGCCAGATGCATCCAATTTAATAATACTAACAAAAGGGGGGAAATGAAAATTACAACAAGAATAAACAAAAATTAGTTCACACCTGAAATCAATTGTGATTGAAGAAAATAAAAATGGTCTGTTGTTCCAATTTCATTTTTGAAAGAGATTCATAAGAAGCCCATGAGAGAGAATCAAGTTGCACTGTTGTACATTTAACGCCCCCGAAACTCGGGTCTTACCTTGCACCCGAGTCCGGTACGTCACGGTACTACCCATACAACATAGGCTTACTAAAAATATGTAATTACAATAATATAACAACATATCCTAATCTAATCCCAGGCACGAAGACCTTAAATAAAACACTTATGACCAAGGTTGAATAAATACCATGATCATTTACAAAATCTCCTATGTGAACGCAAGGTTCAGATTCTGACTTTATTCAATCCCTGAATACGCAAAGTTATTCAACAACTAAACATTCGTTATAAAAACGTCCTTTATACATCATCGGCATCCTTGTAGTTTACTATAACAAGTAACTAACAAAATCACATCTTAACTACTATGATGGATAACCTTCATTTTTAACTCAAGGTTTACATAGTCAAATTTACGTACATCATATACCGTCATCACAGCTAAATAATTACAATAAAGGAATATTTAGCAACCTTCCTGTTTCCATGCGCCTCTAATCCTTATCATCATGATATCAAGATAATTGCATTGCATCGTAAATCTGCAAAAGTTTTATTTTTGCAAGAATGAGCACGACGGCTCAGCAAGAACTAACAGTTTTCACATTTCATGCTTCACGTAACACATAAGTTTGCATTTATCCATGAATCATGATTCTCATACTATGCATCTTACTCATGCATTATAAATCTCATGCAATTTATCTATATATATGCATCATGTATCTCATAGCATACTTCATGCATCTCACATTGTATATTCACAATAGTTCAAGTTCCACATAGAACAATATAGTCACATAATTTCACATTGTGCACACTTTAATCGTGCTTGCATATAATTCACATAACAGTGAAAGATTTAGTAATCAATTCATGTACATCAATACATTTAAATAAGTAAACAAGTTACTGAAAGAACTTGCCTTTAAGCGTTCCTTGCCAAATTATGATGGTTCGTCCTTCAAATATCCTACACAATTTATTTAACAGTAAAATACCAATTAGCCACTAAAAAGGCTTCATATAAAGGTTTATATTATAATAATAATTCTCATCTCATATTGTTCGCGTATTTTAATTTAATAAACGCGATTAGCTCTAAAACAATTCTCGACGTCGCGTCGCTTGAAAACGTTACGACCCTCATCATCATCAACCCTTATTGGTTACATTAACCCCATTCCGTATCTTATAATGTTCGTTTCATTTGAATCGAAACACTATTTAAGTTCATTAACACTTTACACGGCGTTTCGACGTTTATATGTCACACGCCTAATTCGTCTCTTTTCGACACGTTTATCTTGCTCATATATTGGGTTACAACACTCCATAATGTTTCATTTTTATTATAAACAAAATATTAAATGAGGTTATACACACTTGTTATGGCGTTACGACGTTTGCATGTCCGTACGCCACACTTGCTTATTCGAACGTCCAAGTGACACGCGATTGCGTACGCTTAGCACGCTCACTCGAATTGTCTAATACTCAATGGTTAATATTAAGTATCATTATAAATCATAATAATCATGTTTTAGAACTTAGAACATCATTTAACATTGTCGGGAGCATTACGCGTGCTTACACACATGCCCGACACTCTTCGATTGCCCCCAAAAACACATTAGTCATATAAATGGGCAATTTGGGAATTGATCCCGACCTCAAATTGAAAAACTTAAAGAATAAAAGTTGTAGGTCTACTCGTCCTCTTTCCGGATCATCTTGAATCGCCTCAATCCGAGTTCGGATGAGAAAGTTATGCCCATTTTACTAAAGGACGTCAAAGCTGTCTAGCCGACTGCAGGTCCGGCGCGCCCCGCGCCCAAAAGACCTTGCCAGTGGCGCGCCCCGCGCCCAACTGGCAGCAACCCAGGTGCGGGCTTTACCAGCATGCTCTGTTTTGAGTGTTCTAGACCTATCTTGCTTCCAACTACCATAACTCGTTCTCTAGACGTCGAAATTGGTCCATTTCGGACTCTATGGACTCCTAAGACATAGAGGTACAACATATCAAAAATTTAGAACTATCCATTAACATTAACATGGCCAAAGTATCAACTCATGTTATATTTTCGTGTTCTTGGTGTTCTTCACAAAAATCTTGACCAAATCTTTGTTTTAACCCCTTTTTACACCATTCCAACTGGGTTAAACTCATAACCCATGAAGTACAACATCATAACAACAAACGAATTAAACAAACACGAAGTTATAGCTACAAAGTCCTCTAAATTCGTCCAAATGTCCAAAGTTCCATTGTTCTTCATGTTCTTCATCCTCCTTAAGCATAGGTACGGATTTATTGCGTTTTTGTTTCACTTTGATGTTATTAATGGCTTATATAACCTCTTAACAATATTTACAACCATCCAACACAAACAAAACCAACAAGAATCGCAAGAAAATCAACCCATGAGCATAAAAGCTCTAGAACCATGAAAAGCTTGAAAACCTTAACCAAATCAAATTGAAATGGGTTCAAGTTAATGATTTACCTCTGTAAATCCCTCCTAGATGATATGAAGCTTTGCTAGGGCTTGGCTTGAGTCTCCTTCTTCCTTTTTGGTTCACCCGAACCTCTTCTTCTTTCCTTTCTTCTTCTTCTTCTTTTTCCGGCGACTCTTCTTCTTTTCCGGCGACTTTTCCGGCGACCTTCTCCATCTTTCCTCTAGCTCTTGGCAGCTCTCTCTCTAAAATCTGATGATATGGGAGATGGGAGAGAAGGAATGGGTTAGGAGAAGTGGAGGAATTTTGGGAGAAAATGGGAGTAATGGGTTAATGGCTCAATGAGCTTTGTCCAAATAATTCAAGCTTGCCGGCAAAGCTCTCCACTTTCTCATTTCCTAGCAATTTGATTGGTCCAAAGTGGTTTGGGTGGTTCCCACTTGGGATAACAAGCCAAAATAAATACCGAAATACACAAAAATATATCCGAAAACTCCCACTTTCGTACCAAAACTGGTAAATAACTCTACCCAAAATTAAAATGGGTACTCCCATAATTATTGGGATGCATAAAAATAATTATTATGGAATTTGTCCATTTATTCGGAACAGTCTTATTATACACTTCGGATACGGATAAAATCACGTATCAGCTCAAATAAAATTTCTGACACCTGGAAAAATTATTCCTACGCATACACGTATTTATGAAATTATTCAACATTGAAAAAGACACAAAAATTTTATGGCGTGAATAGTGCCTCGAGAAACGTGCCCGTGAATAGTGATTTTGCGATCTTTCGCAAAATCAATTATTCACTCCTACGATTCAATAACGCATAAAACTTCATACGTTGACATCATCCAGGTTATAAAATAACCTTAAAACTCGTCACATAAAAATAATATTTAATCCATTTAATAATATTAATAAACCCAAGTTACAAGGGTATTCACGATTCGCGATCGCTGCTCTTCACGATTAACCCCCCATAATCATATACATCATCGCACATATATCTCGCCCATAATTTAGGTTAGCGTCTTTACAACAAATAACTTGTTCAATAATATTATCCTTCAACTATTTACTTAATCCAATAAATAGTATTCTAGCGATATTTCTCGAATTCGCCAAATTAGCTAATACGAAAACTTTCATACATACTAATAATCGTCTACACATAATCTAGATTATAATATAACCTTTAAACTCTTAACACATAATATTATTAATAAAAGTCCATTTTATTCAATAATATCCATAAGCTCGAATTACCAAGCTATCCACGACTCGCGATCGTTACAATAATTAACTATTACTCATTCATTCTGAATCTATGTATATATTTCACATTTATATATATACATATTAAGCTCACCAAAAATCACATAGATATATATAACATATATATATTCAAACTTGAATCACAATAAGAATTATTCTATATTAAATTCTTATTATAATTATTCTCGAAAATTCGGGTTGTCACAGTACATATGACATATAATTAATAAAATTATAACAACTAAAAATCATTAAAAAATCATTAAGTCTAATCTTTGTAATCTGTATCATATAGAACTGGATTGAAATTGAATCACAGAGCAATCCTAATAAATACCGAGATGAATCAGATGATTAGCATTTAGCATAGATCTTATTCTTAAGCATACCCGGAAGAGAATTGGAGAAGAGAAGCACCCATGAATGGTGAGTTGGTGTCGCACTTGCCAGTCGTCTCCCTTTGCCCTTCTCTCTTTGTTTTGTGGTTTCTCTTTCAACTTTGACTGACTAGAGGCTGGGTATGAGATTTAGGGCTGTGTATCAAAAATTGAGTGGGGTCAATTGACCCCACAGTTTCTACATAGCTTCGCCACTGCCTACAAGAGACTTGTCCTAAGAGCCCACAGTTCAGCAATGCTAATCCCACAGTCACCAATTCGAGTAAGACAGATAGGTATGACAATTTCACCCGTCCTACATTAGTGATCTTAAAGCAAATTAGTAGCACCTCAAATCTCAACATTCTCTTAGATATCGTGATAAGATCTTAGTGATTTATTTGTATTAAATCTTTGTGACTTATAGATTCTTTGTGAATCTCAGTTGTAATAGCTCTTAGTGAACTTAACTTTTGTAACCAATTTATCCTTAGTAGATTAACCCTAGTTTCAGAGTGAAGAGAGGATTATTTTTGTGCTCCGAACTGTGTTCTTTATTTTATTGTCTTTACTTAACTGCATTTACATTTCGGTCACTCTATGATTTCTTCTATGACTAGTTTCTGCAATTCACACTAAATTCAAAACTTTGGAATTTTGAATATATCTTTGAAAGATTTTTCAAATATATATTCCATTGTGCTTAACTAAATAAATTAACTTGTTTAATTTACTTGGTAATTAAATCTTTAAAAAGAAAATTTAAATAATTTATTCAATCTCCCTTCTAAATCTCTTTTAGTGTCTTTGGGGATAACAAATTTTACTTCCCCAAAGCCACTTCCAATTAGTACCATTCACAGGTTGTCTTATATAGTTTTGGGTTCTCTTATATAGTTTTGGTAAATTTATGGGCAGATTTCACAGAGAGACATCCATCAGGGGAATCTCCCCAAGTTTTGAAGTCTGATCTAGTCTCACACTGGGGATCAGAGCCTTATGATCAAGTTTTTCGCAGCTCATCATTTAAAGGAGTATGAAGATTAGAAAACTCCCAATTTCCCTGCACATCAATAATGACACAAACCCGAAGATCACAATTATTGTTGGAAATTGATAAATTCACCCGCTTTTTTGATATTTATACCAGAAAAATATCGCTGTATATGTATAGCGACGGTGGAAATCGTCGCTATACATCTAAAGCGAGTGGAAATATCAAAAAAGCGGGTGGATTTAGTGTTTCCCTTATTGTTACATATGGGTCATTTAAGCACATCACGTAAAAGGTTTATTCCCTGCCCAAGTGTCGTTCCAACGCGACACATTTAGCCCATCACTAATTCTAATTTTCTATTAAAAACCTTGCTTAACCTCATTGAGGCTTCTAAGGACCACCTTCAGGAATTAGATGCATCATTCCTAGGGCATTCAAAAATATCATCGTTGTTCCTCACATTTCAGCCCATTTTCCTTTTTCCCCACTATCAACTTTCCAGCCAACTTTGGCAAGCACTGCAATGTTAGAATCCCTAGTTTTCCTAATTCCTAACCCACCCATCATTTTACTTCTAGTAACTTCTTCCCAGTTAACTAAATGAATTTCTTTCTCCCCATTTTTATTAGACCAACAAAATTTCATGTTAATTTTGTCAAGACCATCACGTATGCTTGAAGGTAACCAAACAGTTTACATAGTGTAAATGGGCAAAGCAGTCGTGATAGCTTGAATGAAAGTAGCTCTACCCGCAACACTAAGGCATCTAGACTTCCAACCAGTAAGTTTTTTTTTTGAACCATCTCCACTAGGTAGCTATATATGTTCTGGACTGACCAGACATATTCTGAAATTTTTCAAGAACTTTCATAATAAGAAAAATTCTAAGGGGACCGGGAATTAGGGACCGCTCTAGCGATCGGTCCAATTTTTTTTATTTTATTTTTTCTTTTGACTCTCAAAAAATTTATAATATTTATTTTAATTAAAAATTTTACAGAATTCAATGATTTAGGTGTAATTTGGATACATGTAAAAAACAGGGTTGCACAGACTGTCCAACCCTGTTTTTTATATGTATCCAGATTATACCTAAATCACTGAATTCTGTAAAAATTTTAGTTAAAATAAATATAATAAATTTTTTGAGAGTCAAAAAAAAATGGAGTGGTCGTTAGACCGGTCCCTAATTCCCGGTAGCCACAGAAAAGTTCTAATAATTATAGCTTGTGAAGGAGTTGCTTTAGAGAACAAAATGAGATCATCCATAAAGAAAAGGTGAGAGAAACTAGAACCCTTTTTTCCTGGTTTTAGAGGTTTCCACATTTTACCATTAACGTCCCTATTAATCATTTGAGATGGAGCTTCAATGTAAATCACAAAGAGGTACGGGGATAAGGGGTCCCCCTGTCTAATACCCTGAGAAGGCCTAAATGAAGTTGTAGGCTCACCATACCAAAGAATAAACAAAGAAGTAATTAAATTTAGTTGGGAAACCAAATTTCAATAATGCTTGTTTAAGGGATTTTCAGTCCACTTTGTCATAAGTTTTTTCTAAATCCAATTTCATAGCCATCCTACCCTCTCTAGCTTTAGACTTTCTAATATGATGCAAAATTTTCTGTATAGATATTATCAGTTGTGTCCTTATCCAGGACAAACCTACTTTGAAGGGGACTTATGATACTATCAAGAAGAGGTCTAAATCGCCTTACAATCACTTTGGTAATAATTTTGTACACCACATTACACAAAGAAATAGGTCTAAACTGATTGACAATCATGGGATTATTAACCTTTCGGGATTAAAGATATGAAGGTGGAATTCAAATCTTGAGGAAAAACGCCATTATCAAAAGCATCAACTACAAGTTTATGAATATTTTTTCCATAGTACCTTAGTACTTTTGATAAACTATGGCTTGATACCCATCCGGCGCGGGGGCTTTAGAAGGTTTCATGGACTTGATAGCTTTGGTGACCTCTGTAAAATCAACATGTTTGCACAAATTTTCACCATCAGTAGCACTTAAACTGGGACACATTAAATCGTTAAGGTTATTAAGATCTCTATCCCCAACCTTAAGTAAAAAGATTTTCAAAAAAGCCCTGTACATGTCCCTTAATAATATCACTATCATGGTTCCAAACACCATCAATTTTTAAGCTGCTAATTTTGTTTCTGCGACGTCTGCCCAAGGTGGTTAAATGGAATTTTTTTGTATTTTTCTCCACATAAGACAACCAATTAACACGACGTTTTTTGGTACCAAAAGATTTCCCCTTTGCAAAAGAATTTTGTTGAACTCAGCAATAAATTAATTTTCAAGATTAAAAAGGTAAGAGGATTAGCAAAAGCCCTATCTAACCTTTCCTTAATATTAGCATTCCCTCTTTTCAGTTTCGACCACATAAATTTGGGTCCTTACAACCCCAAATCCATAAGATTGCACGAGTCCACTGTTGTACAAAACTTATTACACCTACTATTACAAGCCAAGGAAGAGAGAAACCATAGGTCCATAGCTAAAGTTACTTATGACAAGCCAAGGAAGAGATAAACCATAGCTAAAGTTAGATAAATCAGACCAAAGTTTTTTCCCTTTCTCTAGGTTAGTACTCGCATACACAACTGAACACACCCACATGGGATTGTAGCACTCTTCAACATTGAAATGGACTGCCTGATCAAGTCTTGCCAAGATTTTAACTTTAGCTTGTAGGGGATTCCAAAATATCCAAATGCCCCCAGCTCCATCCGTAGCTGGAGCACGGTAATTTCCTGCAAAGCCCAATGAGTTGCAATTAAACATTAGGATTATGGTTGTTCCACACGTACTCTCTTTATTACTAGTATCTTGTTCCTCTTAGTTTTGCATCTCCATTTGGCATGTGTCCACATCTCCTATTTTGACTCCATGTATCCTTGAGCTAATCAAAGACCTAGGCTTAGTTGTCCTCCTTTGTTTTTTGAAATGACCTTGGCTTTTAAAGTTATCAGCCTCAGTAGTAGGCTTCACGTGGCCACTAGAACTAGTTTGCTCCGTTTTGTCTGACTTGTTGACTTGACTTTTAGACATATTCACGTGATTGCTCAGCTTGTACAGCCCCCTAGGGGCCTTATCTTTTTGGGCTGGTTTATTTCCTTTAACTAGATCATTACTTCTACAGACATTAGCATGAACTAAACCCAAATCTGATTTATTTTGGACTACCTCTAATTGAAGCTCCTTATCAATGGCCTCCAATGTTCCAAATTTGTTCCTAGTATAGTGGGCTTGCTCACCCCTTCCTCTTAGCATTGGCCTGGTATTCCCATTCCCTTCCTTTTGCTTGAAGGTTTCCTGGACACCCTTTTAGAGGCCCCCACATTTATAGTATATTGAGAAAAAGTTTTTATACTACGCATTATATAATTTACCATTGAGCTCTATTTCGCTCGGGAGAGACTTAGTAAGATCAAGTTCCAGGCAAAACCTCATGAATCTACCGCGAGAAGTCCAGTACGTGTGCCTTAAGTTGAACCCAAATCCTAGTTGGTTTGTTTATTTTGGGTAAAATAAAAGATCTTCAAAAGTCAAAACTAATGAGAATTTTGTAAGAATGAGCCACTATAAAGGCTCATTAAAGGTGATTTTCAAAAATTCAAAGCCTAAAACACAATTTTGAATTATTTCTTTAAAAATTCACTTTTCTAAATTAAAAGTGATTTTCAAAGCCTAAAACACAACTTTGAATTATTTCTTTTAAAAACAAAAGTCCTTCATAATGAAATTGGATCTTTTTGGGCTAGTTTAGCTCCCTTAACTAGATCATTACTTTTAAGGACATTAGCATGAACTAAGGCGCTGTTTGATAAAGCTGAATGAAAAGTTTTGAATGTATAAGAGAATATGAATGAGCTGAATGGAGTAGAAGTTCTGAATACGAAATGAAATTATGTGTTTGATAATTGTCTATCTAAAATATCTGAATACATGTATTTTCTGTTTAAACCTTTTGGATTGTTATGAATACATTTATTATGTATTCATAAATAAACAAT
The DNA here is from genome assembly GCA_034770075.1 of Aralia elata. Lineage (NCBI taxonomy): Eukaryota > Viridiplantae > Streptophyta > Magnoliopsida > Apiales > Araliaceae > Aralia > Aralia elata. Next base: position 23,626,773 of record CM068382.1, read on the forward strand.
GTTATCTAAGAAAAATTAAATATATACTTGTGAACAATCTTTGACAGAGTATACTATTAGTAATATAATTTTAGGAATAAAACAATAAAAATATTAATAACATTCTATAGTTCATAAAATCAAAACAAAAGACTACAACAACATTTATTAAATTGGTTAATGACCAATTTGTTAAAGAAAAATAAAAAATAATTTGTACATAACAAAATTTGTTTACAATAGTAAAACAAAAAGGATATTGAATGTAATTTTTAATTGTCTATGAGGTATGTAAGTAAAAATATCATTTAACACTACTTCTTACTCATTCAGCCATAATTTTTTGGATGAACCGTTCAGACACATTCAAACGCATTCAGAATTTAAAAATTATAAAACAAACGGTTTGAATAACTTATTTTCTCAGATTAAGACTCATTCATAAGTAAACAAACAACATCTAAGCCTAAATCTGGTTCATTTTGGACTTCCTTTAATTGAAGTTCCTTATCCATAGCCTCCAATGTCTCAAATTTGTTCCCAATCTAGTGGGCTTGCTCACGCCTTCCTCTTAGCATCGGCTTGCCATTCCCTTTCCCTTCCTTTTGCCTTATAGGTTTGTTGGACATCCATTTAGAGGCCCCCACTTTTATAGCGGATTGAGAAAAAGTTTTCATATTACACATTATATAATTTACCATTGAAGTTAAGTAAAAAGATAAAAATATGAGAGTGATTTTTTTTCCTCTTGTCGTCTGACAAGTTTCTTCCTCATGCCTAGGGCATGTTAGTTCTTGCTTGAAAGGTTTATTTTCTTCCTGTATCTATGGAACGTGTGCACCCCAATACCCAACCAGATCTGGCCGATGCATGCCGAAATTTGAACCTGAATGATGCCGATTCAGAAGGTCTTATTCTCGATGATGATCTGCTTCCATCTCTAGTGGATGAATACCAATTGTGTCTAGTGGGCCGATTCCTCACCGAGAAGAAGATGGATTTTGAAGCAATGAAGAATACTCTTATTCCGATTTGGCAGCCGATTAAGGGCATGGATGTGAAAGAGATAGGCCAGAATCGCTACATCCTTCGTTTTTTCCATGAACGTGATCCATTACGTGTGCTTAATGATGGTCCCTAAGCAACCAGATTCTCATTCTTCGTCTTCTGCTTCCTGGCGAACAACCGTCACAAGTCCCATTGGATCATGTTGAGATGTGGGTGCAAGCATATGATTTACCACTGGGTTATCTGTCAGAGAAAATTGGTCGAGCAATTGGGAACTATATTGGTAAATATGTTCTTTCTGATGAACGTAACTTTGATGGTCAGTTGAAAACTTTTATGCGCATTAGGGTTGCGATGAATATTTACAAACCTCTAGTCTGTAAGATGAAAATAAAGAGACCTGGTGGGGAGTGGTTTTGGATTCACTTTAAGTATGAAAGATTGCCCACTTTTTGTTTTTATTGTGGTTTTATGGATCATTCAGAAAAGTTCTGCCACCTCTCATTCGAAAATCCCATTCCTCCGTCAGAATTCCCTTTTGGTTTGTGGCTCCGCGCCCAACCCCGTCGCAATACCAACCGCTTGGCTGATAAGTGGCTCCGGACTTCCCTCCAAGACCGCCCTCCTCCGGCTACTGGCGAGTCCAATACTAATGTTGAAATGGATTTGGGTTCTCCGAGTAATCCGGGTACACCTAGGACAGTTGTCTTGCACGACAAAAGTCTCCCTACTTATCAGGTAAAAATGCCTCATTTGACAACTACTACCAAAATATCCTATGATTTACAAGATCTCTCTGCTGGAACGTCAATCACCCTCATTACTGATCTTATAAATGTGGAAGCTGTTGTGGATAATGGGTTGATTATTACGGATCAAAAACGTCCCCGTACTGATGGAGAATTAATAACATTTGATCTGTCATTGACTGATGTTACTGTTGATAAAAGCTCTGATATGATGATGGTTAATCCGACACCACATAACGGATTGAAGGTGGGTTCTGGTGTTCAGGCCCACCAAGCTCAATGATGACTTTAAGCTGGAATTGTCGTGGTTTGGGCAATCCACGTACAATTCGAGTTCTGGTGGATTTAGTCCATCTCTATAAGCCCATGTTTGTGTTTTTAATTGAAACAATGGTTCCTCGTGACATAATTTTAGCCATCAAAACTAAGTTAGGGTTTGATGGCTTCTTTGCTGTAAGTAGTATCGGCCATGGAGGGGGTCTTGCTCTCCTTTGGAAGGAAAAAAATAGTGCCAAGCTTCTTAGTTACTCCTATAATCACATTGATATTGAGGTGTCTTTACCGTCAATGTCTGTGTGGCGCCTCACTGGCTTTTATGGGCATTCGACGAGAGCTCAACGTCAATTATCTTGGAATCTTCTTCGTTCTCTGAGTCTCAACTCCACTACTCCTTGGTGTTGTCTAGGGGATTTTAACGATCTCCTCCATCCTTCTGAAAAGCTTGGTAATATTCCTCATCCTACCCGTTTGTTGGAAGGTTTTCGGCTTGCTGTGGAAGACAGCGATCTTCTCGATATTGGTATGGTTGGACATCCTTTTACTTGGGAAAGGCTTAGGGGTCTCTTGGATGGTGTTGAAGAGCGTCTTGATCGTGCTCTTGCTTCCTCATCTTGGTGTTCTTTTTTCCCTTATGTCAAACTCCGTAATATTGAAGTTACTATGTCTGATCACTCTACTATCCTTCTAGATTTCCTCCTTTCTTCCAGGTGTATAGAACCCGCACTTTTAAATTCGAGAATGTCTGGCTAAGGGAACCACAATGCAGGGGCGTGATTGAGTCTAGTTGGGTGAGTACTGCAGGTATCCCAATCCAACTAAAATTAGAAAGATGTGGAGAGGATTTATTGTATTGGGGGAAGTCTCTATCTCGTCGATTTAAGGAGCGTATTAAAGACTGTCGGGCTCAAATGAACTCCCTTCGATCCAAATATGATTTGGTCTCTATCCACCAATTTGAAGAAGCTAAAAGGAACTATAATAAACTCTTAGCTCAGCAAGAGGTCTTCTGGAAGCAAAGATCAAAACAACATTGGTTAAAGGAAGGTGACTGCAATTCTCGTTATTTCCATATTTCTGCCTCTGCAAGGAAAAAACGCAATTCTATTTCTCAGTTAAAAGACCAAAATGGATACTGGCAGACTTGGGATTTTGGTCTTGCCGACTTGCTCACGTCGTATTTCAAAGATATATTTTCTTCTCGTGGCTGTGTTGTCGGCGAGATTATTAATAGCATTGACACTTGTTTATCTAAGGAGCAACAAAAATTTTTGGTTGCAGATTTTACCAATGATGAAGTGAAGGAGGCTATTTTCTCTATGGGTCCAGACAAAGCCCCGGGTCCGGATGGTATGAACCCGACATTCTATCAAAAATTTTGGTCTATTGTTGGTGCGGATGTCTCTTCTGCATGTCTTGATGCTCTTCATAATTCCTCCCTCCCGGTTGGTCTTAATCATACCAATCTTATCCTAATTCCTAAGAAAAACTCACCAGAAGTGGCATCTGATCTACGGCCTATTGCGTTATGCAACGTCCTTTATAAGATAATTTCGAAGATGCTGGCAAATAGACTCAAAGTTGTTCTGAGTAGTTTAATTTCCGAGTTCCAAAGTGCTTTCATACTGGGAAGATTGATAATTGATAATATTATGATTACTTATGAGATATCCCATTATTTGAAGAGTAAGCGTCAAGGTCGTGATGGGTATGCAGCCTTGAAGATCGACATGAGCAAGGCTTATGATAAACTTGAATGGGCTTTTTTAGAGAAGGTGATGGTTTGAATGGGGTTCCCGATTAAATGGATTAATTGGATATTAATGTGTATTCGGTCGGTGACTTATTCGACTGTTCATGGGGACTTTGAAACTGAAAAATCCACTCCTTCTCGAGGGTTAAGGCAAGGTTGCCCCCTCTCCCCCTATCTATTCATCTTATGTGCGGAAGGTTTCTCGGTCTTGTTGAGAAGATATGAACGGTGGGGACTTCTTCATAGCTGTAAAATTGCCCAAAGTGCTCCAGTTATATCTCATTTATTTTTTGTCGACGACAACTTTTTATTCTTCCGGGAAAATATGCGGGAATGTGACATCATCAGAGCTTGCATCAATGATTATGAGCGAGCCTCGGGTCAACAAATTAACTTCCAGAAATCTTCTATTTCTTTTAGTGTGAATACTCCTTTGCCTTTACAGAATTTAATTTGCTCTTCCTTAAATGTTCACCAAACTACAGGCCATGGCAAGTATCTTGGTCTACCCTCTTTTGTTGGAAGAAATAAGACCCAAATTCTTTCTTTTCTTAAAGAGAAGTTTTGGTCTCGTTTGGCAAGTTGGAAGAAAAGGTTCCTATCAAAGGCCGACAAGGAAGTTTTGATTAAAACAGTTGCCCAAGCTCTACCAACGTATGCTATGAGTGTTTTTATTCTTCCTTTGAATTTATGTGCGGATCTTGAAAGAATTATGAGCAGATTTTGGTGGCGACCTAACTCTAGAGAGTCGTCGGGTATTCATTGGAAGAGCTGGAATGCTCTTTGTGCTCGTAAACAATTTGGGGGACTTGGCTTCCGTAAGCTCCACGAATTTAATTTAGCTATGTTGGGAAAAAATGGTTGGAGACTGTTAACTTCTCCCAATTCTCTTGTTGCTCGTGTCTACAAGGCTTTATACTATAGAAGAACTGACTTTCTGCATGCCAACAAGAAGAATAATGCCAGTTTCATTTGGAACAGTATATTGGCTGCCCAGGATCTAATTAAGCAAAATGTTAGATGGCGAGTGGGAGATGGTTCATCTATCAATATTTGGTCAGTACAATCTTTGATGACCCCAAATGAACAATGTTGGGATATTGATTTAATTAATGATATCTTCATTCCTCGAGATCGTGCTCTAATTCTACAGGTACCTATTCCTGCTCTACGTTCCTGTGATAATATTTTCTAGTGTAAGGACACAAGTGGTATGTATTCAGTCCGTAGTGCCTATCGAACTCTCACCGCTCATTTGAATTTTATTAATCCTGCTCATTCCTCTCAAATTTGGAAGAAATTATGGTTGCTCAAGATCCCTCCTAAAGTGCGGAATTTAGTTTGGCGCATTTGCAATGGTTGCCTTCCAACCAAAGAGAATTTAAGACAAAGACGCGTTGATGTAGATTCCTCTTGCTCAGTTTGTGCTCAGTCCATGGAGACGACTTCACATCTATTTCTTCAATGCCCAACTACTGTTGAGTGTTGGAGACTTTCAGCTTTACTGCTTCCCTCTCTCAATGGTGCTAATATTATCCAATGGATTGAAGCTCTTATGATGGGCAACAACATTGAGGCCATCCAACTGTCCTGTGTGCTTTTATGGTCTCTATGGAAGAATCGTAATGATGTGGTTTGGAAAAACTTGCGTAAATGGCCTTCGATGATTGTAAACCTGGCTGGCTCTTTTCTTGCTCAATGGCAACATTCCCAAATCCTCATAAATGGTGACCTACTTACTCTCTGATCAAAATTCCGGCGTTGTGAGCTGGTGCAAACCTGCCTGCGGTTGGCTGAAATGTAATGTCGATGGAGCTGCGTTCTCATCAAAAAGTAAGTTGGGTTTTGGCATGGTTCTTCGCAACTCTAAGGGGACGATGATAGCAGCTCGATGTGGTTCAATTTCGAGTACTGCAGATTCTGTTTTGGCCGAGGCAGTCAGTTTTAGGGAGGCTTTAAGTTGGCTTAAAAGTCTTGGTGCTTCACAGGTAATTATTGAATCCGACTCTTCCATGTTAATACAAGTTATTCAGGCTTCCTCTTCCTCTCTGAATTATGTGGGTTTAGTGGTGAATGAATGTAAGGATTTGGTTGCTTCTATAGTCGATTGTCGCATCTATTTTGTTAGGAGGTCAGCGAATTCTGTTACACATCTTTTAGCTCGTGCTTCGAATTCTATGTCTGATGTCCAGGAATGGGGTTCTATTCCCCCTCCTTTTATTTGTAATGCTCTAAGCTTTGATCTCCGGTTATGAAATTCAATTTTTCCTCAAAAAAAAAAAAAAATTTACCATTGAGCTCTATTTCGCTCTGAGGAGGCTTGGTAAGATCAGGTTCCACGCAAAACCTCGCGAATCTACCGCGAGAAGTCCAATACGTGTGCCTTAAGTTGAACCCAAATCCTAGTTGGTTTGTTTGGTTTATTTATTTTGGGTAAAATAAAAGATTTTCAAAACTAATGAGAATTTTGTAAAAATGAGCCACCGTAAAGGATTAAATTAAGTATTGAGAAGGACTTTTGGAAACATGTTTTCTTAAAAATTAAAATGTATTTGGAATGACTTGTTGAAAAGCTTTATTTTAGAAAAGAAATATAAATAAAATTCAATTTATACACACACACACACACACACACACACACACTGTTTTGAAATCCGGCCCAGACCGATTGGTTCAACCGGTTGAATAGGGAACCGGTTCTATGTCCGGTCCGGTTTACCTGGTTGAACCAGTTTGGTCAAAATTCGGATTAAGCCGATTGACCACCGATCGAACCAGTAGTTCAACCGGTAAAACCGATTAAGTTGACCCGGTAAACCGATTTTTTATTATTTTTTAATATTTTTTTTGTACCAAAAATTTTTTAATATTAAAATTAACCACTTTTAGTAATATTGTAACTCAACTTTATTATGTTTTAGTTCATAAAAATGAGATTTTTTAAAATTGTATTAATTACTAATAATATATATTTTTATATATTTATGACATCACTGGTTCAATGACGGTTCAACCACTGGTTGAACCAGTGATCCATCCACCCGATAATTTTTTCGATTCGATGACCGGTTCAAATCTGAAAATATTGCACACACATATACACACACAAAACTTATCATATTTTGAATGACTTTGAATGACTTTGAATGACTCTTTTCAATCTAAAAAAGATTTGTTTTCAAAATTAAAAGCCAAATCTAAAAACCTTTGAGAAAACACTTGCCAAAATTATCGTCATTTTCTTTTAGTTTTACAAAACTATTATATAAGAATGACCTCTTCTAAAATAAATTGTTTTCAAAACTCAAAACGCCTTTCAAACCATACTTCAAAACCCTTATGTTACCTCAACATTTCTTTCCGGTTTGAATGACTTTTCTTTGAAAATTCACTTTTTCTAAATTAAAGGTAATTTGCAAAACCTAAAACACAACTTTGAATGATTTCTTTTAAAAACAAAAGAGGGTCAGTGTCCAGGCGTCTAGACTTATCCCACCGTATAAACAAATTCGGTAATCGACGATAAGTGGGAGGTCGGGAATCCCATGTTTTAGGAGATCACAGCACAGATAAATCGGCCAGCGAGCAAGGTGGCATCCTCCTATAATAGTTAACAATATTGAACAAACGAGTCATCGATCCGAGAAAGAAAAGGACAACCTTTGAAAATAACAGTCGAATATATATATGAGCGTGTCTTAGACACACACAAATTATATATGTACTATTATTTTAAGAATTTTTATTAATGACAGTTTTAGCACTTCACTTTTTTCATTAATGAATTTTTGACATTTCACCATTTTATTAATATATATATATATATATATATATATATATATATTTATATTATGTATAGAAGTTGATTCATAACAAATAATAATTATAGATTTATTTCTAATTAGCATATTTATGCCATCCATTTATAGATTCTATGGTCATGCATGATTTAAAAAAAAATTGTGATATAACACTGTGTTACAATAAGAGAGCTGTGTATTTAAATCGTCAAATTTTATAACGAATAGAAGAAAATGTGGTGGTGATATACAGGCTTATAGTCACAATTCACTATGAATCAACTCGTGGTGATATCTAGGCTTATAATCACAATTTACAATCGAATCATCTCTCTCTCTATACATAAATATATATATATACACACACATATATATATACATATATATATATATTATATTAATTCCATGGTCCGCGTAGGCTGAATGGGGGTTGGTGAAGGGGAGTTCTTTACCAAACACACACACATCTGGATGGAGTATTTCAATCAACTGTTTCAATGGATAAATAAATATAAATATAGTCAAATTTATGGCCTCCAGCCACTAATCCCTTAACTAAGACCCTTCTTTCAAACTCTTGTTCGGTGGTTCCTTATCAATATATCCATGATCTCTCTCTCTCTCTCTCTCTCTCTCTCTCTCTCTCTCTATATATATATATATATATATATATGACTAAAAGACAAATTGCACCCCAAACTTTACTCATATGTTGACTTTTGACCCTAAACTAAAAAACGTATCTAAGTACACCCTAAACTTCATATATGCGTAACAAAATGCACCCTCCGTACATTTAGCCGGTCAAAAGTGACCGGCTAAGGCACTGAGGTCAAAAGTAGTAAAGTTTGGGGTGCAATTTGTCTTTTAGTCTAATAATAATAATAATAATAATAATAATAATAATAACAGTAATAATAATAACAATAATAATAATAATAATAATAATAATAACAATAATAATAATAATAATACCGATAATAATAAAAATAATAATAATAATAATAATAATAATACCGATAATAATAATAACGTTAATAATAATAATAATTATAATACCGATAATAATAATAATAATAATACTAATAATAATACCGATAATAATAATAATACATATAATAATAATATTTATAATTTTTATATTTTATAATTTCCTTAATTATATTTGCTAATAATAATATCAAACCTCATTTGATATTAATTATAAAAATCAATTATTGGATACTATTATCTGTATTATTATTATTATCGGTATTATTATTAGTATTATTATTATTGTTATTATTATTATTATTAACGGTATTATTATTATCGGTATTATTATTATTATTATTATTATTATTATTATTATCGGTATTATTATTATTATAACAAATAATGCATTGTATCATTATTTGTATTATTATTATTATCGGTATTATTATTAGTATTATTATTATTATTGTTATTATTATTATTATTATTATTAACGGTATTATTATTATCGGTACTATTATTATTATTATTATTATGATTATCGGTATTATTATTATTATTATAACAAATAATGCATTGTATCATTATTTGTATCCAATAATTGATTTTTATAATTAATATCAAATGAGGTTTGATATTATTATTAGCAAATATAATTAAGGAAATTATAAAATATAAAAATTATAAATATTATTATTATCTGTATTATTATTATTATCGGTATTATTATTAGTATTATTATTATTATTATTATTATCGGTATTATAATTATTATTAGTATTATTATCGATATTATTTGTATCGGTATTATTATTATTATTATTTTTATTATTATTATTATTATTATTATTGTTATTATTATTACTGTTGTTATTATTATTATTATCATTAGACTAAAAGACAAATTGCACCCCAAACTTTACTACTTTTGACCTCAGTGCCTTAGCCGGTCACTTTTGACCGGCTAAATGTACGGAGGGTGCATTTTGTTACGCATATATGAAATTTAGGGTGCACTTAGATACGTTTTTTAGTTTGGGGTCAAAAGTCAACATATGAGTAAAGTTTGGGGTGCAATTTGTCTTTTAGTCTATATATATATATATATATATATATATATGTATATGTGTGTCTTGCAAAATGTATGCAAAAACTTCTCATGAGAAATTTGATTGATATTGTAGTTTTGCCAAACAACAAACAATGATCTCATTGCACCCACTAAAATTATGAATAATGTCTCCATGTATATCGAGGTTAGTCAAAACGTATGTCAACAGTCGTGCACCTAGACAAAGAAAATAATAAGTGAATTTTAATTTTGAATTAGAGTCGTGTACTGTTTTATCTATGTAGTCTAATTTATCATGATATGATCAATGTACTATTTTTTCTCTGGCGAATGCACAATTAATACACAACTGATAATAAATATAGAAATAAATACTCTTTTGTTATTGTTCTCAATAATATGATTTGTATGTTGTAGATTATTAAAATTATATTTATTTAAGATTTTCCTTTTTATATTTATATTTATTATTCTCCTTTTGTCTCAACATTTTTCAAATCACAAACATACTCTTAAAACATTAAGTACTCGTTATCAAGTGGTAATGATATTATTATATATATTTTTAGTACGTACAAATTATGAGTTTAAAATACTAAAAACTGTGATATCAGGAATTACTTAATAAACACCTAAAAGATAATTCAATAAAGCTAGGGTATTAGTAAAATAAAAAAAATTGAGAAAATCAATATTGCAAATGTATTTATGGGCCAATATTAGATGAGACAATCATATATTTAATTATGTCAAAATAAGAATGAGAACGGGTCAATATTTTTGATGGTAACCAGACCATGAAAATTAGTGGTTACAATTCGTTGAACAGATTAAAATTCATGTGTAGTCCTGCTAAATTAAAGTTTGTACCATAATTAGGAAATCCAACAACCACACACACACACACACACACACACATATATATATATATATAGGGACTTAAAAATATGACATATAGTCTAACCTAAATTTGTATTTAACGTATGAGACATATTTTATCGTGAATTTCTCATATACTGAAAATATCGGTTGCCTCACCAACCCATGGAGGGAGAGGAGAAGAGAGAAATGTTGGTGGTGGTGGTTGGTGGTGAGCATGACTTATGCAACCTCAACAACCCCGTCCAATATTTGCTTTATATTTTTTCAAAGACATTTTTTTATTTGTAGTTTTTTGGCATGTCTTTTTAATGTGATAAAAAAAAAAGTTGGACAAGGTTAGCTTTCTTAGTCAAATAATGATGTGTTTAAAATATTTTTAAAGATTGCTCAGTTAAAACTTAAAAGCAATGATTGGGAGAGAGAGAGAGAGGGAGAGAGAGTAATGTATTGTGATCCAATTACTAGGGTCAAATACAGAAACCACTACTATTTTGTCTAAACAATAACTCTAGATCTGGGAATATCAAACAGACTCTCTCCTAAATCTCTTTTCTTTTAGTCTTTATTATATAATAATAATAATTTATTCTTCTTTTTAATTGTTTTTTTTGTGGAATTTGTTTTTTTGAATGAAATGATTGATTTCTTTTATTTGTTTTGAGAGAGTTTCACTATTATATTGTGAGATTTTTACTTTCTCCATTTTGAAGATTATTTTTTTCTTTTATAAATTTTTTTCGGTGCATATATATAGATTAATGATGAGAGATTATTTAAATTTGAATTTGTTTTTTTGTTACTCATATTGAAAAATTGCTCGAATGTATATATTCTATTATTTATTTTTAGAATATAATTATTTTGCAGGAGTACCTATAATATTCACCATTTGTTGTTACGATTTGCTCTCTTCCCGATTACCTATTATTTTGTTTGTCATACTATTTTAATTATTTTAATCGTAATTTTTTAATCTCTTGCAACATATTATAATTTTCAACATATTTTAATCTATTATAATATTTGATCAAGTAAAGGTAATGCATGCAAAAAAAAATTTCTTCAAGATGTGCAATATTATCCATACAATTGGAAGCATAAGCTAGTAAAAACTACTAAAGAGGGAACGAGAGTTTAGCGGTTTCTAACCGAAAAAGTATTAATAATATCGTACTTCTCGTATACATAATTGTGTCAAATATAAAATGTATAATTGTAAGAGACCAAATGTGATAACCTAATATGTAGACATATTTCTGTAAAGTTAAAAGATTTTAAATTAAATAAGATGTACGCTATATGAAAAAAGTAAATTTCCTTAAGTTTCTCCCGAAACTCCCCTCGCGAGCTCCTTTTGATATTTCTTTGCCTTAAGATAAAATGTATTTCTATAATCCAATTATAATAAAATAGCTTCTCAAAAAAATAAAAATAAAATAAAATTGAGAAAGAGCAAGATGAAAAACAATTATAAAAAAAAAAAGAACAATGAGTTTACTCTCTCTCTCTCTCTCATCAAATAAGGACTTTACTTTTCATAAACAATATTCCATTGGAAATTAAGTGAACCTTTCCATGAAGTTTAGAAAAATAATTAATAAATGTGGGGGAACAAAAGAACAAGCTCCTATGACATCATCTTAATTACCAACTAAAGACAGATTGGATTAATTAGAATTGGGGTTGGTAGGTTTCTCCAGTAGGTGAAGTACTGAAGTGGATTTATTAACAAAAGCAATAATTAAATTTAAATTGCAATTATCTCATTTTCGCTTACGTGTGCAATAATTAATATTCCCTCCGTCCCAAATTAATTGCATTTCTAGGACTTTTTAAAGTCAAATTGACTATTTTTAAAACTAATCTTTTTACTATTTTTGCTAACATATAGGTGAATATATTATAACCAAAAGAAAGTATATACAATTTATTATTAATTTCAATTTTTATAATTTTAGAAATATATTTATATATGCTTAATTATTAATTTTAAAAATAGTCAATTTGACTTAAAAAAGTCCTAGAAAAGCAATTAATTTGGGACGGAGGGAGTAATTAATTAGTTAATTAAACAGTCTTGCCAACTGAAAAATTGTTAGTAATTTTGATTGCGCAAATTAATATTCATACCATTGTGATTAACAATATGTAATGTCTGTTAAGAAACCTCTTTAAGTAGATAAATGGGTGTTAGCTCAACAATACAAAATAAAAAGTCTAATCTGATTATATCTATATACATTAGCAGTTGCAACAACACCTTCAGAAAGCCACATTGATACACCAACATATTAAACTCTTTTTATTATGAATAGTCTATTAGGAGTATCTCGATTTAAATAACAATTTAAATAATAATAACGTGTAAATACAATTTAACAATTTTTGTTTCTCTCTACTATCCTCAAGCCTATGCTTGTTTAAAAATAATGAATTGGATAACGTTATTTGTACTAATTTATTATCGCTATGGTTTATTTTATTTCATTATTAGTATGTTATTTAATCTTATGGACTATATTTTATCATTTTTAAAACCATTTAATGATAGATTATAATCTTAAGTGGAAAGATAGTATTATATAATCTCCCTTTTCAAATATCAAATGAATTTAGAAATAATCACAAATAGTCCATAGATTTTACAACAGACTAATCATGAAATAAATTTATCAGTTTTGTAAACAAACGCAGTCAAGTGTGTTAAATCTAGTTTTATTATATTTTTTCAACATGTATTATTTTAAGCAACATTTATTACTCTAATAACGTTATTTTTATTCTAACAATATCAATCCGCTTTGAAGCGAGGACTCTAAATATTTATAATTGGTTGAGAATTTGGTTGGTTTCCAGATATAGAGACAAGGGAAAAGTGCAAATAAGTCAATACTCCACCAGCAGATTATATGTAGCAGTAGTCATTATTTCTAAAAGTTCTAAAATTGGTATTGCTATTAACAACTTGGTCGAGATATTGCTATAAATTGGTCATTCCTAGTAACAGTTTGAAAGTATATGTGATTGAGAAATACTCCTTTGTTTTTATAAATACTCCAATTTGTTCTACACTAATAAAATATATTTTTTTTACCATTTATATAAAAAGAAAAAGGAAATAATGTGTCATTGTGACGCACTAACCGTTGTACCTAAAATAATTTACAACTGTCATTTTAAATATAATCTGTCTATAAAAATAATTGTATTTGTTCGGTTAATTTCTTTTCTTAAAATTTATATAAAACATATAAATATATTTTCTTTCAAATTATATTTTATTTGAAGTCAAACATTTATTATGAACTTTTTTAATTAAAATATTATGTCTAAATGCGTCTTGCAAACCTTATTACAATCAATTCTCTACACTTTTCTACCTTTCTTGAAGGAAAAAAAAAACTCTAATGCACATAATATTCTTATAATTAATAATGACCACCGATAGTGTCATAACAATAAGTGCCGTGAAAGTATAAAATATTGTTAAATATATATTTACTAATAACATAAAAATTACTCTGCTATTATCAACGACCTTAATAATTTCTGAATCCAGATACTTTCACGTCACAAATTAATGTTCAACTAACATTAGTTGATTTGTTCCTAATGTAGCCGCTTTTGACCTAGTTTTACAATGTTACTGAGGAATCATTCTTCAAAAAATAAAACAAAATAAAAAGTGGGTAATAAGGAATTAAAATAACTCATTCAAACCAAAAGAAGTGAACAAAACAAAATGATTGGGATGCACAAAATTAATTGAAAATTACTACTAGTACTAAACAGAATAGTTTATGTACATCATTAATTGTAAAGCTCAGAAGTCTTCAATACTTGACATTTTCAAGGTTAGAACGTTACCCTGCAATGAATTGAAACAAACCAATTATATAATCTTGCCGGCCACGTTTATAGCATGATCTTTTATTGTGATTTGTGACCACGTTAATTAAAATAAAAATAAATAAAATTTCATCAGGACTAAAATGAAAATTTCATCCTTTAATTTTTACGTTTTTTTACGAAGTATTAATTTTTATTTTATAGCAAAACTCACCCTCAACTTAAATTAGTAGTAAAAAAAAGGACTACAACTGTCGACAGGACCAATTTTGTTTAAAAAAATTTATGAACCGACAGAAAACAGGTCACGTGAGTTTCATATGTGCAAATTAAATTAAAGTCAAATTAGTCATTAGTCACATGCATTAATATGGGAAAATTACTCTTTTATGTTAATTAATTTTGCTAATTATTTTATTTGGGATAATTGATTAGGTTAAATATTTTATTTGAGTTAATTAATTGTTTGTTTTTGATATTTAGTTAATTAATGATATGACATGCATACCCGAAAAATTAGTGAGACGTGTAAGAATAAAAAATATTTTTTAAATGAAATTTAACATTTTAATTAGGTAAAATGACAAAAATGTAAAAAGAATATATATACGTAACTAATTTAAACATTACTTTGACATCAATATGTACTCGCGGAAGATCACATGGCCTGTTTTTCGTTCAAAAAGTCTAACTTCTGTTAATTTTTTTTTTACTGAAATTGGTTTTGCGATCCCTTTTTTAGTACTGATGTAAGTTTGAGCTTGAATTTTACTGTAATAATAATTTAAAAACAAGTTCATAAAAATTAAACAAATTAGATGATAATTTTCATCATAAAAAAGGGAAAGATTTTTATATATATATATACACACACACACCCCAATGACTGTGGCTGCGGATTATTTCATCATAAAAAAGGGAATTTTTTTTTTATAATAAATTTACAAAAACTATGCAATTAGGTACATGATAAATGTAGTTCATATTTTACTAATTGTATTTCATTATATAATAATCTCTTTATTATGATTCGTATGTTGTTATATACTCCTGTCTTAAAATGGAGATGTCTCATTACCTGGCTAATTAAATTGCTGTGGAGTTAATTAATTATGATATTACTCCTATATTTGGAGACATGGGGAATAAGTAGTATAATCTATAATGTATTGAGTTTTTATGAGATCCAAAAACTAGTTGCTTTAAAAATCTTAGATGAGAACACACGTTAATTGTTTTCTCCTTCTTCTTTTTTTTTGGTTCATATGTTAGCCGCCTCTCATCTTTATTTTGGTTTCTATTTATTTATCTCTTAAATATAAAATACGGTGGCTTGTTCGTTTGGTTGTGTTGGTGCAATTGAAAAATTCGTTTGAATAATTTTTAAGCACTAAATGCATTATACCATTTTTAGTGTGATTGGTTTAGATATTAATAACTACGTTTTGTCAATTTTAAAAACTTGCATTTCGAAGAACAAAATCCTAATGCATTTAAAGTTCAAAAATATCAAAAACTCCAAAAATTCATCTCTACTAATAACTAGGGGTGTAAACGGATATATACGGATCCGGATACAGTAGTATCCGTATCCGTTTATTTACGGATACCTTTAAACCGAATACGGATAATATTCTTTTTTTTCCGAATACGAATAATATCCGCTTTTTCTCGACTACGGATGGGAACGAATACGAATTTTTCGGTTACCATTTACAGTCCTAACTATAACTAGAATAAGAAAAAAAAAATGAGTTTTAAAGTATATTTTATTAATGAATGAATGTTAATTTATTTATTTTTAATAAATAGTTAAATACAATAATCAATATTCTAAATTACAATTCAAATAAGTTTTTATCATTTTTGAAATCCTAAATTTCAAAATGAATGTTCTACTTATTAATATTTAGATGTCCATTAATAAGTAGATGTCTATTTTATGTGTGTGGAGTAATATTATAGTGTGTATGAATATTTATAATTTATAATTAGATTCAAAAGTTTACATTAAATATTTAATTATTTTTTCTCAAATACTTGACTAAAACTTTAATAATATATTTATTGAGACTTTTATTTATAATTTACCCTCAATACATAGATTATAATTTACATAGACTAGCGCATGTGTGTGTGAATATTTATTTATTATATAAGGAATGTCACTTACAAAAAATTATTTTGCTTATTATATAATAATTAATATATATACATATATATATATATATATATATATATATAAGTTATTTAGATACGAATTCGGATTCGGATTCGAATCCGGATATCCGCTATCTGCCGAATATATTTATGGTCGGATGTTTAACGAATACGAATACGCCTATATCCGTATTCGTATCCGTTTATTTGCATATACGTTTAAACCTAATACGGATATATCTGTTTTTTTTTCAAATACGAATAATATTCGCTTTTTTCCGAATACGAATGCAGACGAATACATACAGACGAATACGAATTTTCCGGTTACCATTTACAGCCCTACAGTAATAACAGTAATTCATCTCTTTGAACACTTGTACAGTCTTCCCACATGAAAAAAAATAGTAATTTAATATTTTCTGACAAATTTGTTTTGTCATAAATCTTATAGGACTGCATATATACTTACTTAATTAGTTAATTGTAATAAATTCAAAGTCGTATAAGTAATTTATACACTAAAGATTTAATGATCAATTTTTAGCGAATGACTACTGAACTTCTGGACCATAGAAAAGCAATAAATAAATCAAAAAATGATTTGAATATTGGAATTGGATACTTTCAAGATTACAAGTTACAACGCTCAATGAAGTGAAAAACAATAGTATTTCTTTATGGTCAAAATTCAGGTGGCGTTGCGCGTTCACAGCCTCTCACCAACCCACTCTCTCTCTCTCTCTCTCTCTCTATATCTCTCTCTCTCTATACATACATACAAATATAAATAAATAAATATTATACAATTACGACCTTATATTATACATTTTTTTCTATAATTATCTAAATAAAAGGCCTATTTTAAACTGCCTAATATGTAAAAAAAAACAGGCACCATTTAAGACTTTCTCTTCCCATGCACCTATCATCAACAACTTTCCATATCCAACGTGTCATCATCCCAACCGTCCATTCCCATGAGAATCAAACGGCCACCTTCACTTTCCAACTAACACATATATCCGGCTGCCCACCCCCACCACCACCACTCTATTTAAACCAAGCTTAAGCCCCTCAACCATCTCAGGAAATTCAGCTTAAGCAATTTCCACAAATACATTTGATCACATTATAATTCTCTCTTGTAGATTCACACATTTTGTTTTATTTTATTTATTTTTCGTCTCGATTTTACTGTCCAAATGAACGGCCACGTGAAAAACGACATTTTATGCATCGAAAATGACCCATTGAACTGGGGCATGGCGGCGGAGTCCCTAAAAGGGAGTCACCTAGATGAGGTGAAGCGGATGGTGGAGGAGTACCGGAAGGCGGTGGTCCGGCTAGGCGGAGAAACGCTCACGATAGCTCAGGTGGCGGCGATAGCCTCCCGGGACACCGGAGTGCAGGTGGAGCTGTCGGAGGCTGCTCGGGCCGGCGTGAAGGCTAGTAGTGATTGGGTGATGGATAGCATGAATAAAGGGACAGATAGTTATGGTGTGACAACTGGTTTTGGTGCAACTTCTCATAGGAGGACTAAACAAGGGGGAGCTCTTCAAAAGGAGCTTATAAGGTAAAATTCAATTAAGTTAAATTAAATTAAAATGGTATTTAGTTTATATCATAATCATTTATTATTATTATTTTTACTTTTATGTAATAATATTTACTCCCTCGTTCTTCTGTCTTTTTACCGAGACAAAATTTTGTTCTTTTTTATAATTTTATCAATCGTGTGTAGATTTAAAGAAAAAACTAAATGACTTAATTTTTAATATTATCCCTAACTATTGAATATTAATTTATTTATTTTTCATCTTTATAATGAATTTTAAAAGACGATTTGGAGATTTTATATTCAATTAATTTAATCAGTTAGACAAAAGAAACAAATAACATTTTTAAATGTACTTTCTCCTAAAACATCATTTAAAAGAGAACAAAAGAATAATATAATTAGGGTCTTTATAGTCTTTCAATTTGAGGGGTAGGTGGTTTCTTAAAGAGGTGAACATAAATGTCCATTATTAGGTGGGATTTTCACCAGTTTGCTGATTAAATCTGAGATTATGACACCTTAGTTAGAATTTATTGAATCTAATCGTAGATGTTATGCTACTCATATATTTTTGAAAGTTTAAAAAATTCAATACATTGTATAATTTGTAATTTGTGAATTTTACGTGTATGAAGTTATAAAATACCAAATTTATATAATATTATCTAATACAAATAAATTGTACCAAACAAGCATTAAAACATTATAAAATAGTATAAACTAACACATTATAGGAGTAGCTTGTAAATTTCACTTATAGGAGTAGCTGTTTTATTATTTAAAAATCAAATCCCTATAATGGATCTCAACGAATGGAGTAGTTTATTTGGATAGTGCATTTCAATCTCTAGATCTGCTTATTGTGGTCCAAGTGGAGAAATGGACAAGCATAACTTTTTAAACCTTCAGCTGGCCTGGAATAGTTTGGGCCCACATTTGTTATTAAAAATGTAAATAAAATCTGTTCAAACATTTGGGCTTCCAAAACTTGCCAACAAATGACTTTTTTTTTGTTGAAAAAATAGCATATTTTCCAACCAACTTCTCAATTTTATTTTTTTGGAATTATTATTATATCCATAGTGACATCTTCATGTACAAAACAAAGTTGCTAATAATATTCATGAAATTTTTGTTGCAACAGATTCTTAAATGCAGGAATTTTTGGGAACGAGACCGAGTCGAGCCACACGCTGCCGCATTCGGCTACTCGGGCGTCAATGCTTGTGAGAATCAACACCCTTCTTCAAGGATACTCCGGCATAAGATTCGAGATCTTAGAAGCCATTACCAAGTTGCTTAATAATAACATTACCCCATGTTTGCCCCTCCGTGGCACAATCACGGCCTCGGGTGACTTGGTCCCTCTATCGTACATTGCTGGGCTTTTAACAGGTCGGCCCAATTCCAAAGCTGTTGGCCCTACTGGAGAATCACTCGATGCTTCCACGGCCTTTTCCCTTGCGGGAATTGAATCGGGCTTTTTTGAGTTGCAGCCCAAAGAAGGCCTAGCACTAGTGAATGGCACTGCAGTTGGTTCTGGCATGGCTTCCATGGTTCTTTTCGAAGCCAATATTCTAGCAGTTTTCTCGGAGGTTTTGTCAGCCCTTTTTGCGGAAGTTATGCAAGGAAAGCCCGAATTCACTGATCATTTGACCCATAAATTGAAGCATCACCCGGGCCAAATTGAGGCTGCAGCAATTATGGAACACATTTTAGATGGAAGCTCTTATGTTAAAGAAGCTCAAAAAATCCATGAAATGGACCCCTTACAAAAGCCTAAGCAAGACCGTTACGCCCTCCGAACCTCGCCCCAATGGCTAGGCCCGCACATCGAGGTGATCCGAGCATCCACAAAGTCCATCGAACGAGAGATAAACTCCGTTAACGACAACCCATTAATCGATGTCTCGAGGAACAAGGCCTTACATGGAGGAAATTTCCAAGGCACCCCAATTGGCGTGTCCATGGACAACACTAGACTAGCCATTGCCTCAATAGGCAAACTCATTTTCGCTCAATTCTCGGAGCTAGTAAATGACTTCTACAACAACGGGCTGCCCTCAAATTTATCCGGCGGCCGAAATCCAAGCTTGGATTACGGGTTCAAAGGGGCTGAAATAGCAATGGCCTCGTATTGCTCCGAGCTCCAATTCCTAGCCAATCCAGTCACAAATCATGTACAAAGCGCGGAGCAACATAACCAAGATGTGAACTCATTGGGCTTAATTTCGTCCCGAAAAACAGCCGAGGCTGTGGATATATTGAAGCTAATGACTTCAACTTGGTTGGTGGCCTTATGCCAAGCTATTGATTTGAGGCATTTGGAGGAAAATTTGAAACACATAGTGAAAAACACAGTTAGCCAAGTGGCTAAAAAAGTACTCACCACGGGGCACAACGGGGATCTTCACCCTTCCAGGTTCTGCGAAAAGGACTTACTTAAAGTGGTCGACCGAGAACATGTGTTTTCGTACATTGATGACCCCTGCCTTGGCACGTACCCATTAATGCAGAAGTTGAGGCAAGTTTTAGTGGAGCACGCATTAATCAACGTACAAGGAGAGAAGGATTCGAGCACTTCAATATTCCAAAAAATCGGAATTTTTGAGGAGGAACTAAAAGCCCTTTTGCCTAAAGAAGTCGAAAATGCTAGGTGTGAAATCGAGAGCGGAAGGCCTTTAATTTCTAACCGTATCAGCGAATGTAGATCATATCCTTTGTACAAAGTTGTGAGGGAGGAGTTGGGGGCCGGATTTCTGACCGGAGAGAAAATCCGATCGCCGGGGGAGGAGTTTGATAAGGTGTTCTCAGCAATGTGTGCCGGAAAATTGATTGATCCATTGCTTGATTGCTTGAAGGAATGGGATGGTGCTCCTCTGCCTATTTGTTGATTAAGCTAGCTCTATAATATTATTTACATTTCAAATTGTTCTTTGTAAAAGTTACACACTTGTTTCATGTTGTATGCAACTCAAAATTGTGATTTAAATGATGTTTCTTAAATCTCTTCTTTGTAAGCTCTTTTTTAATTTTTTTTTAAATATCTGTTCATGTTTTGGTTGAACAGCAAATGTAATATGTCTCATGAATGAATTGAGTACTCTTTTGCATTTGAATGTTTTTTCGGAGCTGACCATTAAGTGCTTTCAATAATTCTACGGCGACATTGGCCTTGGCGACATTCTAGCGATATTTTTTTTTTGGTTTTTTTTTGTTTTGACTTTCAAATAATTTATATGATTTATTGGAACAAATTTTTTTTAATAAAAAAACAGTGATTTAGGTGTAATTTGTAATTCAAAACAAAAAAAAAAATGTGGCTAGAATGTTGCCAAGACCAATGTGGCCGTAGAAGAGCTCAAGTGCTTTTTGTTCAGCATGGATTATCTTGATTTTAGGTAGTTCGTGATTTAGATTTATGAGATTTAAATTATGTAATAAAATAATAGAAAAAAAAAGAAGAGGAAAAAGCTCTTACCAACCTTCAAAGACTAGGTGGATTGTGGTAGTTGAAGTTGATGGTAATGGTCTACATGTTGGCCGCCAATGGATATTTTCTATTTTTTTTTAAAAAAAATTATTTGTTAGTCTTTTTGGAGAATAACAAACAATTTATTATTTTTAAATTGTCGTAATTATCATACCAAAAGGTTTGAATGAATGGAAAAGCAGAATTTGGCCACCAAATTCCAGCCCAAGCAGGAGGGATCAGGAGGCGTTAGACACTTTTAGTATAAGTAGCAGGTTAACAAAAAGCAAGAGAGTGAGGGAGGGAAAAAAAGAGTGATGGTAATATTTGTAATAAAAAATTTTGGTATCAAAGTGTCAAATATTTCGGCAATAATATTTGTTGGATAGATCTCATGTGATTGGTTATACTATAAATTATTATTAAAATATTTAATACTATGTCATTAGAGATCCATTTGAAACTCTTAGCATTACTCAAAATAAAAGAGTGATGTTAGGGTCTCAAAATTTTAGTATCAAAGTGTCTCAAATATTGTCACAATAATATTTATTGGGTAAATCTCATGTGATTGACTATAATATAAATTATCATTAAAATATTTAATTTTATGTCATTTGAAACCTATTTAAGACTAAAAAATTGAGACTTTTAGCAATCTTCGAAGAAAAAAAAAACCGATTACTGAAAAGAAAAATAAAATAAAAAAGTTAACCCGTTAGTGCAGAGCTAACAGAAATGTAGGAAAACTAACAGGCTTATTCTCTTTTAGACAAGTAAGATATATAAGATATTTTTTATTATGAGATATAATATTCTTTCCGTTCTATATTATTTTATTACTGTTGATTTTTTTGAAGTCAATTTAAGAGTTTTTTAAATTTAAAATTGACATAGATTCTTTTTATTTTAATCCATACAATGATTAAATATTGTAAACTGTCTCAAAATTATTACTTATTATAAGAATTATTATTTCATAATGTTTAATGAGTTATCTCAATTTTAAGTAAAATGTCTCAAATTGACTTTTAAAAATTAATAATTATCATTATAACATTACAAGACTATTCAATACACTGTTCATATCAGAAATCAAATTCTAATTTATAAAAATAAATTATATTACAGAGAATTATATTTTAAATGATCTTTATTATATAAATATTATACCGTTACGGCCTTATATTATACACTTTTTTCTATAATTATCTAAATTAACGGCCTATTTTAGACTGCCTATTTTAGACTGCCTGCAATCAGAATATGTAAAAAATGAGCCACCATTTAAGACTCTTTCCCTTCCCATGCACCTATCATCAACAACTTTCCATATCCGACGTGTCATCGTCCCAATCGTCCATTCCCATGACAATCAAACGGCCACCTTCACTTTCCAACTAACACATATATCCGCCTACCCACCCCCCGCCACCACCACTCTATTTAAACCAAGCTTAAGCCCCTCAACCATCTCAGGAAATTCAGCTTAAGCAATTTCCACTAATACATTTGATCACATTATAATTCTCTCTTGTAGATTCACACATTTTATTTTATTTTATTTATTTTTCGTCTCGATTTTATTGTCCAAATGTACGGCCACGTGAAAAACTACATTTTATGCATCGAAAATGACCCATTGAACTGGGGCATGGCGGCGGAGTCCCTAAAAGGGAGTCACCTAGATGAGGTGAAGCGGATGGTGGAGGAGTACCGGAAGGCGGTGGTCCGGCTAGGCGGAGAAACGCTCACGATAGCTCAGGTGGCGGCGATAGCCTCCCGGGACACCGGAGTGAAGGTGGAGCTGTCGGAGGCTGCTCGGGCCGGCGTGAAGGCTAGTAGTGATTGGGTGATGGATAGCATGAATAAAGGGACAGATAGTTATGGCGTAACAACTGGTTTTGGTGCAACTTCTCATAGGAGGACTAAAGAAGGGGGAGCTCTTCAAAAGGAGCTTATAAGGTAAAATTCAAGTAAGTTAAATTAAATTAAATGGTATTTAGTTTATATCATTATCATGAATTATTATTATTATTTTTACTTTTATGTAGTAATATTCATTAGCAAAATCTGGGGGGGTGGGGGGGGGGGGGGTCATGTGACCCCCTACAGCCTACCAATATGGGACTAAAGAAAAATAGGCACTTGGTTATTTTATTTAAGGAGTCATTTTATAAAAAAACTTTCCTTAGACTTGGATATTCTAAACAATTTGGGGCTTAGTCACTTAAGTTTGATTGTCTTCATATATTGAAGAGAGTTCCTTTTATAAATGATATTCCCTCCGTCCCAAATTAATTGCATTTCTAGAACTTTTTAAAGTCAAATTGACTATTTTTAAAACTAATCTTTTTACTATTTTTGCTAACATATAGGTGAAGATATTATAACCAAAAGAAAGTATATACAATTTATTACTAATTTCAATTTTTATAATTTTAGAAATATATTTATATATGCTTAATTATTAATTTTAAAAATAGTCAATTTGACTTAAAAAAGTCCTAGAAAAGCAATTAATTTGGGACGGAGGGAGTACTTCCTTAAGACTTTTATCTTTTAAACAATGTGAGACTTCGCTATTAGGATGCCACCAACTCCAATATCAATTCATATGTGTTTCTCCACCTGAAATCTTAAAGTCTCACTTTGGTTATCCATGTTATCTTATCTTATTTTTGTTTCATAAATAGAAGGGAGTTCAAGTACAAACTTATACCTGAAATCTTAAAGTCCCACATTGGTTACTCATGTTATCTTATCTTACTTTTGTTTCATAAATAGAAAGGAGTTCAAGTACAAAATTATTTAACCTTCAGAAGATTAAAGACATTAATGAAATTATTCTTTTTTTTGGGATGATGCTTCTATTTCCATCTAAATGCATAAAAAATCACTCAAATCTTTTGCATTATTAATGTTACAATTTATACCATCATGAACATAGATCAATACACTTTAGTATGAAACGGAGATGGTCAGTAGGAACAAACATCGAATTTTAACTGTTTTAACTCCAAATTCGTTGAGTATTAATATGATAGTCATATGTGTTTCTCCACCTGAAATCTTAAAGTCCCACATTGGTTATCCATGTTATCTTATCTTACTTTTGTTTCATAAATAGAAGGAAGTTCAAGTACAAAATTATTTAGTAAAGTATGAAAGGGTTTAATCTGTTTGGGTTTGGCTAAGGCCAGGCTAGCAGGCCTTCTCAAACCAAATTTTGACCTCCCTATAATAATGTTCTGGTTTCGCCACTAGTAATATTTACTCCCTTGTTCTTTTTTATCTGTCCTTTTACCGAGGCAAAATTTTTTTCTTTTTAGATTTCAAGAAAAAAACTAAATGACTTAGTTTTTAATGTTATCCCTAACTATTAAATACTAGTTTGTTTATTTTTCATCTTTATAATGAATTTTTGAAAGACGATATTGAGATTTTATATTTAATTAATTTAATCAGTTAGACAAAAGAAACAAATAATATTTTTAAATGTACTTTCTCCTAAAACAGGAAAATCTTCTTTAAATTTGTCCAAGATCTTTGGAATTCGTTTATTTCTCGCGATCATTTAAAAAAGAACAAAGAGAATAATATAATTAGGGTCTTTATAGTCTTTCAATTTGAGGGGTAGGTGGTTTCTTATAGAGATGAACATATATGTCCATTATTAGGTGGAATTTTCACCAGTTTGCTCTGATTATGAATTGATTAATATAATTAAAAAATTTACTTTTTACCGTTGACGATTATCACTGAGATTATGATACCATAACAATAGAATTTTTTGAATCAATAGTAGATCTTATGCCAGTCATATCTTAATTTAAAGATACTTTTGAAAGTTTAAAAAATTCAATACATTGTACAATTTGTAATTTGTGAATTTTATGTGTATGAAGTTATAAAATACCAAATTTATATAATATTATCTAATACAAATAAATTGTACCAAACAAGCATTAAAACATTATAAAATAGTATAAACTAACACATTATAGGAGTAGCTTGTAAATTTCACTTATAGGAGTAGCTGTTTTATTATTTAAAAATCAAATCCCTATAATGGATCTAAATGAATGGAGTAATTTATTTGGATGACTGCATTTCAATCTCTAGATCTGCTTAAGTGGAGAAATGGACAAGCATAACTTTTTTGGGTTCTTTACACTAATATATAACAATTATAAAAAAATTACAAGATTAGTGCACTAACAAAATAATTATAAAAAGAGTGCAAAATAATAACCCCTCATTTTCTCTCTCCTCCACTCGAAATGGATACCTTCCTCCTCTACTGCCCATCCTCCATGGCCAAACGACCTTGCTGCTCCTCCTCCGTCGCCGCTCCAGATTCCCCAATCATATCATTATAAAATTTTAATTCCAGCTCCCCAAGGAATTCCGGCAACGATCATATAGAAATGGACGCTCTATTGAATCTTTCTTATCTCTCTCCGATTCCCCAACCTCTTCTCTCGACCTCTCTTTCGACCTCTTTTTTGACCTGTGTTGAGCGCCTATGCGTTTGAAATCAGAATGTGCGAGAAAGGTTGAGCGCTTATACGTGTTTGGTTACCGTCATGTACATGTGTGGTTACCTTCATATATGTGTTTGATTACCTTCAAATCTGGCCGTGCTCAATCGCCTAGGCGCTTGAATTAGACCAGTTGGTAGCCAAACTGTCATACAAAGGTAACCATTTTAATTTTTGTGGGTAACTAATTTTTTTTCCATAGTGCAGTTGGTAGCCAAACCTTAATATAAAGGTAACCAATTCAGTTTTATTGTGTTACCAATTAATTATAAAAAAGATATTATAGCATTTTTTTTTCATAGTGCAATTATTAGCCAAACCTTCATAGAAAAGTAATCAATTCAATTTTATTGGGTTACCAATTAATTATAGAAAATCAATTATAGACACCTCCTTATCCTCTCTCTCCCTCCTTGTCTCCACAACTGCAGAAGAAACAATGTGAAAAGAATTCTCAGGGCTACCAATATATTAAATATAGCTAGCTAGAGAGAAAAAGAAAAGAAAAGAGACCCACAACAGATTAAATCGGTAACTGCCGATTTTACATTGCACAAAGTGTTCTGGCCATAGAGTCTATTCATAAACATAATTATATACACAGGTTGATGATTTTTATGTCCTGCAACTCGACTATATTAAGATGCACTTTTTCAATAACCATCATATCTTTTGCAGAGATATCAAACCCAATAATTAATTAATTGGACAAAGATGGTTTATCAGAATCATTACCGGAATAGAATGTCATTCCGCAATATTTCTTCTTCTAAATTTTTTTAAAGGGATACCAAATACACTAATTATGAAAACAAAATATAAAAAATGTATTAATTCTGTAAACATTTTTCGGATACACTTTTGTTGTAATTTTTTTTAAAAATGTACTAATAAATATAAATGTTCCAACTTTTTAAACCCTCAGCTGGCCTAGAATAGTTTGGGCCCACATTTGTTATTAAAAATGAAAATAAAATCTGTTCAAACATTTGGGCTTCCAAAACTTACCAACAAATGACTTATTTTTTGAAAAAATAGCATGTTTTCCAACCAACTTCTCAATTTTATTTTTTTGGAATTATTAGTATATCCACAGTTCCATCTTCATGTACAAAACAAAGTTGCTAATAATATTCATGAAATTTTTGTTGCAACAGATTCTTAAATGCGGGAATATTTGGGAACGAGACCGAGTCGAGTCACATGCTGCCGCATTCGGCTACTCGGGCGTCGATGCTTGTGAGGATCAACACCCTTCTTCAAGGATATTCCGGCATAAGATTCGAGATCTTAGAAGCCATTGCCAAGTTGCTTAACAATAACATTACCCCATGCTTGCCCCTGCGTGGCACGATCACGGCCTCGGGTGACTTGGTCCCTCTATCGTACATTGCTGGGTTTTTAACGGGCCGACCGAATTCCAAAGCTGTTGGGCCTACCGGAGAATCACTCGATGCTTGCAAGGCCTTTTCCCTTGCGGGAATTGAATCGGGCTTTTTTGAGTTGCAACCCAAAGAAGGCCTAGCACTAGTAAATGGCACTGCAGTTGGTTCTGGCATGGCTTCCACGGTTCTTTTCGAAGCCAATATTCTAGCAGTTTTCTCGGAAGTTTTGTCAGCCCTTTTCGCGGAAGTTATGCAAGGAAAGCCCGAATTCACCGATCATTTGACCCATAAATTGAAGCATCACCCGGGCCAAATTGAGGCTGCAGCAATTATGGAACACATTTTAGATGGAAGCTCTTATGTTAAAGAAGCTAAAAAAATCCATGAAATGGACCCCTTGCAAAAGCCTAATCAAGTCCGTTACGCCCTCCGAACCTCGCCCCAATGGTTAGGCCTGCACATCGAGGTGATCCGATCATCCACAAAGTCCATAGAACGAGAGATAAACTCCGTTAACGACAACCCATTAATCGATGTCTCGAGGAACAAGGCCTTACATGGAGGAAATTTCCAAGGCACCCCAATTGGCGTGTCCATGGACAACACTAGACTAGCCGTTGCCTCAATAGGCAAACTCATTTTCGCTCAATTTTCGGAGCTAGTAAATGACTTCTATAACAATGGGCTGCCCTCGAATTTATCCGGCGGCCGAAATCCAAGCTTGGATTACGGGTTCAAAGGGGCTGAAATAGCAATGGCCTCATATTGCTCTGAGCTCCAATTCCTAGCCAATCCAGTCACAAATCATGTACAAAGCGCGGAGCAACATAACCAAGATGTGAACTCATTGGGCTTAATTTCGTCTCGAAAAACAGCCGAGGCTGTGGATATATTGAAGCTAATGACTTCAACTTGGTTGGTGGCCTTATGCCAAGCTATTGATTTGAGGCATTTGGAGGAAAATTTGAAACACACAGTGAAAAACACAGTTAGCCAAGTGGCTAAAAAAGTACTCACCACGGGGCACAACGAGGATCTTCACCCTTCGAGGTTCTGCGAAAAGGACTTACTCAAAGTGGTCGACCGAGAACACGTGTTTTCGTACATTGATGACCCCTGCCTTGGCACGTACCCATTAATGCAGAAGTTGAGGCAAGTTTTAGTGGAGCACGCATTAATCAACGTACAAGGAGAGAAGAATTCGAGCAGCACTTCAATATTCCAAAAAATCGGAATTTTTGAGGAGGAACTAAAAGCCCTTTTGCCTAAAGAAGTCGAAAATGCTAGGTGTGAAATCGAGAGCGGAAGGCCTTTAATTTCTAACCGTATCAGCGAATGTAGATCATATCCTTTGTACAAAGTTGTGAGGGAGGAGTTGGGGGCCGGATTTCTGACCGGAGAGAAAATCCGATCGCCGGGGGAGGAGTTTGATAAGGTGTTCTCAGCAATGTGTGCCGGAAAATTGATTGATCCATTGCTTGATTGCTTGAAGGAATGGGATGGTGCTCCTCTGCCTATTTGTTGATTAAGCTAGCTCTATAATATTATTTACATTTCAAATTGTTCTTTGTAAAAGTTACACACTTGTTTCATGTTGTATGCAACTCAAAATTGTGATTTAAATGATGTTTCTTAAATCTCTTCTTTGTAAGCTCTTTTTAATTTTTTTTTAAAAATACCTGTTCATGTTTTGGTTGAATAACAAATGTAATATGTCTCATGAATGAATTGAGTACTCTTTTGCATTTGAATTTTTTTTAGGAGCTGACCATTAGGTGCTTTTTGTTCAGCAAGGATTATCTTGATTTTAGGTAGTTCGTGATTTAGTTTTATGAGATTTAAATTATGTAATAAAATAATAGGAAAAAAAAGAAGAAGGAAAAAGCTCTTACCAACATTCAAAGACTAGGTGGATTGTGGTAGTTGAAGTTGATGGTAATGGTCTACATGTTGGCCACCAATGGATATTTAAAAAAAAAAAAAAATTTATTTGTTAGTGTTTTTGGAGACTAACAAACAATTTATTATTTTTAAATTGTTGTGATTATCATATCCAAAAGGTTTGAATGAATGGAAAAGCAGAATTTGGCCACCAAATTCCAGCCCAAGCAGGAGGGATCAGGAGGCGTTAGACACTTTTAGTATAAGTAGCAGGTTAACAAAAAGCAAGAGAGGGAGGGAAGGAAATAAAGAGTGATGTTAGGTTCTCATCATTTTGGTATTCAAGTGTCTCAAATATTATCACAATAATATTTGTTGGATAGATCTTATATGATTAGTTATGCTATAAATTATTTAATAACATGTTATTAGAGATCTATTTGAGACCCTTAACATTACTGGGAAAAAAAGAGAGTCAAGCATACAGGTGCCTAAGCTGCCGAAAAGAAAAATAAAATAAAAAAGTTAATGGCGTTAGTGCAGAGCTAACAGAAATGTAGGAAAACTAACAGCCTTATTCTCCTTTAGATAAGTAAGATATATAAGATATTTTTTTATTATGATATATAATATTCTCTTCGTTTTATATTATTTGATCATTGTTAATTTTTTTGAAATCAATTTAAGAGTTTTTTAAACTTAAAATTGACATAAATTCTTTTAATTTTAATCCATACAATAATTAAATATTGTAAATTGTTTAAAAATTATTATTTATTGTAAGAATTATTGTTTCATAATGTTTAGTGACTTATCTCAATTTTAAGTAAAATATCTCAAATTGACTTTCAAAAGTTAATAATTATCATATAATTTGAAATGAAGGGAGTATAATGATTTCAAAAATCGATAATGATCATATAATTTATAATAGAGGGAGTATAATGATTTTTGAACATTATATATCTACTCATCTTATATTATGTATTCTGTACTTATTATGTATTTTGTTTTTTTTTAAAATATAAGATTAATATTGACTTTTTAAAAATTGAAGAGGTTCATTTACAAAATTAAAATTAACATATTTCATTTAATAAAATTTATTTTAAAAAAAATGGTCTCTGAAAATAACGTCAAAGTCATTGATCAAAACATAAGAAGGTAGGAGTACTTCTAAAAGATAGTCATGATTACTTATTAGGTCTGAATTAATTGAAATTAATTTAGAAGAGGGGGTTGAATAGATTAATCCAACTTTCTATAAAATTTTGGCATTTTTAAATTTTTACTAGTAAATTCCTATGTGAGTTTTTAAAAAATATTGTCAAATATTTTGTGCGTAAATTAAAGAGTTAGGGATAGAAAAATACCAAGGAAGAGACACAACGATATATCTTAGTTCACTATATATATCTCTACCAGATATATATAGCCAGTCCAGTCTCCAACTCTTTTTCAGTATTTGAAATTTTTTCACTAATAAAATTCACTCATTTAATAGGTGGAGAAACCTTTTATACGACCAAAATCCAATTTGCATCCTAAACTTTTCCCCGAAAATAGATTTGCACCCTAAATTTTTTTCGACTAAATGCATCCTAAACTTAATCACAAACAATTAAATGCACACTCCGCTCGTTTTCTGGCCAAATCTTCACCGGAAGTTTGATGACATCATAGAGTCAGGGACATTATAGTCATATCACCTCAATTTTTGAATGACTATTTTATTTCCACACTTGGGAACTTGGGCAAAAAGGAGGATTATCCCACTGTCATTTGCAATGATTGAGAAAGAAGAAAAGCTAGGGTTTCTAAACTTACCGAAATTAGCATCGATTAGGGGCGTAAAATTAGAGCTTTTACTAGGTTTTTGCTTTCCAGGTTAGTGCAAACCAAGCGTCGATCTTATATGGCTGCATCACGTTCAAGATCTGCGTCAATTGTTCCAGAACAGTGGATATGTTTTTGTGATGTTCTAGCTCGAATTTATTTTTCTAGGAAGGATGGATCAAGATGAAGAAGATTTTATGCTGCCACAACTATAGGGTAAATGTCATTCCCTTATTGATGTGAACTCAGTCCTCTCTTTCTCTTCTGTTTTGACTTTCTTTTTCTTCCTCCATTTTTGATAGGAATCTGGGAGATATTGTGACTATTTTGAATGGTTGGAATTGCCTCCTAATAAAGATGAAACAATGAGTGAGATGAACAACAAAATTGAAGATATGAACTTACTGATAGAGAAAAACTCAAAGCTAAAGGACAAGTTAAAAAATATGAGAAGGGAAGCATTTAAATGGGAGATAGAGGTTGATAGGTTTAAAGAG
The DNA here is from genome assembly GCA_034770075.1 of Aralia elata. Taxonomy (NCBI): domain Eukaryota; kingdom Viridiplantae; phylum Streptophyta; class Magnoliopsida; order Apiales; family Araliaceae; genus Aralia; species Aralia elata. Next base: position 23,658,452 of record CM068382.1, read on the forward strand.
GCAAAGTCAAAACTAATGTTGTGCAGTGTATTGTCAAGGTTGATCACTTTAGTTGTAATTTTGTCATGTATTTGCATTGCTATGATGTAACTATAGTTAAATGATGATTGTAATGGATGAAATGTAGTTTTATGGCTATGATGTAATTCATCAATTAGGTTGTAATATGTTTAAAATGAAAATAATGAATAGAGCACCATCAGATAGATCGTAGAGTGAAACATAGAGTGAATCCTCAGATCGTAGAATGACTAAACTCTACGTTTCTACGATCGTAGAGTTAATTCTCAGATCGTAGAATGACTTACTCTACGATACTAGACTTCATTGTAGAAACGTAGATTGAATCCTCAGAAACGTAGAGCGAATCCTTAGATCGTAGAGTGAAACGTAGAGTTAATCCTCAGATCGTAGAGTGAAACGTAGAGTGAATCCTCAGATCGTAGAATGACTTAACTCTATGTTTCTACGATCGTAGAGTGAATCCTCAAATCGTAGAGTGAAACGTAAAGTGAATCCTCAGATCGTAGAATGACTTAACTCTACGTTTCTACGATCGTAGAATGACTTAACTCTACAATACTAGACTTCAATGTAGAAACGTAGAGTGAATCCTCAAAAATATAGAGTGAATACTCCAAATCGTAGAGTGAAATGTAAAGTGAATCCTCAGATCGTAGAATGACTTAACTTTACGTTTCTACGATCGTAATGTGAATCCTCAGATCGTAGAGTAAAACATAGAGTGAATCCTTAGATCATAAAATGACTTAACTACTAGCTCTACATTTTTATAATCGTAGACTGAATCCTCAGACATAAAATGACTTAACTTTTACGCTTCTATGATCGTAGAGTGAATAATCAGATCGTAGAGTGAAATGTAGAGTAAATATTCAGATCGATCGTAAAGTGAAACGTAGAGTGAATCCTCAGATCATAGAGTGAAACGTAGAGTGCAACCTCATATCGTAAAGTGAAACGTAGAGTGAATCCTCGGATCGTAGAATGACTTAACTCTACGTTTTTACGATCGTAGAGTGAATCCTCAGATCTTAAAATGACTTAACTCTACGTTTTTACGATCATAGATTAAATAAATAAGACAGTATTTTAATTTTTCTATGTAGAAAATTACAAGGGGCTTACCCCATAGTTTTTGCCCAAAACATACTTACCATTTAAGACAAAATTTTAGAAGAATACCTTTCAATTAACACAACCAAAGAATCTTATCACTGCATTGTGGGTTTTTCAAGCACATTTCATCACCAATGGCTTCCTACAATAGTAGAATCGATCCATGCACTTTTTCTTTCGATCACATCCCTTCAATTTGTTTGAAGATCGATTACAACCCTTCAATTTGGTAAAAGATCGAACCAAACTATTCAATTTGAGGGCAAATCGATTTTTAGGGCTTCATATAAGATGCAACTTTGTTTTAATTGATGGGAATGGTGGTATTTTACCTAAACACCTTCTTACCTCACACGCTTTAAGCTTTCCGATGAAGATTTGAATGAAAAATGAGTAAAGTATGCATTCAATTGTCTGGGATTAAGTTTAGGATGCATTTAGTAAAAAAAAAATTTAGGGTGCAAATCGATTTTCGGGGACAAGTTTGGGGGTGCAAATTGGATTTTAGTCCCTTTTATACAAATCTGTTTCTGATCGTAGGACTACTCTTTCTAGTATCCTTCAAGAAACACAGTTTTTCTTTCAGAGTGCTTGTTCTTTTTCTTCGGCTGGTCTTGGAACTTGATATCTTTTTTCTTCTTCACTCACTTAGAAACTCAAACCTATGGAATTTTCAAGGTCTTGGTCTTGAAACAAGAATCACTCAATTACTCACACACATTAGAAAAGTACCTAGCTCTATCTTTTTATTTTTAAAGTTTATTTTGTGTGTTTCAAATGTTGCTTCTTTAATTAAGTAGAGTAACACAATTATATCAATTTGCAACAATCATTTTCATCAATTCATGGTTGAAATAAAAGAGAGTGATCAGTCAAAAATCATTCATATGTCAAAAAATTATTTTTAACTCAAATTATTCCACTCCCCCTCCCCTTATATCCAACACTTTGAACAACAATTCTATGATATTCACTTCCAAAATTTCATTCAATTAAATCGGAAGGGAAGAAATTTAGAGAAAAATCATACATATACATATATATTATAAAAAAGTGGATAAAAAGATTAGGACACTGTCCACCAGAGTAGGATTTACGTGCCCTCCGCATTCTTATGGTAAGTGTTAGGGTGTGATTTATTAGGCCCAATTGATATTATGGGCCGCAGATGTTAGGCGTGATTTATTAGGCCTAAATGATATGGTGGGTTATTGGGTCCAGACAATATAGTGGGTCATGGTCCACGTGAAGGAAGCCTCCTCATGTGGGGGTCCTTTGTAGCAGTTGAAACAGTTGGAATATCTGAAATCCCTGTTCCCAAAGGTAGGTGTCAGGATATAATTCGGCTCCCCTTTGTTTAAGAAGATTCAATCAAATCCCATTAAGGAATCTGACCTAATGAGGGACCTTATCTACTACTCGGGGATAGGCATGACGTTGGAGGGAGGTGATCACTATAAATACAAGGCTAAAACTCTATTTCAAAGGTAATCAACTTTTTACAGCACTAGAGCATTAAGCTTTCATTATTAAAACCTTATCCAGCCTGTACTTATTCTCACACCAGAGCTATCCCCCGGCGGATAAAACCATAAGGCTCTCTGAGTGTGGTCTCGTTTCTGTGCAGGATTGAACGCGCTTTTGGTGATTGAGGCGCGTGGACGAATTTTGGTGTTAACATTGGCGCTAGAAGGAGGGCATTTAGTGCTTAGTAATTTTCAATCACTTGAAAATTTTTAATCAGTAACAATGGTGTCGAATAAGTCAAAAACAGTCTCAGCACATGGTGAATCCACCACTGGTCTTTCTCAACCCAGAGGTTTAGTTAGGGATAGGCTGGGACCGTCAAAAAAGCATATCAGACTGGCTGGGTCCTCAAAGCCATTCAGTGGGCCCAACTAAGCCACGTACAAAGATTGTCAGGAGGAAATTGTTTTCGACCACCCAAAAGAGGCCACAACGTGACAATAATGTCGAAGATCAAAATTCTAGGCCGGGTTAGAATCGGGACGAAAGGGAGTCAATCCTTGCTAGAAGGGAACAACATCGTAAAGATACTGTAGATGTCATATGCCTTCAATAAATAGAGTTGAAAAAACAGTTGGCGTCTCTATTGGATGAATAGGAAGCTTCCTCCAGTCGTCATCGGCATCGGGAAGTGTCGCCAGGGGGCTAGTCCAGGACGCATCGTTCGGACGACTCTTGGCATGATAAGACCAGTCTTTTTAGTCGCTCGCAGGAGAGGATCAGGCGATGAAGCCGATCCCAGGAAATGAGCAGGCTTTTCAGTAGCTCGCAGGAGAGGGTCAGGCGACGAAGCTGATCCCATGAGAGGAGTAGGCCCAGAAGCTGCTCTCAGGAGAGGGTCAGGCGACGAAGCCAATCCCATGAGAGGAGCAAGCACCGAAGTCACTCTCAGGAGAGGAATAGGCACAAAAGCCATTCTCGAGAGGCCATCAGTGAAGGTATTAGAAGATCCGAACGGAAAAGGCGGGTGACCTCTCCAGTTCTGGTTCGAGGCAGGCATTACCCGTCCCCCCAAACAAGAGATCCTGAGGTATTGGCCCAGAGAATTGTGGAGCTTGAGGAGATGCTCGCAACGGCCAGTCAGGAGGAGATTCCAATTGACCATACATCACCGTTTTCACCGGAGATTGATCGGGTTCGGACCGATCTGAATAAGAAGGCCCCTCACATGGAGAGTTTCGATGGATCAAGGGATCCCTATAATCATAGCCAGGCTTATGACCGGCTGATGATATACTATGATTACTCTGATACGGACACGTGTCAGATGTTCATTTCCACATTGAGGAGGGAGGCTCGACAATGGATGACGTCTCTAGCCCCGAACTCAATATCATCTTGGAAGGAACTCTACGACAAGTTCCATAGTCACTTCGAAAGTAACAAAAGTAAAGGGAAGCATACTGCTTCTCTGATGCAGATAAGACAATATTCAAATGAGTCCTTGGGCCAGTATGCGAAACGGTTCCGAGAGATAGTTGGTGTAGTGAAAGACTTGAATGATCCCCAGGCCCTCGGTTACTTCAGTACGGGTTGGACATAGCAAAGTCTAAGAAACTGGTAAAGGACATGATGTTCAATGCCCTGAAGAGTCTGGCAGAGGCATATGACAGGGCCGAAGGTTTTATTGCAGTTGAGGAGCCATAGGGAGTCTAAAACCAAACACGTCGTCAACAGAAAAGCCAAAAGATCGGGATAGGAACAATTATCCCCGGTCGGACAATAACAAGACGAATGTATGGCCAAAGAAAATTTTTAATAGGGGATCGGGAGGAGGCCGTCCGCCCTTCTCGAACTGAAAGGTTGAAAAGGTGTACACTTGCCTAAATACTGATCGGGCAACAATATTAGAACATATGAAGGGCCAACCTTATTTTAGGCCTTGCCCAAACAACGCCCATCCAAATCGAGGGAGCTAGAACCAATATTGTGAATATCATCAGACAACTGGACACTCCACCGAAGACTACAAGAATTTAAAGGAATTAATTGAGAAGAACGTGTAGAATGGGGAGTTGATTCAATACGTAGCTGGGTGATGCGTGAGTTTTATACCTACGAATTGAGTACTTTTGACTTGATAAAATTGTGTGTTCTTGGGTAGTTTATGTTCCTTTTTATGTGTTTTTATATTATTGTTGTATTATATGATGTTATATGTTTTTGTATGTATTTTATGTGTTTTAACTTTGTTTTGTAGGAATCGGAATAAAAGCTACTTGGAGCGACATTTGGGGTTGTTAGATTCACTTTTTCGACTTGTCATTTACACAACAGCTGCTTAACGTCGAATTTCAACCTTGATCTGGCTAGTATCTCTCAGAGCTTAAAGAATGAAAGTTGTAGAGCTACTTCTCCTCGTTTCGGAACATCTTGAATCATCCAAATCCGAGTTCAGACGAAGAAGTTATGGTCATTTCCCAACGCACGTCGAAGCTGAAAATTCTGTAAATAGTGCCCGACGCCGGAACGCCCTTTCCTAGTATAGATCCGGCGCCGCAGTGCCATATATGTAGTAGGTGTGGGATTTTGCTGGCGCCGCAGCGCCGAGTCACGATTTTTGACAGTTCTAAGCTTTTAAATGACTTACCCAATGACCCAAACCATGGATCCTTCATATTATCAGACTAGCAGCAGCCAAGAGGGGGAGAAGAGGGAGAGAGAGGCAGCTGGACATAGAGAAGGAAGGCCATGGCCTAGTGCCATGGTTTTTCAAAAGCTTCATAGGAGGTGCTCCAATGGAGTCTATGATCAAAGGGAAGCCATCCTTGTTTTCCTTTTCATCTTTTTCTTTCATGTAATTAGTAGTTTTGAATCTATGAATGTAATTGAACCCAATGGCTAATTTGTATTGAATTACTTCTCCTTTTGATTGACACCATATGAGTTGGTTCATTATATGTGTGCTTAATGTTTAATTGCTAAGGAATTAATGATTAATTTGGTATCTATATGAAATTAAAAAATGGATTGTGGATTTAGACCATGAATATAATAACATGTGATTATGCTTCTTCTACATGTGATGGAATACATAATTTGGGTGTAGGATAGGAATATACCTATATGCCATATGTAGCCAACTGTTGATTTGGTTGTTCTTAAAGAGTTTATATAGCTGAATTCTTGTGGAAGATGTTGTTGAGATTCTAGGAACTTATTTAAACATCAATTAAAGCAAAGTTAGGCATTCCTTTTGTTTATTTGGGAGAAATATTGGATTATTTGATATATTAGATTATTTTTGAAAAATTTGAACTTTCACCTTGCCGAGTTGGATTATGAATCATGTGGTGAGTCGAGATGGAGCGTAAAATGCACTCACTCATGGACACATGTGAAAAGAGAGATAGAGCATAAAACACATTCGTTGGGTAGAACAAGTGAAATGGAGCGTAACACGCACTCACTTATAAGCTCAAGTGAGATGAAGCATAAAATGCACTCACGAAAAAAAAGAAGAGAATATATGTTTTTGTAGTACTTGGGAGGGTGTATGTATGTTAATAGTGATCCAAGGCAGCGTAAATGTTTGAAAAATCCTTTTGATAATCTAAATTTATGGTTTGCCTTATTTGCTGAGATTGAAGTGGCAGTAGGATTCTAGAGTTGATATGATGTATCTTTTATTTAGTATTTATTATATAGTCTTATCTAAGTATGATGGGTATGATGGCTTGTTCAGTTTGGATGCACTCACATTTGAAGGGTCATGATTGTTGTGGAACTAATGAATTGGTAGAATTGTTAAACTTGCATGCTCTTAAATTTTGTTGGGAGTTATTGGTTTTGAAATCTTGGAGGCTTTATTCGGATTCATGTTGATTCATTGCTCGCGGTGTAGTTAGTTAGTTTGTAAAGTTTTTATTTCTAGTACTTTTGGCCTGATGAAATTGTGTGTTCTTGGGTAGTTTATGTTCCTTTTTATGCATTTTTATATTATTGTTATATTATATGGTTTTATATTGCTTTTATATTCCTTTGTATATATTTTATGTGTTTTAACTTTGTTTTATAGGAATCGAAATAAAAGCTATTTGGAACGACATTTGGGGTTTCTAGATTCGCTTTTTCGGCTTGTCATTTACACAACAGCTGCTTAACATCCAATTTTAACCTTGATCCAATCAGTATCTCTCAGAGCTCAAAGAATGAAAGTTGTAGATCTACTTCTTCTCGTTCCGGAACATCTTGAATCATCCAAATCCGAGTTCGGACGAAGAAGTTATGGCCATTTTCCCAACGGACATCGAAGCTAAAAATTCTGTAAATAGTGCCTGACGCCGCAGCGCCCTTTCCTAGTACAAATCCGTCACCGCAGTGCCATATATGCAGTAGGTGCGGGATTTTGCCGGCGCCGCAGCGCCCGATTTTAAGCTAATTCCGCCGCCGCAGCGCCGAGTCGTGATTTTTGACAGTTTTGAGCTTTTAAATGACCTACCCAATGACCCAAACCATGGATCCTTTATATTATCAGACTAGCAGCAGCCAAGAGGGGGAGAAGAGGGAGAAAGAGGTGGCTGGGCATAGAGAAGGAAAGTCATGGCCTTATGTCATGGTTCTTTAAAAGCTTTATAAGAGGTGCTCTAATGAAGTCTATGATCAAAGGGAAGCCATCCTTGTTTTCCTTTTCCTCTTTTTCTTCCATGTAATTAGTAGTTTTGAATCTATGAATGTAATTGAACCCAATGGCTAATTTGTATTGAATTACTTCTCCTTTTGATTGGCACCATATGAGTTGGTTCATTATATTTGTGCTTAATGTTTAATTGCTAAGGAATTAGTGATTAATTTGGTATCTATATGAAATTGGAAAATGGATTGTGGATTTAGACCATGAATATAATGACATGTGATTATGCTTGTTCTACATGTGATAGAATACATAATTTGTGTGTAGGATAGGAATATACCTATATGCCATGTGTAGCCAATTTGAGAGTCTAAGCTTAATGACTCCTTATGCGAAAGTTTATTCATTTGATGAATGATTATTGAGGCTTCTTTAACACGTGTCTTGTAATTGTTTTTGGAATTGAATAACTTGCTAGTATATAGGATATAAATATACTTATATGCCGTAAAGGGTGATTTTCATATCGCTATCGGAAGAGGCTTATGAATAATTAGAATTCTCGTTTGACAAATCATCGTGACCATTATGATCAATTAGAGAGTTAAGAGATGTAAATGAAGCATTGCACGCCAAGTGTTCGACAAAATACTTGTATGGGGATATTGTGTTCTTAGCTCATTATTTATCTATATATTTATGCTATGTATTTCTATTATTTAGTTTAATTATAATCTTAGTTTTTATCATTTAAATCATGTTGTTTAAATAAGGTTGAAACGATATAAAGTTAGTACTTGAGAAACATTAGAGATAATTCCTCGTGAGATCGACTTTTACTTATCATTTTATTACTTGTTGACCGCGTATACTTGCGCGTGTTTATCGATTGCGAAATTGACCAACTAATTTTTGGCACCGTTGCCGGGAAATTATTTATCTAATGCTTTTTCAATATTAATTTCAATCGAATTGATCTTAATTTAAACTTGTTTTTCTGTTTTAAATAAAGTCGGGCTGAAGACTATAAAACAAGCGCTAATTGGGAGGCAACCCAAATTTTTGCTATGTTATTTTTGGTATCTTAGCAAATAATAGGAGTCGGTTGCGGAAGGCGACAACTGACACTGTCAGTTTCAAGTTGGGAGTCTCCTATGTTTTGTTTTAGCGCGTTTCTTTTAGTATGTGTTGTGTTAGTGTGTTTTGTTTTGATATATTTTGTTTCAGTATATTTTAAGTTATGTGGGTTTTAATTGTAGTTCTAGTTTAAGTTGTGTAACAAGTTGTAAAGTTTTGTGTTAGTTAATTTCAGGTACCAAATAACTACGAGCATGATTCGCCAACGAGACGTCAAGCAAAGCAAGGGGCAGGGCATGCCAAGGCACAAGCCAAGGCCAAAAACAAGGCACAAGCTAGGCAGGGCATAATTTTGTTGGTGCTTTTAAATTGGAATGGCTCCCAAACGACTTAGTTTGGAGAGGATGCTGTCGATGACGATTGACACAACCTCAGGGAAGTCCTCTATTTTTAATTTTTCCTATCTTTACATTGAGGACAATGTTTGTTTCAAGTTTGGGGGTACTAGTACTTGTTTTGGCATTTGGTGCTTGAGTTAGTATTATGTTAATTTGTTAGCTATTTTGATATTTAGTTATGCATATTAGTTAGAAATTTTGAAATTTTTTGAAAATTTTGAAATTTTGAGCAATGTTTTAGTTGAATTCATTGAGGGCCTATGATAAGAACTTGGAGTACAGAATGTTAACTCTTGTGAAATCTTTGAGCATACTAGTTTAAATTTTACTTTGAATGTTGGTTCTATGATATTTATGATCATTTGCGCTATTAAGGCACTTGCATCCAACTGTTGATTTGGTTGTTCTTAAAGAGTTTATATAGCTGAATTCTTGTGGAAGATGTTGTTGAGATTCTAGGAACTTATTTAAGCATCAATTAAAGCAAAGTTAGGCATTCCTTTTGTTTGTTTGGGAGAAATATTGGATTATTTGATATCTTGAATTATTTTTGAAAAATTTGAACTTTCACCCTCCCGAGTTGGATTATGAATCAGGTGGTGAGTCGAGATGGAGCGTAAAACGCACTCACTCATGGACACATGTGAAAAGCGAGATGGGGCGTAAAACGCACTCGTTGGGTAGAACAAGTGAAATGCAGTGTAACACGCACTCACTTATAAGCTCAAGTGAGATGGAGCATAAAATGCACTCACGAAAAAAGAAGAAGAGAATATATGTTTTTGTAATACTTGGGAGGGTGTATGTATATTAATAGTGATCCAAGCGTGCATCAATGTTTGGAAAATCATTTTGATCCTCTAAATTTATGGTTTGCCTTATTTGTTGAGATTGATGTGGTAGTAGGATTCTAGAGTTGATATGATGTATTTTTTATTTAGTATTTATTATATAGTCTTATCTAAGTATGATAGGTATGATAGCTTGTTCAATTTGGATGCACTCACATTTGAAGGGTCATGATTGTTGTGGAACTAATGAATTGGTAGAATTGTTAAACTTGAATGCTCTTGAATTTTGTTGGGAGTTATTGGTTTTGAAATCTTTGAGGCTTTATTCGGATTCATGTTGATTCATTGCTCGCGTTATTGTTAGTTAGTTTGTGAAGTTTTTATTTCTAGTGTTTTACTTGAGGAAAAGCAAAGATTCAAGTTTGGGGGTATTTGATGAGTGGATTTTATACCTACGAATTGAGTATTTTTGGCTTGATGAAATTGTGTGTTTTTGAGTAGTTTATGTTCCTTTTTATGTGTTTTTATATTATTGTTGTATTTTATGGTTTTATATTTCTTTTATATGTTTTTGTATGTATTTTATGTGTGTTAACTTTGTTTTGTAGGAATCGGAATAAAAGCTACTTGGAGCAACATTTGAGGTTGCTAGATTCGCTTTTTCGGCTTGTCATTTACACAACAGCTGCTTAACGTCCAATTTCAACCTTGATCCGACCAGTATCTCTCAGAGCTCAAAGAATGAACATTGTAGAGCTACTTCTCCTCGTTCTGGAACATCTTGAATCATCCAAATCCGAGTTCGGACGAAGAAGTTATGACCATTTTCCCAACGGACGTTGAAACTGAAAATTCTGTGAATAGTGCCCGGCGTTGCAGCGCCCTTTCCTAGTACAAATCCGGTGCCGCAGCGCCATATATGCAGTAGGTGCTTTGATATTTAGTTATGCATATTAGTTAGAAATTTTGAAAAATTTTGTTATAACAAAAACTTGTTGGTCAATTTCGCAATCGATAAACACGCACAAGTATATTTGATCAACAAGTAATAAAATGATAAGTAAAAGTCGATCCCACGAGGAATTATCTCTAATATTTCTCAAGTACTAACTTTATATCGTCTCAACCTTCTTTAAACAACATGATTTAAATGATAAAAACTAAGATTATAATTAAACTAAATAACAGAAATACATAGCATAAATATATAGATAAAAAATGAGCTAAGAACACAATATCCCCACACAAGCATTTTATCGAACACTTGGCGTGCAATGCTTTATTTACATTTCTTAACTCTCCAATTGATCATAATGGTCACGATGATTTGTCAACCGAGAATTCTAATTATTCATAAGCCTCTTTCGATAGCGATATGAAAATCACCCTTTACAGCATATAGGTATATTTCTATCCTATATACTATCAAGTCATTCAATTCCAAAAATAATTACAAGACACATGTCAAATATTCCTCAATAATCATTCCTCAAATGAATAAACTTTCGCATAAGGAGTCATTAAGCTTAAACTCTCAAATTGGCTACACATGACATATAGGTATATTCCTATCCTACACACAAATTATGTATTCTATCACATGTAGAACAAGCATAATCACATGTCATTATATTCATGATCTAAATCCACAATCCATTTTCCAATTTCATATAGATACCAAATTAATCACTAATTCCTTAGCAATTAAACATTAAGCATAAATATAATGAACCAACTCATATGGTGTCAATCAAAAGGAGAAGTAATTCAATACAAATTAGCCATTGGGTACAATTACATTCATAGATTCAAAATTACTAATTACATGGAAGAAAAAGAAGAAAAGGAAAATAAGGATGGCTTCCCTTTGATGATAGACTCTATTAGAGCACCTCTTATGAAGCTTTTGAAGAACCATGGCACAAGGCCATGGCCTTCCTTCTCTATGCCCAACCGCCTCTCTCTCCCTCTTCTCCCCATATTGGTTGCTGCTAGTCTGATAATATGAAGGATCCATGATTGGGTCATTGGGTGGGTCATTTAAAAGCTTAGAACTGTCAAAAATCGCAATGAGGCCGTCTGCCCTTCCCGCACCGAAAGGTCATTGGGCGAGGAGGCCGTCCGCCCTTCTCGTCCGCTCAGAACTATCATTGGCCGAAGAAAACTTTTAATAGGAGATCGGGAAGAGGCCGTCCGCCTTTCTCGAACCGAAAGGTCGAAAAGGTGTACACTTGCCTGAATACTGATCAGGCAATGATATTGGAAATATGAAGAGCTAACCTTATTTTAGGCCTTCCCCAAACAACGCCCATCCAAATCGGGGGAGCCAGAACCAATATTGTGAATACTATCAGACAACTGGACACTCTACCGAAGACTACATGAATTTAAAGGAATTAATTGAGAAGAACGTGCAGAATGGGGAGTTGATTCAATACGTAGCTAGGCGAGGGGGATCGAGAAGAGCGACGAACAATAACAACACCGATCCAAATCCCTAATCTCAACCCAGGCAGGCCTCAACAGTTCGGGGGGTGGTCGATGTGATAACAAGTGGTTTGGTTGGGAAGGGAATGGAAATAAGAAGCGTGGGGTGCTAGACTCGGCCATGATGGTGTCTGAGCAACCTGCTAGGGGAGAACGGCTGTACCCTGACACGATAATATTTTTCACCGATGAGGATTACCTATTGGAGCCTATTGAACCACAGGAAGGAGCGTTGGCCATTACTGCCCAAGTCGGATCCATGGATATGAGGCGAATCATGATCGACAACGGCTCCTCGGTCGACATACTGTATGCTCACACTTATCAAAGGAAAAACTTGGGAGTAAGGAAAATGGAGGTCAGGCAGGAGCCTCCGTTGTACGGGTTCGACAATGATCTGGTTCGGGTAGCGGGGACCATTGAGTTGCCAGTCATCTTTGGGATGGCTCCTCAACAGATGGAGGTCAATGTCAGGTTCTTCGTTGTGCATGTAGATTCGGCTTATAATGCTATTCTGGGGAGACCGAAATTAATGGCGCTGCAGGCGGTGACCTCCATCCCCCACTTTAAGATAAAATTCCCTACGCCGAAAGGGGTTGGCCAATTCAGAGGTGATCTAGACCTGGCTCGGAGATGCTATAGGAATTTGTTGATATTTTCGGCTGTCGGTAGAAGTAAGCAGAAGTAGACTATGACAATTGAGGTTGAACCATTTACCGAAGGAAGTACGGAACCTCTCGCCTTATTGGCTGAAGAGACCGAGGACGTTGAGCTAATCCCAAGGAAGAAAGAAAAGACAATCAAGATTGGTTCGGGGTTGCAAGACCCATTCCGAATAGGGTTGATTAACTTGCTTCGGGTGTATGCGGATATCTTTGCCTGGGAGCTCAGTGACATGCCTGGGATTGATGGGGAAGTTGCTGTGCACAGTTTGAATGTAGAACCCATCAAAAAGCCAGTTCGACAGAAGAGGAGGATCTTCGCCTCGGAACGACAAAAAATTATTGATGATGAGGTGGCTAAGTTATTAGCGGCCGACTTTATTTATGAGATCGAATACCCTGAGTGGTTGGCGAATGTGGTACTGGTTCGGAAGCAAAACAGAAAGTGGAGGATCTGCATCGACTATACGGACTTGAACAAAGCTTGTCCGAAGGACTTCTACCCACTTCCACATATTGATTAATTAGTTGATGCCACGTCGAGGTACGCTTTGTTGAGTTTCATGGATGCCTTTTCGGGATACAATCAGATTTCGATGTGTAAGCAGGATATCCCGAAGACGGCCTTCATAACACATCGGGTGATCTACGCCTATAAGAAAATGACGTTCGGTTTGTTGAATGCCTGTGCCACTTATCAGAGGATGATGAACTATGTGACGCCCCCAAAATAGGTTCACACAACTCATTTGAGTCACCAAAATACATACTATAAATACAATTTTTTCTATTTACAGCTATTATACTGTCGTACAAAATACAAAAACACACGTACTGTGAGTTCAATACAAATATTGTACCGTATATAGTACAACAATATCCAAACCCAAATTATTATAATGTCGTCAAACAACGGCAACACACGTTCTAAGTCCTCAGTACAATTATTGTTATACTATTTTATAACTTGATGAGGGCAACCACTAACTCGGACCATCATTCCATTTCCCGGCTAGTCCCAGCTACACTCTCCTTTCATGAGAAGAACAATGGAACAAAACTGAAAAGGGTGAGCTGAAATAGCCTAGTAAAGAATATCATGATTAAGATAATAAAGAATAAATTATCTTTAGTCTTCAACAAGGATAAATCTGATAGAATATAATAGATAACAAGTCTTAGATCAACAATTACAACGGAAATAACAATCAATTAAGGGGTAAAGTAGATCATAATGTCCACAATTTTCTCCAATTTAAAAGTTCACCATCAATATTATATCCCTGTAACACCAATCAACAGTTCCTGCAAATCAATAGTTTATCTTTGTACTACGGGCCAAATATATTCATTTGTAATACCAATCAACAATTCATGCAAATCAATAGTTTATCTTTGCACTACATGCCAAATATATTCATTTGTAATACCAATGGTTATGATCATGCCAAACACCATTCCATCTTTGCACTACGGGCCAAAGAGAACTTTCACCACAAGCCTTTGTCTATTACACCAAAGGTCAAGATTATACCAATACACAGTTCCTGGTCATAATCATGCCAATCACCAGTTTATCTTTGCACTACATGACAAATAAAAATTTTCACCACAATTTAAGTCTGATGATTATGACAATAATATATAGGATGAATAGAAATAATAGAAACAATGAGATCAAAAATAAGAATAAATATTAAAGACTGTAATTAAATTTATCCAGAGACCAAAATATCCAAATTGTCAACATGATGACCAAAATGTGGAGTCAAATTCAAGAATGATATTCATGATTCATATTTCAAAGATAACGATAAAAATTCAATAGAAAAATTATGGTGAAAAGATACTAGATGACACACAAACTATTAAGGATATTCTACTAATTTCAGGAATTTTCACCATTTAATAATATTGTTATGGAAACGAATAATAATTTCTTCGATAAATGGAGGAGTATGAAAGAAAATGATATACTTTACGAGTACAAAAGAAATAATACCACTTACGAGTATGAAGAAAATGACATCCCTTACCTCAATTAGCAAGTGACTAGATGTTACTTTTTATGAAATTTATCAACCTAAATATATTTATAATATAATTAGTAACTATCACATATTGTGTACACTAACTCGTATATTATGAAATTATCAAAAATGATTGTATAATATATTCTGTGTAGTGTAAAGAATAAACTTTAAAAATAATATTTTAAAATAAAATCTTTCAAATGAAGTTTTTCAAAATAACTCTTCTAAAAGAAGAATCATAAATACAGTGTGATGTGTGTGGTTGCTTGACCAACTTTATAAATAAACTTACTTGAAAAATACTCGTACTCTTACTGATCTTCCCAACTACTCAAGATAGTTTAGCACACTTAGAGAGAACTTACACAAAGAAATTTAGAGAGTGGAAGGAAGTATAAGCAAGTAAGGAAGTTATGATTTTCCTTATGCTAAACCCCCCTATTTATAGCAAAATTTAACCAATATCTACCACACATAAATTATCACACTCTTTTTATATCATCCATATGTTTTTTCTTCAATATATGTTATCCATTCATTTTTTCTTCAATCTATATCAACCATCCATTTTTTTTTCAATCTATATCAACCATCCATTTTTTCAAAAAGATTAATCCATTATCAACAAGATAAATCTATTATAAAAAATTATTAATATATTCTATTCATTTTCTTTATTATTGTGTTAAATGTATTAATATCACAGATATCATATACTCGTAATACTGGCAACCAGATCATTTACAAAAAAGAGGGGCCTTCCGTAAAAATGGTGTGCAATTAAATAACCCCTTTCCTCGACAGAACTTCTAGACATTGCCGATAATGCTAACTAATAATATCCTTTCAATAATATGAGTTACTGTGTCATGACAATTATTGATTTAATAATGTGAAATACTGTGCAGTTGTTACTATGATAATTATTTTGTCAATAATAAAATACTATGCTATTATCACTTGATCAATTATTGAACCAATAATATAAAATACTTTGCAATACCGTGTGCTACTGTGGAGTACCGTGTGCTACTGTGGAGTACCGCGTGCTACTGTGGAATAACGCGTGTTACTGTTATTTTATTACCGGCTATTTCAATAGTTAAAGGTAAAAGTCCTGCCGCCCATTTAAAAAGTTACCGCTTTTTATATCCGACAGTTATTCTGTTATGGGGCCCACCAATGTTTGGTTATTTCGGCGCCGTCATACTTTACCGAATATAATATTTCCCGATAGAAGGAATATTCCTCGACATACTGTATAATTGTACATAGTATCCTTAACTTATCATTATATCAATTTAACACCTAACAGTTTTAGAATAATAATAAGAAGATAAGTTAAAATCTTCTTCATAAAAAGTTGGTGTCTTACAGCTTTCCCTCCTTATGAAATTTTATCCCTGAAATTGACGTACCTAGTATCTTGACTGACATTTAGAAGAGGTAAGGATACTTAGCCCTCATCTCAGATTCTAGCTCCCAAGTCATTTCCTCTGTATCTTGGTTTCTCCACAAAATTTTGACTTGAGGTATGACTTTTGAACGTAAAATCTGTTCCTTTTTATCTAGGATCTTAATAGGTACCTCTTCATCCGTTAAATCCTCCACAATTACGTCTGGCTCCAACTTAATGATGTGATTTGAATCCTTCACATACTTACGGAGCATGGATATGTGAAAACGTTATGAATGCGAGACATATTTGGCGGTAGAGCAAGTCTATAGGCCACAACTCCTACACGGTCAAGAATTTCAAAAGGACCAATAAATCGAGAGTTAAGCTTTCCTCTCTTTCTGAATCTTATAACTCCTTTCCATGGAGAAACACGTAAAAATACATGGTCCCCGACATTGAATCTCCCATCCCTTCGATGAAGATCAACATAACTCTTTTGTCGTTCTTGTGCTACCAGTATACGTTGTTGAATCCTTTGGATATTTTCTGTTGTCATGCGCATCAACTCGGGTCCTAATAATTTTGCTTCTCCTACCTCATTCTAGCATATTAGAGAGCGACACTTTCGTCCATACCAAGCCTCAAATGGGGCAATGCCTATACTTGCTTGATAACTGTTGTTGTAGGAGAATTCGACCAATGTCAAGTATTTGTCTCAACTTCCTTTGAAGTCTAGTACGCAAAGTCTCAATAGATCCTCGAGATTTTGAATTGTCCTTTCCAATTGCCCGTCCGTTTGAGGATGATATGCAGAACTGAATCGTAATTCAGTGACCATAGCTTTTTGCAAGCTGACCCAAAATCGTGAAGTGAATCTAGGGTCTCGATCGGAAACTATGAATACTGGAATACCATGCAGTCTCATAATCTCACTTATATACATACTAGCAAGACGCTCAAGGGAATAGTTTTCTCGTATGGGCAAGAAATGAGCAGATTTGGTCAGTCTATCCGCAATAACCCAAATTGCGTCTAAGCCTTGAGAAACTTTGGGAAGACCTGTCACGAAATCCATATTAATGTGCTCCCACTTTCATTCTGGAACTCCGAGTGGTTGTAATGGACCGTTAGGTACTTGATGCTCTACTTTGACACGTTGACAAGTTAAACACCTTGAGATAAACTCTGTGATCTCTCTTTTTATGATGTTCCACCAAAATGTATGTCGAAGGTAACAGTATATTTTGGTACTTCCAGGGTGAATTGCAAACGGTGTGTTGTGTGCCTCCATCATGATTTTATGCTTCAAATCAGGATCATTAGGGACACAAAGTTGATAATTAACTCGAAGTATTCCTTACTCGTCGATTTTCGCTTCTAGAATAACACTTTCTTCCTCATCTTTATCAATTCTGGGTCGGTAGTTTGAGCAAATTTAATTTTATCGATTAAAACTGGTTCTACTCGTACATACACAATCTGTATAAAGGTCCCTGATGTCTTTATCTCTATTTCCATCTTTTGTAAGTCGTGAAAAATGCGTCCTTGTGTTGTCAGTATCGCATTTGTACTCACATATAATCTTCTACTCAATGCGTCGGCTACCACGTTCGCCTTTTTAGGATGGTATTGGATTGTATGGTCGTAATCCTTCAACAACTCAAAGCCAACGTCGTTGCCACATGTTAAGCTCCTTTTGGGTGAAGAAATATTTGAGGCTTTTGTGATATGTAAAGATCTCCACCTTCTCTCCATACAAGTAGTGTCTCCAGATCTTCAATTCGAAAACGACTGCTGCCAACTCTAGATCATGAGTAGTGTAATTCTTCTCATAATCTTTGAGTTGTCGAGAGATATAAGCTATAACTTTTCCCTGTTGCATGAGGACGCAACCAAGACCTTTGCCTGAAGCATCGCTGTAGATAATAAATCCTCCCGATCCTGATGGTATGGCTAGAACTGGAGCCGAAATAAGTCTACTCTTGAGTTCTTGGAAGCTCTTCTCGCATTCCTCGTTCCATTCGAATTTTGTACTTTTTCGAGTCAACTGGTTAACGAAGTGGCAATTCGAGAAAATCCTTCTACGAATCTCCGATAATAACCAACCAGACCTAGAAAGCTTCGTACTTTGGTGACTGTCTTTGGTTGTTCCCAGTTTAAAATCGCATCAATTTTCGCAGGATCAACTGATATTCCTTGATTAGAAATCACATGTCCAAGGAATGTTACTTTCTCGAGCCAGAACTCACATTTCTATAGCTTGGCATACAACTTATTGTCACGCAACTTTTGGAGTATCAATCTCAAGTGTTGTTCATGATCCTCGCGATTTTTTGAGTATATGAGGATGTCATCAATAAAGACAACCACAAAATGATCCAAATATTCTTTGAATATCCGGTTCATCATGTCCATGAAAGCTGCATGAGCATTGGTCAATCCAAAAGGTATGATTAAGAACTCATAGTGCCCGTAGTGAGTTCTGAAAGCAGTCTTAGGAATGTCATCGGCTTTAACCTTCAGCTGATGATACCCAGAATGGAGATCAATTTTTGAAAAGTATTGAGCACCTTGTAATTGATCAAACATGTCATCAATTAGAGGTAACAGGTACCTATTTTTAATGGTGACATGGTTCAACTCTCAATAATCAATGCACAGTCTCATACTTCTGTCTTTCTTCTTCACAAATAGAACATGAGCATCCCAAGGTGATGTACTCGGACGTATGAAACCAGTATCTAACAACTCCTGTAGTTGAACTTTTAACTCTTGAAGTTTATTAGGAGCCATTCGATATGGAGTCTTGGAAATGGGTTTTGTACCGGATTTAAAGTCGATACAAAATTCGATTTCACGGTCTGGGGTAGCCTAGGAAGTTTTTTAGGGAAAATGTCAGGAAACTTATTAACAACAGAAATATCATTCAAATCTGACATATTTTTGTTTAAATCCGTTATATAGGCTAAGAAAGCTTGGCATCCATTTTTCAATAAACGAATGACTTTATGGCTAGAAATGACAGTTATTAATTTTAATGATTTGGTTATTTGAATTCGCACAATAGGTTGATTAGGACTATGAAGACTAATGACCTTACGAAAGCAATCAAATTTAACATGATAGATAGTTAACCTATCAATTCTTAAAATCACATCAAATTCAAGGATTTCCAAAGAGATGAGATCAACGGATAATGTGAGGCTTCCGATTTGAATCAAACAAGATTTATAAACAGTGAATGTAATGAAGGTTTCTCCTAATGGAGTTTCAATGGATAAGTCAAAATCTAGTTTCTTAGGAGTTAAGTTTAAACATTGAGCATAAGCAGGAGAAATAAAAGAATGGGTAGAACCAGTATCTCATAAAGCATAGACTTCACAAGAGTTAATAAGTAGTTTACCCGTGATAACTTCGTTCGGGTTCCGCACTTTTTGGGATGTCACGACAAAAGCTCTCCCCTGAACCACATACTTTGACTTATCCGTAACAATCTTTGGTGTCATCGTTGCAGCTGGACTTGATTTGCTGCATGACAAAATCGAGCTATGTGGCCTTCTTTTCCACAATTGTAACACACTTGAGATGGCGACTGTGTATAGTTTGGATTGATGTGTCCCTCTTTTCCGCACCTGTAACATCTGACTGATGGTCGTTCTCCTCCTTTCGAAACTGGTACTGGTGTCGGTGCTGATGCTGGTGCCTTTTCATGGCTATTATTGAATCTACTCTTCTTGAAATTATTGTCACTTGACTCACTCCTCCTATTATCTGGGCCAGGATTACCTCCGAAATGGTTACCATTTCTGGCGTGGTGATTCCCTCCTCGCTGGTTACCATTATTTCGATAATTGTTGCCACAATTACGATTATTATCGTAATTTCTCTCTCACTGTTGGGTGTTGCTTCCTGGTTGTAGTATTTCTTTCTCTTGTTCCACTAATTGAGCCTTATCCACGACATCTGAATATAGACCAATTTTTATGAGAAATAAGATATTGACGAATTTCTGGTTTTAAACCTCGTAAAAACATTCGTGTTATCCGTTCTTCAGTGTCCACCGAATGGGACACAAATCGAGACAACTCAGTAAACTTGGCTTCGTACTGTGATACAGTCATGTTGTTCTGCTCCAGTTTGATGAATTCCACATTCTTCATATGGCGAATACTTCTCGGAAAATAGTTTTCGTTAAACAATTCTTAGAACTCGACCCAACACATCTTAAGTGCCGAGTGATGGGAACCTGCTTCGCCTTGTAACATAAACATGGCGAATGGAACCTTTTGATTATCAGCGCAACGTAAAACATCATATATCTTTGTCATCTGTTTGAGCTATGCTTCTGCCTTGAGTGGGTCCGGTTTTCCAAGAAATTCAGGTGGTCCTAACTCTTTGAACTGCTTGGCAGTGACCATTCGTACTTTACCAGCGTTTTCACCGGTATTATAGGCAGGAGCTCTTCTCGCCTGGTTCTGCATGAATTGCATGAAGTTCCTAAAAAATTCATCATTCATCATCATGATTTTCTGAGTTTGCACCAGTATTATTTGTAGCTTCCTGATTATCAGCCATAATTATCTCATAGTTCATCTTTTGATTTTTAGATGTTATTCTGAAATGTGATCACAAAGCAAATATTAGTTAAAGAAATTGACATGCCATATCTTGTCCCTACAACCAAACCAATTACTTAAATAACAAAATAGCTTAGGTAGGACACACTAGTGAAGGATTTTACTCGTCTCTCCCTCCTAGTTCTAATCCCAGATCTCTACCAGAGATCATATCTCTAAGCTCGGATACCAATTGTGACGCCCCCAAAATAGGTCCACACAACCCATTTTGAGTCGCCAAAATACATACTATAAATACAAATTTTCCTATTTACAACTATTATACTGTCGTGCAAAATACGACAACACACATACTGTGAGTTCAATACAAATATCGTACCATATATGGTACAACAGTATCCAAACCCAAATTATTACAATGCCGTAAAAAGACGGCAACACACGTTCTAAGTCCTCAGTACAATTATTGTTATATTATTTTATAACTTGATGAAGACAACCACTAACTCGGACCATCATTCCATTTCTTGGCTCGTCTCAGATACACTCTCCTTTCCTGAGAAGAATAATGGAACAAAACTGAAAAGAGTGAGCTCAAATAGCCTAGTAAAGAATATCATGACTAAGATAATAAAGAATAAATTATCTTTAGTCTTCAACAAGGATAAATCTGATAGAATATAATAGACAACAAGTCTTAGATCAATAATTACAGCGAAAATAACAATCAATTAAAGGTAAAGTAGATCATACTGTTCCCAATCTTCTCCAATTTAAAAGTTCACCATCAATATTATATCCCTGTAACACCAATCAACAGTTCCTGCAAATCAATAGTTTATCTTTGCACTACGGGCCAAAGATATTCATTTGTAATACCAATGGTCATGATCATCCCAAAAACCAATCCATCTTTATACTACGGGCCAAAGAGAACTTTCACCACAAGCCTTTGTCTATAACACCAAAGGTCAAGATTATACCAATACACAGTTCCTGGTCATAATCATGCCAATCACCAGTTTATCTTTGCACTTCATGCCAAATAGAAATTTTCACCACAATTTAAGTCTGATGATTATGACAATAATATATAGGATGAATAGAAATAATAGAAACAATGAGATCAAGAATAAGAATAAATATTAGAGACTGTAATTAAATTTATCCAGAGACCAAAATATCCAAATTGTCAACATGATGACCAAAATGTGGAGTCAAATTCAAGAATGATATTCATGATTCATATTTCAAAGATAACGATAAAAATTCAATAGAAAAATTATGGTGAAAAGATACTAGATGACACACAAACTATTAAGGATATTCTACTAATTTCAGGAATTTTCACCATTTAATAATATTGTTATGGAAACGAATAATAATTTCTTCGATAAATGGAGGAGTATGAAAGAAAATGATATACTTTACGAGTACAAAAGAAATGATACCACTTACGAGTATGAAGAAAATGACATCCCTTACCTCAATTAGCAAGTGACTAGATGTTACTTTTTATGAAATTTATCAACCTAAATATATTTATAATATAATTAGTAACTATCACATATTGTGTACACTAACTCGTATATTATGAAATTATCAAAAGTGATTGTATAATATATTCTGTGTAGTGTAAAGAATAAACTTTAAAAATAATATTTTAAAATAAAATCTTTCAAATGAAGTTTTTCAAAATAATTCTTCTAAAAGAAGAATCATAAATACAGTGTGATGTGTGTGTTTGCTTGACCAACTTTATAGATAAACTTACTTGCAAAATACTCGTTCTCTTATTGATCTTCTCAACTACTCAAGATAGTTTAGCACACTTAGAGAGAACTTACACAAAGAAATTTAGAGAGTGGAAGGAAGTATAAGCAAGTAAGGAAGTTATGATTTTCCTTATGCTAAACCCCCCTATTTATAGCAAAATTTAACCAATATTTACCACACATAAATTATCACACTCTTTTTATATCATCCATATGTTTTTTCTTCAATCTATGTCATCCATTCATTTTTTCTTCAATCTATATCAACCATCCATTTTTTTTTTCAATCTATATCAACCATCCATTTTTTCTTCAATCTATATCACCCATCCATTTTTTTAAATCTATATCATCCATCTATTTTTTTCAAAAAGATTAATCCATTATCAAAAAGATAAATCCATTATAAAAAATTATTAATATACTATATCCATTTTCTGTATTATTGTGTTAAATGTATTAATATTACAGATATCATATACTCGTAATACTGGTAACCAGATCATTCACAGGAAAGAGGGGGCTTTCCATAAAAATGACGCGCAATTAAATAACTCGTTTTCTCGATAGAACTTCTAGACATTACCAATAATATTAACTAATAATATCATTTCAATAATATGACTTACCGTGCCATGACAATTATTGATTTAATAATGTAAAATACCGTGCAGTTGTTACTGTGATAATTATTAAGTCAATAACAAAATACTATGTTATTATCAATATAACAATTATTGAACCAATAATATAAAATACTGTGTAATATCGTCTGCTACTGTGGAATAACGTGTGTTACTGTTCTTTTATTACCGACTATTTCAACAGTTAATGGTAAAAGTCCTGCCGCCCATTTAAAAAGTTACCGCCTTTTATATTCGACAGTTATTCCATTGTGGGGCCCACCAATGTTTGGTTATTTCGGCGCCGTTGTACTTTACCGAATATATTATTCCCCGACATACTGTATAATTGCACAAATTATCCTTAACTTATCATTATATCAATTTAACGCCTAATAGTTTTAGAATAATAATAAGAAGATAAGTTAAAATCTTATTCATAAAAAGTTATGGTTTTTCAAACTATGTGTTCAAGAAGCAACTAGGTCGAAGCATGGAGGTTTATGTAGATGATATGATTGTCAAGAGCCTATATGTTAGACAACATTTGGATGACTTGGAGGACTACTTTCAGACAGTCCGACAATATAATATCAGGCTAAACACGATGAAGTGCACTTTTGGCCTCGGTTCGGGTAAGTTTCTTGGCTATTTGGTAAACAAAAGGGGCATTGAGGCAAATCCGGAGAAGATCTAGGAGGTCTTGGACATGAAGTCTCCTCAAACCTTTAAAGATGTGCGGTGGTTGACTGGTCAGATAGAAATGTTAAGGAGATTTATGTCCAAGTCGACGGAGAGATATTTGCCGTTCTTTTACACATTGAAAGGGCTGAAGAATGAGAAAAATTTTCAATGGATTTCGGAGTGTGAGGATGCCTTTCAGAGAATAAAGAAATATCTATATCGGCGCCTCTGCTGATGAAGCCGATCCCTTAAGAGCCTTTATATCTGTATTTGGCGGTGAGTTCGTTGGTGGTTGGAGCGGTTTTGGTTTGGGAAACGGGAGGAAAGCAATTCCCCGTTTATTATGTCAATCATACCCTTCGAGATGCAGAAACGAGGTATCCGAACTTGAAAATTTTTGCCTATGCCTTGGTTATTGCTAGTCGAAAGCTTCGGCATTATTTCCAAAGGAGGCTAATTGTGGTGTACATAGATCAGCCTTTGATGAAGATCATGAGCAAGCCGGAAATTTTGGGTCAGTTAGCAGAATGGGCTATGGAGCTGACGCAGTTTATGTTGGAGTATCATCCTCGAACGACCATTAAAGGTCAGGCTTTAGCCAACTTTGTGATAGAGTGTTCATTTTTTGAACCCGATTTAGTTGATCAGCCGGAGATGATGGGTTTAGTTTCGGATAGTACACCGATACAAATGTCGTGGACTTTGTATGTTGATGGATCGTCAACTTCGGATGTAAGCGGAGCAGGGGTAATCTTGACGAGTTTGGAAGGTTTTAAGGTGCAGCAGGCCATTCGCCTCGGATTCAGAGCGACGAACAATGAGGCTGAGTATGAAGCTATCTTGGCAGGCTTACGTTTGGCTAAGAGTCTAGAGGTATAAAAGCTAATCGTCTTTAGTGACTCTCAGCTAGTGATCAAGTAGATTTCGGGGGAGTATGAGGCACATGGGGCCAAGATGACTAAGTATTTGGCAGAGGTCAAAGATCGGCTTCTCTACTTTAGTTCGTTTGCCCTTCACGGAGTAGATCGATCGGACAAGACTGTAGCCGATGCGTTGGCCAGGTTAGCCATGTCAGACACAAGTTCATTCAGTTGGTTGGTGTATCTTGAAGTCTTAGACTCATCAAGTGTTTGGGGGTTAGAGGTACTAGTGGTTGAACGATTGGATTGTTGGGTGATGCCCTATATAAGTTATCTTGCTGATGGCGTCTTACCTTCGGATCGAATATTGACAAAGAAGATAAAGTACAAGAGTTCGAACTTTATGCTTATCGATGGAGATCTGTATCGATGGGCCTTCACTTCCCCTTTGTTAAAGTGTCTGGTCCCGTCCGAAGCTGATTACATACTTCGTGAGGCGCACGAAGGAATCTGTAGAGATCACATGGGTGCAAAGACTTTGGCATATAAGGTGCGACAAGGGTATTATTGGCCGACGATCTTCCAAGAAGCTAAGGAATATGTGCAAAAGTGTCGAAAATGCCAGCTCAATAGTCCCATCCCTCATCAGCCCCCCGAAGAGTAGTACTCGGTCTCATCCCTGATCCCGTTTACTGTATGGGGAATTGATATCTTAGGGCCTCTACCGAAGGCAAAATGACAGGTTAGTTGTGTGATAGTGGCCATCGATTACATGACCAAGTGGGTAGAAGCCAAACCGTTTTAGTCAATCATAAAGCAAGAATGCCTTACGTTCCTCAAGGAGTTCACTATATTCCGGTTCGGAATCCCGATGGTGGTTGTATCCGACAACGACAAACAGTTTGTGGGATCGAAGTTTGAAGTGTTTTTAAAGGATTTGGGTATATATCATCGGAAGACTTCGGTTGCCCATCCTCAATCTAATGGTCAGGTGGAAGTCACCAACAGGACTCTACTTAATGACATTAAAAGAAGGTTGGACGAAGCTAAGGGGAGATGGCCCGAAGAGTTAACTAGCGTTCGATAGGCATATCGAACCACTCCTCGGACTACTACAAGCGATTCGCCATACAAATTGGCCTATAAGACGGATGCTCTTATTCCAGTCGAGATCGGATCTCCTTCGCTTTGGGTCAGCTAGTATAAAGATATGTATAATGATGAAGGCATTCGCCTCACTCTTGATCTGTTGGAGGAGGTTTGGGAGTCGGCCATGGTAAGGCTAGTAGTCTACCAAAGGAGAATGACCAGACATTATAATAAAGATGTAAAGTTGAGGAGGTCTGAAGTTAGAGATTTAGTCCTCCGAGAGGTGGAGGCATCATCGCCCAAAAATCTCGAAAAGCTAATGCCCAACTGGGAGGGACCCTATGAGGTCACAGAAATGCCAAAGCCAGGAACTTATCGGCTTCGGGCAATGGATGAAACATAAGTCAAAAACACTTGACATGTTGGGAGACTTAGAAAGTATTATCAGTAGTGCATGACAGGTAGTTCATTTCATGATTCTATAACATTTTTCTAAATATTGAATGAAATTAAAGTTCGATTTTGCTCAAAATATAATATTTTCATTGTTTTTGAATATGTACATTGGGAATGTGATTACATAACAAAGCCTAACGAACTATTACATGAGTTTTATATATTTTTTTTGAAGAAGTAGGTTCTGCTTCATCATCCGAAGTGTCGAGAAGTTCAGCGTTAAGGGCGGCTTGTGTCATTCTTTCCTTGTCTTTATCTCGGGCACTTTGATAACCGAGGTTGAATTGTTGTATCACTTCATTTATCAGCTCGAGCGATATTAGATACTCTTGGCGGATCTGCTGTTTAACCTCTTCGGTCAGCAGGGGTGCTAATATTTTGTAGCCAGCAAAATCTTTCTCCAAGCTGTCGCGTTTGTCCATATTCATTTTGAGCTTCACTTCCATGCTTTCAAGCTTTTTATGAACAACGTGATGTTCAACCATCAGCTCGTCACGCCCCTTCTTCAGTTCGTCGTAATTCTCTATGAACGCTCTTCGACGTTGTTCGCCTTCGATCGCTTCCTTGTTTAGCTTCTCCACTTCGGCTTGAAGCTTTTCACAATGAAGGGCGGTGTTGGCATGTACCTTTTTGTCATTCTCCTAGCCAGCCATTGAAGCTTCCAGTATCATCTTCAAACGAGCAACTTTGGCTTCTTGCTCTTTTTCTTTTTCATCGGCTTGGTCGAGTTGACGTAAGAGTCGACCAGTAATAGCAGCGGCCTAGCAGTAGAAGGATGAAGAGCTAGATAATAAGTTTAAAATGTGAGTTCGGAAAACAGAGTAAATCAAGATATTTACCCGACTCAGGTACAATGCGTTGTAATTCGTCAGTTCCCGACGGCTTGATCCTCTGAACTTTTCATCATCTCTAGGAGAATAAAATGATCAAAGATATTGAAAGGGAAGTCTTCGTTCTCATCCAGCCATAACGTTGCCGAAAAGGAGGTCCCTTGAATACGTTGGATGGTCGACAAAGAATGAAGGGGAGAAGGTGGTGGAGACTGTTGTTCAATTAAAGGTTCAGTATGCTATTTTTTGGTTGGAGGTTCGGATGAGGAGTCTTCGGGATCTTTTTGCTGCTCGGATTAAGGGACTTTGGAGGTTGGAGGATCGGACTGAAGGATTTGTTCTGGTTCGGGAGGAGGGTCTTGTTTGATAGTCTTCTGACGTCGTTTCTTCAGCCGAAGAATGTTGGTCCTTTCGGCTTCAGGGATGTCTAGAAGGCTCCTTTTGGTGAAGCCGGAGGTTGGGATGATGGTAGATAAAGAAGTTTGTACCATTGGGATGGTGGTGATTGGTTGGACTAAGGGAGGAATGTCGGTTGATTTGGTTGATGGTATTGTGACACCCCCAAATTCAGGTACCAATATCTTGAATTTGGTGCTCACGATAAAATACATCCATACACCTCTAAACAACACAAATCAACTAATGCGGAATAAAATAAACATATGTTGTTCATTACAAAAGGTTCACTACGGTCCCAAGGTCTATAACCTTAAATAAATACATCGCAGAATACATTAATAATACAAAACTATTCCACGATTACATAACGGGATAGTACATATAACTATTCCCTAAGCTTTCCTTTGCCTTTGTCCGCTTTGGAACTCCCCGGCTTAACTACAATAGGTTCATGATATAGCAAGGGTGAGCAACTACTTTGCTCAGCAAGTTTAAAAGCAAGAATGAAGATATATCATGAATGAATAAGAATAATAACTGCATAGATCAACAATTTATGAACATTGATGAATTAGCTAAAATGACATAATCAAAGTCCAAATGAAACAATGAATAATGATTATTTACTGCTGAGTGGTCCAACTGACCATGAACTTTTGGCCAAAGAGTCAATCATTCAACTAACTTTTTTAAAAACCTGGCCCCGTCAGTTGTACTCGAGGGGATCAGCCTCTTGTACACCATGTATATGCATAACATTTAACTCTGACTGCATCGAATAACCGACACATTATAATCCCCTAATAAGGGTTGCTCTCTCAGTCCAAGAATCCATACCAACTACTGGTTTGGATAGCTTTTAAAATAATAACCTGTACATGTCTAGCCGAAACAAATGGCGTAAACTATTTCCTTAAACAGTTCATGAATGAAGAACTTACACGCTTCATAGTCCAACAACAGATAATGAATTCAAATGCATAAGTTGTGAATATCAATAATTATCTTGGAGGTGGAATAATTGACAATAATTAATCCACTAATATGATTTAAAAGTAATAACTCCATTTGAGTCATGAAATTTGCAACAATATACAACACCTGTATAAGATATGAAACCTGCTCAAGTATAATTCGAGTAAGGTTAGCGAAAACTTGCCCAACACAAGGGTTTGACAAGCGTTAGGAAATTTGCAACAAGATATAATACTTGCTCAAATATAATCTTGAGTAAGGTAAGAAACTTGCATTCAATATGTAGAAAGAATGTAGTTAGGGAACTTGCCCAACACAAAGGTTAGACAAGCGTTAGGAAACTTGCATAAGATACACCTGTGTGCACGAAATAAAAAGAATAGTGCATAAGGTTTAGAAACTTGCCCAGCACAAGGGTTAGGGAAACTTGCCTGAAGCGCTGCTACAATAATACAACATACGCTCCTTAATATCCTACACAATTAAGTACATATTTACATAACAATTAGTCAAATTCCAAATAATGGTTAAAAACGGACGCTGCATCATTAAAACACATTGATTGCCCTACGACTACCCAGTCGGGGGTCTCGTTCCACAGTAAGCGAGCGGCTGTCCAGCTCGCCGGTGAGCTGGCAGGGGTCGGGGGGAACCTGGAAACCAAGCCTAAATTGCATTCAAATTAGTCAATTTCTGCCTTAAGATAATACCAATTTGGTTGACATTTAACGTAAAATTAAGCACGTAAGGCCTTAACCAGATAGGAATAAATAACCTGTCTAATCATTTAGTACAAAGAAAAATATAAGTGTTAGACCCATTGAAAAGGATTCCTTAGGTCTGACCTGACCTGACCCGGCCTGACTACCCGACCTGCTCCAGACACGGAGCTGGCGCTGCAGCACCGAGCCAAAGCACTGGACCTCACGCTGCGGCGTGAGTCCCGTGTTTTCTCCCTGGCAGGGCTTCACGCTGCGACGTGAGCCTTAAAGCTTGGGCCTCATGCTGCGGCGTGAGCCCCGGTCTTTCCCTAAAATGCCCCTCGCTGCAGCGTGAGCTGTAGGGCTTATGAGTGGCACTACGGCGCCATTCTGCAGTAGCCGGATTCTGGGTTTGTTTTCAGTTCGCGACTCCAACCTCCGGCCACTCCAACCTCCATAACTCCTCTAATACACAAGCAAATTAGTCCATTCTGGACTCTATGGACTCCTAACTCATGGGGCTATAACATATCAAAAATGCAGAGCTACCCACTAACATTAACATGGTCAAATCTAAAGCCAAAGTGTAAAGTTCATACTTTGTTCTTTGAGTTCTTGACAACTTTTACAAAAATCATTACTACGAACTCGTTTTAACTCCTTTTTACTCCATTCCAACTGGGTTAGCTTCATAACCCATGGAACTACAACACCATAGCAACAAACAAAATTAACAAACACGAAATCATAGCTTTATAGTTCTCTAAAAAGTCCAGATGTCCAAGTTCATGTCCAAAGTCCATTGTTCTTGCTCCATTAAGCCAAGGTAAGGATTTCTTGCGTTTTTGTTCCACTTTGATGTTATTAATGGCTTATATAGTCTCTTAACAACATTTACAAACAATCACAACAAACAAAAACACCAAGAATCGCCAAAAATCCGACCCACAAGCTTAAGAGCTAAAAACTAAGAAAAACTTGAAAAATCTTAACAAGAAATCGAATGGAAAGGATTTGGTTGGTGTTTTACCTCTGTAAATCCTTCCTAGAGGTTAAGAAGCTTGGCTAGGCTTGATTTTGAGGGTTCTTCTTGCTTGGTTCCTCCACCCGTTCCTTCTTCTTCTTCCTCCTTTCTTTTTCGGCGAGTTTCTTCTTTTTCTGGCGACTTTTTCGGCGACTTCTTTCTCTTCCTTCTTTGCAACTCTCTCTCTCTTTCTCTCTCTATCAGCTGAGCAACTTGGAATGGGATGGAATAGATTGAGAGTTGAATGAATGATTATTGGAGAAGTGGAAGAATTTAGGGAGAAAATGGGTTTGGAACTCAAGGTGGCGCCGACACCCCCCCACTCTCTCACTCCTTAGCATTTTGATTGGTTGAAAGTGGTTTGGTGGTTCCCACTTGGAGCAATAAGCCAAATTAAATACCCGAAAATACCAAAAATATATCCGAAAACTCCCACTTTTGTACCAAAACTGGTAAATAATTCTACCCAAAATTAAAATGGGTACTCCCATAATTATTGAGATAGGTAAAAATAATTATTATGGGATTTGTCCAAATATTCAGAACACCCATTTAATGCATTTCGGATACGGATAAAATCAAGTATCAGCTCAAATAAAATTTTCGACACTTGAAAAAATTATTTGTACGCATACACGTATTTATGAAATTTATTAACATCGAAAAAGGCACAAAATACCTGGCATGGATAGTGCCTCGGGAAACGTGCCCCGTGAATAGTGATTTAGCGACGCTACGCGAAATCAATTATTCATTTAAACAACATAATCTAGATTGTCACACAACCTTTAAACACGTAACACAAATATAATATTAATAAAATATAAAATATTCATTAATATTCAAAAATTCGAATTACAAGGAAATTTTAGAATTCCCGGTCGTTACAAGTATGATCTCTTCGGGCGGATCGGTGGACGGTTGACCAATGTCAGCAACTGGGGTCGGTTTGATCAGAGCCACTACACAGATTAAGGAATTCTATCAGCAGTGGACAACATGACATAAAATAATTAATTTGAAGGGATTGTGACTTACATTTATGGTTATATAACCAGGTTTCGTCGCCCAGGACTTCGAGGTCCCATTCCTTCACCGGCAGCTTTTCAATAATCTTTATTAGCTCCTCAAGATAGGTACGGGATAATTCCCCTACGGTGAAGTTGCTTCGAGACGCATCGGCCCAGTTAGGGACTTCACGGATGCTGGGGCCTCGGATGTAGAACCATAACGAATGCCATCCTTTATTGTTGGTAAGGGTCTTCATTAGCGGGCGTTTCTCAATCTGTTTGCTTTGTTGTTTATTTACTTGTCAAAAGCCCGATTCTCTGGATCGGCTGATGGCAAACATGGAAAAGAAGAGGTCGAGTGTAGGAGTGATGTTCAGTTCGTGGCAGAAGGCGATGAAAGAAACGATGTCGATATAGGAGTTCGGCACTAGTTGGGCGAAGCCGACTCCAATAAACCCTAGAAGGGTGATGATGAAGGAATGAAGGGGAAGGCGTACCCCATATTTGAGGGCCGAAAGGGAAATGGCGGTCCACCCATCTGGTCGATGGTACATTCGTTTGATATGGAGAGGAGCCCGAATGTCATAGGCAACCGAAATACGGTATTGCTTTCATATTCCGTTAAGATCTTGTGGGGCGATGGTGGAGACAGTGTAGGTATGGGCGTAGACATCTTCGTTTGCACACTCCTTCAACATTCTTAGGTTGTCGACTTAAGCCTTGGATAGGCTTGTTAGTTTTGGGTTTTGTGTGACAGTGGTGGTGACAGTGATAGCTTCAGTAGTGATGTGGGTGGTGTTAGGGCGGTTAACTACAGCAGGGGTTAGACCGGAGGAGGTGTTGACTCTGACAGTAGATGGAGTAGTGGATGTTGGGATGTTTGTGTTGCCCATTGATGAGTAGAAAGAAGGTTTGATTGGTGGGTATGTTCGCCGGAAAAGCAAGGGTTGCAGAGAAGTTGTAGAAAGAGCGAAAGTAGAGAGAGAAAGATTGGATCTAAAGTGTGGCGGTAACCTTTGGAAAGAAAAGGTTTTTAATTACTTGATTTTTGGGGTTCCGCACGATTTCCCAAGGATGGTGTAACTTCCCAAAAACGGCGTGGTGAGTGGTTTTGCATAGTAACGGTGAAGCGTGCTGAATACGCTTTCGAAGTAGCGGATATTGGGCTTTGTGTCTTCTCATACTATAATTGGGCTTTTAATGAGATATTATTCTATTAAATGTTCCATTGTAACGAAAGACTGGGGGCAATGTTAGGGTGTAATTTATTGGGCCCAGTTGATATTATGGGCCGCGGATTTTAGGCATGATTTATTAGGCCCAAATGATATGGTGGGTTATTGGGTCCAGACAATATAGTGGGTCATGGTCCACGTGAAGGAAGCCTCCCCACGTGGGGGTCCTTTGTAGCAGTTGGAACAGTTGGAATATCTAAAATCCCTGTTCCCAAATGTAGGTGTCAGGATATAATTCAGCTCCCCTTTGTTTAAAAAGATTCAGTCAAATTCCATTAAGGAATTTGACCTAATGAGGGATCCTACCTACTACTCGGGGATAGATATGACGTTGGTAGGAGGTGATCACTATAAATACAAGGCTAAAACTCTATTTCAAAGGTAATCAACTTTTTACAGCACTAGAGCATTAAGCATCCATTGTTAAAACCTTATCCAGCCTGTACTTATTCTCACACCGGAACTATCCCCCGGCGGATAAAACCGCCAGGCTCTCTGAGTGTGGTCTCGTTTCTGTACATGATTGAATGCGCTTTTGGTGATTGAGGCGCGTGGACGAATCTTGACGTTAACAGTAAGCATCCAAGGAAAAGCCCCATATAAAAATATACTTTTCTTCTTGAAATATAAGATCAAGTTTGACTTTACAAAGTTAATGTGAGATTCTTTAACATAAAAGTCAATGTGAAATACTTTAACATAAAAATTGATGTGATTCATTTAACTGGTAAAAAATATACAAATTAAACTTGTAATTAATAGAACCTTTAAAAAAACATTAAAATGTTTCATAATTAAATTGTCAAAAAATTTAATGAATTTCTATCAATTTTAATTTGAAAATAAATCAAGTTGACTTCAAAATTTAAAATTATCTTATATTTTGACTCAAAAAGAACCATATATGTCTGTGTGTTTGAATAAGTTCTCTAATAAATTGGTAGATCTTTAGCAAAAATAGAGTGAACTTTTGAATTCTTCATCACCCCACTAATGCTCTTCCCACATGCATAACTAAATTGATAGTATTGTTTGACAATTAAATTATAATAATTTTGTATTTCACGTCAAATATGCAAATATAAGCTTTTAATACCTACAATCAACCATAATATTGCTAATGTTTTTGTAAAAGAATAAAAAACAATGGCAAAAAATCATGTTCATCAATATTTTGTTGGCATTACTACTCCATTTATAAATTGTAATAAGGAAAAATGTTAGAGCTCATAAAATGATTAAATACTTTTGCAAACTTTTCTTGTATAGCTAGATTTACATTTGACTTCTCAAAGAAATAGTTCAAAGCCAAAGTCTTGTAAATTAAAGATAATTTCAAGTTATGTATGGAACTTGAAAAACATCGAAGAAAAGAAAGAAAAAAAGATTACAATAATAGATGAAAAAAAGTTGAAAGAAAGAAAGTGAAATTAACTATATGTGGTAACACCTCAACCTGTAAGGTCTTCTATTAAATTCTTATGTGGGTATATAATTCTGAATGATGCCTAAACATCATTTAGATTACTAATGGATAGTTAAGAAAGTTTCTGTTTAATATTGTTAGTGTAATGGCTGGTTAAGGAAGTTTCATTATAATTTTATATTTCTTTATTCTTTTTTTTATTATATTTTTTTATTTTCCTTGAATATGTCAAGTTCCAAACATAGTACTAAGTGAACAATGGAGAAACCATTATGGTGCGTTTGGATTAAAAGAATGAAATGGGTGAAGAAATGATATAAAAAAGAATGGAATGGAGAGTGAAATGATTCATTTCATTTCAGCTGTAATGAGTCATTCCATACATTCCCCCAAAAAATAAAATTCATAAATTTGGAAAGAATGAGAATGGTTCATTCCATTTCAATGGAACAACCAAACATAATTTTTTCATTTCATTCTCATCTTCATTCCTCCAATCTAAACGTAACATAATAATTAACTTATAGATTCTTCCTATAGAGGAAGTTATGTCCATATATAGAAGAGAAGAGAATAAAAAAAAAGGATTAAATAATAGAATACCAACTTTATTATTATTATTATGGTAAATGGAGACAATATTTATTTATACAAATGTTGAAAGTTGCACAAAGACATCCATCAAATGATCACTCATATCTATTTAGTCTCATTTTTCCCATGATCAAGTTGTTGGGTACTTTTATTTTGGTGTATGATGGAGGACCACATTTTATCTTCCTCCGCAGGAACCAGGAGGACAGTTTTTCCAACAATTTTTGAGGCACTCTAAATGGACATTCCCAAGAGGAGGTGTGCAAGGAAAATAACATTCCGCGCAGCAGTTTTCCCGAGCTTTTCCCACAATGGCCAAAGCCAACACCAGAACCACAACAAACATCAAAAAAGTTACATTTTTTCCCACCATACTTGATAAATTGGTAAACGATACACCGACAATAGAATTTAACAGAAAGAATTAGTGATTCTTTCTGTTGAATTCTTTCGTGGGTATATCATTTTCAACGATGCTTAGACGTTATTTATAATAGCTAAAGGTGTGCATGGTATGGTATAGGTACTAAATTTGAATGTCGTATCGTATATATCGGTTATGTGAGAGCTCTCCTCCTTAAAGTCGAGGTATTTGTCCTGGTCATACGTTTGGAAGGACATGGTGCATTGGCGTTTAATTTAGGGCCAAGCCCTTCGGGATAGGGGATTCTTCCTTTTTTTTTTGTTGGATAGATAATTTTGGAAAAAAGGACGTTGATTTTGACATTTGAATGTTACAAACTATTTTTTATTTACTTTTTTATTTTATTTTTCCTTTTAAAACAAATACCCTACGTTTACATTTGCCATTTGTTGTCTTAGTGAAAACCGAGAATTTATACCTCATCCTGCTCACATTAAGGTTATATTTTGTGTAGAAATTAATGGCAAAAACATCTCAAATAGATGTATTAATTTTTCAAAATAATTAATTGTAGTACAAGTATTTGATGTATTATTATATTCATCTTGAGTAAAATACACTCACACCCCCTGCAGATAACTATAATAACACTTACTACCCTTTTAGTTTTTCAAGTAACACTCACTACCCCCGTAGATGTTTATTATTGACCAAATAAGTGAAGTTACGTATTTACCCTCATGTTTTACTATTTTAAAATATAATGAATTTATATTTATTTTGCGAATGACAAAAGTACCTTATTTTGACTTATATGATCAAGTTACATTCCCCACTCTTAAATCACTAGTCACCGTCATACAGGGGAGGGAGGGAAAGTTTTTTGCCGTGAAGGAGATGATCAAAAGAAATTAACTTGTCCGGCTACGATCGAGGTTTTTTGGGTTCAAGGTATACATGTTTTTTCCCATTGTCGTCTCTATAAACCCTTGTTACCACTCAATTCACTCAATTCTAAACTCTAGATTATGAAATCAACCTTGTTTCACACTTGATGAAAATAAGAACACTGCTTTCTCTCTCTCTCTCTCTCTCTCTCTCTCTCTCTCTCTCTTTCTCTCACTCTCTCACTTACTCACTCTAATTAAAATTAATTATTTGCATACATATAGACAAACACACACACACACACACACACACATATATATATATACCCCCTCTACTCCAAAAATATAATAAATCTTATTCGTATAATTTGTAAATATTTTCATTACATACTTTTGTGAATTGTGATTTTATTTTTGTTCATTTAACAGAAATGACTGAATATCATGATATTCATGTTCACTATGGGAAAACAATGAATGTGATTTTAAATATTGATGGAGATATATACTGCCATATGGATACGCTCAGCGAGGTTTCTGAATTGTTATTGAGTCAAGTACGTACCAACTGGAATGGGTTTAGAAATTAAACTGTTTTATTTTGTACCTGGAACACAGGTCGAGATGCCATTAAACAATAATGAGAACATATTACTCGATCATGTTTGAAATGTATAAGTACATTAAAATTGTTGATATCTATGTACAAGTAATTGATCCATTAGAGGAGTGGAATAATGATGGGATTGTTAATGGGGTTGATTATAGTATTGGTAAAGATGGAGTTGGATCAAAAAATATAAATGAGGTTAATGAGGGTATTTACAATGATGGAAAGATACAAGATAATATAAAGAGGGTTGATGAGGCGACTTACAACCAACGGTTATGGGCTGAAACAGTAAATGAGTCTGAAACTACTGAAAAACATTATGATGAGGTTGTAGCTAAAAGTTAACAAAAATAGAAAAGGCAAGCAAATAATTGTAAAAGATGGTTATGAGGATGATGATGATGTTTATGGCTTGTTTTCTGAGGATGAGGATTTTCAGTGTGATAATGAAGAAGAACATGCTAGTGATTTTGAAATAAACAATGATGAATTTGTGGATGAAAAACTTGTAAATGAAGTGATGACTAATAATGATGGGTCAACTATCAGATTACTCATCAAGTGATGAATGAAATAATGTATTATGATGAAGATGAAGATGATGAAGACAATCAATTAGTTGAAGATGGTCAAGTTATTGAGGGGAGACAAGTTGATTGTAGACAACTTGGTAAGGTGTTTGACCATTATAGACACGGAAAGGAATTTGTAGATGTTAGGAAAGAGAAAATCAAGCTATGTGAAGGCCTTTTGTTTTCAAATGTACACAGTTTCAGACAGATTTTAAGAGATTTTACAATTCAAGAGGGTTTCAAGATCGAGACTATTAAAAATGATAAAAAAGATTGAGAGTA
Source organism: Aralia elata (assembly GCA_034770075.1). Classification (NCBI taxonomy): domain Eukaryota; kingdom Viridiplantae; phylum Streptophyta; class Magnoliopsida; order Apiales; family Araliaceae; genus Aralia; species Aralia elata. The sequence continues at coordinate 23,695,515 of CM068382.1, forward strand.
TTAAAAATGATAAAAAAGAGTTAGGTGTAAATGTGCTGCAGTTAGTTGTACATGGCGAATACATGCATCCCCTCTTCTTGATAAGGTGACTTATAAAATCAAGACATATTATGGCACGCACACTTGTATTGTTCTTTCCACTAACACTGAAGCAACATCGACTTGGATTGCAAACAAATTAGGTGATACATTGAGGGATAATCTTGACATGAAGATAAATGAAATTCAGACCAAAGTGCATACGAAATGGCAGATTGAGTGCAATAAAATACAGTTATACAAGGCCAAAAAAAGGCACTCTTGCTGAACTTGATGGTTATCATGCAAAGTCTTATAAAAGTTTGAGGCAATATGGTTAACAAATTCTAAGTACAAATCCTAGATGTATAGTGGTTATTAACACTGATAGGTTATCAATTGATGTGAATCCCACATTTAAGAGAATGTTTATAGCATATGAGGCATTGACTTCTGGATTCAGAAATGCATGTAGACCTTTTATAGGTGTTGATGGATGCCACCTAAAAGGGCCTTATGGTGGCGTTTTGTTGGCTACAGTAGCCCTAGATGGGAATAATGGACTCTTCCCAGTGGCAATTGTCGTGGTAGAAACCGAGTGCAAACAAAGTTGGAAGTTCTTTTTTAGTAATGTAAGGACAACTCTTGGTGCAAATAATGATGGCGTGATGACATTAACATTCATTTCAGACAAGCAGAAGGTATTATTAACTATACGTTGATGTTTGGCTTTAATTATGCATTTCATGTTTTCATACAACAATTATAATTTAAAAATTCTGCTTTTTTATATGTTGTTATCTCTTTAGTTATGGATTTATTATTCAGTATCATGTTAACCTTCTGCAAAATACGAGGACAATTAAACAGTATTATTACAAAATAATGATTTCAAATTTTTAATTATAATTAGTTTATGCTCAATGTTGAAAAATTTATGATAATTTTTGTTTATATTCTTTCAGGGTCTTGAATATGCGCTCAATGAGGAATTTCCATATGCACTTCATAGGACACGTGCTAGGCATTTGTTTTCTAATTTTAGAAAAAAAGTATCCAGCCTTCATGTTAAAAAATCACTTTTGGAGGGCAGTTAGAGCTTATAATGAACACGACTTCAACCTAGCAATGGAGGATATTAAGAAAGAGTCTCAATCTGCATACAATTATTTGATGAAAAAGCCTCTCGAAACATGGACAAGATATGGCTTTGATGAGAGATGTAAAAATAATCATGTCAGAAGTAATTTTTGTGAGTCCTTTAACCGTTGGGTTGATGCTATTGGGGTAGACCCATTTTGAAAATGCTTGAAGAGATTAGCTGGAAGTTGATGCAAAGAATTCAAATGAGGTATGAAAATGGGTGTGCTTGGGATGTGTTGAAATGAAGACACTCAACTTACATTTCATATATTTTCATTTCTTAGATAGCTTACAAGGTTACCTACTTATACAATTGGAAGGAATAATCAAGACAAAACATGCTCCTTAATATAAGGAAACATACTAGCTAATACAAGGAAGAAAACATGGGGAAGAAAATATGGAATAAAACATAAGGAAGAATATAGGGAAAAGGTGGAGGAATAATGGAATAAAGTGAAGAAAAATATTCTCCACTATTATTTCTAACACTCCCCCTCAAGCTGATAAATAGAAATCTCCTATTTCTCAGCTTGGAAAACGAAAGGTTCAATTGGTCGGTCGGTATATGAACAAAACCGGTTCAAGTCGGCAATTGGACGAAACTCCGTTTGTGAATCACAATTCCGGCAGTTAACAGTACTCCGTCTATGAATAGCAATTCCGGTAGTGAACAGTACTCCGTTTGTGAATAGCAATTCCGGTAGTGACCAGTAACTCCGTCTATGAATAGCAATTCCGGCAGTTTGGACAATACTTGTAAAAAACCTCCATATCCTTACCAGCACCAATCGTCATCTTCGTGAGACGATCCTTTACTGTAATAAACTTGGGATGGTTGTAGTGTGTTTGAGTTTTACCCCAATTGCAGAAGGAGTTTCTTGTTGAAAAATCATCACTAGAGTAGAATCTGAAGTTTCTGATTTTTCACTCATATTTTTTTTTTTTAAGAACTGTGGGTAAGTTTCAGAAAAAACAGGTTGTGGGGTACAAACTGTAATAGGAAGTTTCAGAAAACTGCATAGATGGTGCCGGAAAAGTCGCCGGAAATATGCAGTTTTAAAAACTGCACAGGTGACTGCCGGAAAAGGTCGCCGGAAAAAGTCGCTGGAAAAGATCAGGCTTTGATACCATGTTAGAAAGAGACACTTGAACTTACATTTCATATATTTTGATTACTTAGAAAGCTTACAAGGTTACCTACTTATACAATTGGAAGGAATAATCAAGACAAAACATGCTCCTTAATATAAGGAAACATACTAGCTAATACAAGGAAGAAAACATGGGGAAGAAAATATGGAATAAAACATAAGGAAGAATATAGAGAAAAGGTGGAGGAATAATGGAATAAAGTGAAGAAAAATATTCTCCACTATTATTTCTAACAGGATGGATATGTTACTCCGAATATTAAAAAGAAATTAAACTTCAATCTTTGTAAAGCTAGAATTTGCAGAGTGATCTATGGTGGAGGGAATAAATTCAAAGTCGTTGACGATGGATTCACATTTTTGGTTGACATTGGACTAAGAGTTTGGGATTGTATAGGGCATGATAGGTTTCAGGCATTCCTTGTAAAATGGGGTTGCTGTTATTGCATCTAGGAGAGCCAATGTTGAACAATATTGTGATGCACATTTTACAAATCATGCACACTTAGCTGCTCATGGAAAAATGATTTACCCTACCAAAGATCAAAGATTGTGGAAATATAGAAGGAAAGAGCCAGATGAAATTAATGTAGAGAATAATTTTGTAAAAAGAGCTCTTATTAAAATTAATGTAATAAAATAAAGTGTTAAATTATAATTAGCAGAAGATTTTTTATACATGATGAGGTCAATTGTTATTACTTATAACTAACTACATTCATACATATTATTTAATTTTTTTTTTGTATCTAATTTTAGTATATTAAATTTTTAGTAATCAACTGTAGCGGCACTACACAGTGCGGGCCGGGCCATGGACCCACCCCAATTTCTATTTTTTTTTCTAACTTGTATGTAGATAAATCTCAATTTATTTATTTACAAACACTCCAATAATATTTTTTTTTTCAAACAAATTTTAAATGTTTAGTCTTTATTTACATTTTCCCCGCTCCCCCGCCCAAATTTCATCCACCACACATTCTCCTCCACGGAATCTCTCTCCCATCTCCACACATTCTTTTTGGAGACAACAAGCAATTTATTATTTTTAAATTGTTCTGATTATCATATCCAAAAGGTTAATTTGAATGAATGGAAAAGCAGAATTCGGCCACCAAACCAGCCCAAGCAGGCGGGAAAAAACCCAGCCCAAGCTGGAGGGAAGCAGGAGGCGTTAGACATATTTACTATAAGCAACAGGTTAACAGAAAGCAAAAGAGGGAGGGAGGAAAAAAAGGGTGATGTTAGAGTCACAAAAATTTGGTGTCGAAGTGTTTCAACTATTGTCATAATAATATTTATTGAGTAGATCTCATGTGATTCACTATGCTATAAATTATCATTAAAATATTTAATTCTATGTCATTTGAGACCCATTTGAGACTAAAAATTTGAGACGCTTAACATTACTCGAAAAAAAAACTGGCAAGCATGCTGGTGCCTAAGCTGCTGAAAAGAAAATAAATTAAAAAAGTTAACAGCGTTAGTGCGAGCTAACAAAAATGTAGGAAAACTAACAGCGTTATTCTCTTTTAGATAAGTATATATAATACTCTTTTCGTTCTATATTATTTTTGAAGTCAATTTAAGAGGTTTTTAAACTCAAATTTGACATACATTATGAAACAATAATTCTTACATAGGTTTTTAAACATTATTGTAAGAATTATTGTTTCATAATGTTTAATGAGTTATCTCAATTTTAAGTAAAATGTCTCAAATTGACTTTCAAAAGTGGATAATTATTATATAATTTGAAATGGAGGGAATATAATGATTTCAAAAATAAATAATTATCATATAATTTGTACTCATCTTATATATATTATGTATTATGTACTTATTATGTATTTCGTTATTTCTAAAATATAAGATTATTATTGGTAGTAATACTTCTAAAAGATAGTCATGATTACCTATTAGGTTCGAATTAATTGAAATTAATTTAGAAGAAGGGGGGTTGAATAGATTAATCCATCTTTCTATAAAATGTTGACATTTTTAAATTTTTACCATTAAATTCCTATGTGAGTTTGTAAAAAATATTGTCAAATATTTTTTATGTAAAGTAAAAGAGTTAGGGATAGAAAAATATCAAGTAAGAGACACAACTATATATTCTAGTTTATTATATATATATATATATATATATATATATATATATATATATATATATATATATATATACCAAATATATATAGCTAGTTCAGTCTCCAAACTCCACTCCAGTATTTGAGATTTTTTTACTAATAAAATGCACTCATACAATAGGTGGAGAAACATTTTATACAAATCTGTTTTTGGTCTTAGGACTACTCTTCCTAGTATCCTTCAAGAAACGCAAATTTCCTTCCAGAGCGCTTGTACTCCTTCTTCGGCTGGTCTTGGAACTTGATATCTTTTTTCTTCCTCACTCATTTAGAAACTCAAACCTATGGACTTTTTTAAAGTTTTGGTTTTGGAACAAGAATCACTCAATTACTCGCATACATTAAAAGAATACCTACACTACAAAAAAAACTGGTCATATAGGTGACAGACACGTCCGTTGGTAATGAGTCATTTTCCGTCGCCACTAACATCATTCTCGACGGAATTGTCCATCGCCCTTGTCGTCGCCCTAGGTATCGTCGCCCCGTGCTCACGTCGAGCATCGTCGGTGATGAGGTCATTGGCGACGACACATTTGACGACGGGTAGTCCGTCGATAATGACTTATTGGCGACGACATGTCCATCACCAATAACTCGTTTAATAATAAAATTAATTAGTCATAGGTGACGAACAGTCCGTCACTATTTAGTTTGTCCGTTGGCAATGAGAAATTTTAAATTTTTTAGAATGGTCAATACCGACGGAATACCCGTCGAGAATGAGTGTCCGTGGAGAATAACATATTTTAAAAAATAATATTTTTTTTTAAAAATTTGTAAAACCCTTTGTTTTTTTAAATATACATAATTGTACCTGTTATAAACTAAAAGTAATAAATAATTCTTCACTAACGCATACCAATAACCATCAAATATATATAATCAAACAATAAATACGTACACAACATAATCGCATCACTCAAATAAAGTAGCTAGATAAAAAATGTAAAAGTTTTACAACCCTAAAACTAGTTAGATACATAAAAGTAAATATATAAACATAATCAGTCATCATCGCCATCGACAAACAAACGAATATCGTCTATCGTGCCACTACCCCTACCATCATCATCGCATATGCGGTCCTCACCATCTCCTCTGCGGTCCTCGTCATCTACGCTCCCTCCACCGTCCTCACCATCGTCTCTGGCTCCACCCCTACCACGAAGCTCATCAACAAAACCCCACAAAATTAAAATATTAATTAGATATAAACAAATGCAACCATAATTAAATTATTTTATAAGTGTTCTTTATATAAGTTAGGCAAACAAGCTTCTAACTCGGTCACCAGAACACCGAATCGAGTCTTGTAAGCTTCTAACTATCATTTCGTCGCCCGGGGCCCCTTTTTGTCTAGTTTTCCTTAAAAAAATTTAGTCTTTTTAATATAAGTTAGGCAAACAAGCTTTTAATTGGGCCACCGGAACTCCGAATCAAGTTCCGTAATTTGTCACGTGTTTGAAATATATTAGATGTGGTTCGCCTACAGTTTCACGTTGTTTTGTCGCCCGGGACCCGTTTTGGTCTAGTTTTCCTATATTTTTTAGTCTTTTTAATATAAGTTAGGCAAACGAGCTTCTAACACGGCCATCAGAACTCCGAATCGAATCCCGTAAGTTGTCAAGTGTTTGAAATATATTTCTTGTAGTTCACCTATGGTTTCGCGTCTTTTCGACGCCTAGAGCCCGTTTCGGTCTAGTTTTCCTAATTTTTTTGTTTTTTTAATATAAGTTAGGCAAACGAGCTTCTAACTCTTCCACCAGAACTCCGAATCGAGTCTCGTAAGTTGTCACGTATTTGAAATATATAAGAGGTGGTTCGCCTACGGTTTCGCGTCGTTTCGACGTCTGGGGCCCATTTTTGTCTAGGTTTCCTAAATTGTTTTTAGTCTTTTTAATATAAGTTAGGCAAACGAGCTTCTAACTCGGCCACCGGTACTTTGAATCTAGTCCTGTAAGTTGTCAAGTGTTTAAAATATATTTCTTGTGGTTCGCATACGGTTTCGCGTCTTTTCGACACTCGGGGCCAATTTTGGTCTAGTTTTCCTAAAAACAATTTACTCTTTTTAATATAAGTTAGGCCAACGAGCTTCTAACTCGGCCAACGAAACTCCAAATTGAGTCAATTAGGTTGTCACGTGTTTGAAATATATAAGAGATGGTTCACCTACGGTTTCGCATCGTTTCGACGACCGGGGTCCGTTTTGGTTTAGTTTTCCTAAAAAAAATTTAGTCTTTTTAATATAAGTTAGGCAAACGAGCTTCTAATCGGCCACCGGAACTCCGAATCGAGTCCCGTAAGTTGTCACGTGTTTAAAATTTATTTCTTATGGTTTGCCTACAGTTTCGCATTGTTTCGATGCCCGGGGCCCGTTTTGGTCTAGTTTCCTTAATTGTTTTTAGTCTTTTTAATATAAGTTAGGTAAATGAGCTTCTAACTCAGCCACCAAAACTCTGAATCGAGTCCCGTAAGTTTTCACGTGTTTGAGATATATAAGAGGTGGTTCGCCTTTGGTTTCACATTATTTTGATACCCGGGATCCGTTTTGGTCTAGTTTTCCTAATTTTTTTTAGTCTTTTTAATATAAGTTAAGCAAACAAGCTTCTAACTCGGTCACTGAAACTCCGAATCGAGTCCCTTAAGTTATCACGTGTTTGAAATTGATTTCTTATGGTTCGCCTACGATTTCGCGTTGGTTCGATCCCGGGGCCCGTTTTGGTCTAGTTTTTCTTTTAAAAAAATTAGTCTTTTTATTATAAGTTAGGCAAACGAGCTTCTAACTTGGCCACCGGAACTCCGAATCGAGTCTCATAAGTTGTCATGTGTTTGAAATATATAAGAGGTGGTTCGCCTACGATTTCGCGTCGTTTCGATGTCCGAGACCCATTTCGGTCCAGTTTTCCTAAATTTTTGTTAGACTTTTTAATATAAGTTAAGTAAACGAGCTTCTAACTCGGCCACCAGAACTCCGAATTGAGTTCCGTAAGTTGTCACGTGTTTGAAATTTTTTTATGTATTTTTTAATATAAGTTAGGCAAATGTTTTTGTTATAACTTTTAACAGTTTATATAATCAATATAATATATATAAATACAAAATATATAATTAAAGACATACATTAATAATTTCATTTACCTGTCGAATATGTGTGGGAAAGAGATTTGCGAATACAATTGCGCATACTCGAACGGCCTCTTGTGATACCAGACCTAAGAGCTCGTCTCGCCAACCTGGATCTATGGAACCGTGAACGATCTTCCGAGCTATCTGGTAGATACGCTGATGTGATGGTGCGCCTGATTGGATTGTAGTGCTCTCCATGCACGCCTCGATGATCCTCTGAAAGAAGTCGTCGGATAATGATGGACTAACTCCCGATCCACTCACACCATCTGCTCCGGTACGAAGGCGATGTCTAGCTCTTGCTGTAGGAACTAAAGTATAAGCTGGGACCCGTGGCATACCTAGAATCCTATTCTTCTTCGTCCTCCTGTAGCATGTAGCCAGTCATTCATCTCCTCACCTTCACGCGTGGAGGGATCTAGGTTGGTATCCTGCTGGCCACTAGCAACTTTCTGAGTAAACCGATCCCTAGTAAGTCGAGAAAACCTATTATGAAATAAAAACATAAAGATTTGAAAGAACATATAATTAAAGAATATGAATACTAAATGCATGAATTAAAATACAAACAAAATAAAAGTCTAAAATTACTTACAACTATTGCATCTGCCTCAGGTGAGATATAACCACCCTCACCTTTCTTTTAGTGGGCGTGCCACCAAAACTCTAAGCGGGAAGATGGGTGCTTAATGTTATCCTGGGGTCTCCCCTGAATAGGTCGTAAGACTGAGGCCCCGTGCAGTGTGGTACACGACTCTGGGATTGGGCTATTGTACGTTGTACCAACATCTTCTTAAAAGTGGAGCCCTGCCAAATGCTAGACATCCGCTCCCAAAACTCAGTCCTGATAAAATCAGGACGAACATCTTTAAGTGTTTGTCCGTCTTTCATCTTGCTCTAGGCCTTCTTCTTCCAGTCGTAGACCCACTTATGTCAGTTAGTCTCTAAATATCCCCTAAGAACAGTCATGCCATGAGCTTTTTTCCCATCCTCAAATCGATAGTTGCGCTGCACAAAACACATTACAATATTAGTATATAACATAAAGTTACATGTGAATGATAAAAAATAATATGCAAATGACATAAGATAGTAACATATGAATAAAATCTTACCCGAAACTCATCTATAATAAGATGGAGCATGCACTCGTCCACATCTGCCTATCTCATCCAAGCATTTGAGAATCGATTATGCACGATCCCAAGCAATGTGTTACGAGGAGTAGCGTCTAGGATACTACAATTGAAATTAATACATTTGAAAATTATAAACTATATATTTATGCATCATTTTATATAAAATAAATATTAAATGCTATAAACATAATCTAAAATAACTTATTACTCCCAACACGGCATATATGAGGCGCCTGGGGTGGATTCCCTAGCAAACCACGTGCTAGTCCCTTAGGAGGCCTACGAAGATCACTTGTGCAGTGCAATATATGAATAAATTTATATAAACGAATATCCTGACAATAATATTAAAATAAAAGTAAGATGTAAAAATATTTTAACATGTTATTGTACCTGAATCTCCCTCCCGATCATTACCCTCACGACCCCCACAACCAACATGAACACCATGACCAGTATGACCACTACGATCGCCGTATGGAGTACGGGTCATATCTATATAACTGTAAAGACATAAACACAAAATTATAAGACATTTTTAATAAAGATAATTTTTGCAGCTTAATTAATAGAATAATATTACATACCAAATGGTTTACAACTACAAACTATTACATATGAATACAACTAAAAAGACATAAAAAATACATACTCCTAATCATTTATATTATCAAAGCCATCAATACCAGAATCGTCATCCTCGAGAAGTTGCTTTTCATTCTTGATATCATCACCATCTTCGTCATCCTCAATTATTTCTTCATTTATATCTTCCTCCCCAACATCATCGTCTTCACTTTTGATAGCGACGACATCATTCTCGTCTTCACTAGACTCACTAATGACTGTCACATAATCAGGTGTGACACTAGTAGACTCCAACTGCAAAGATTCATCGCCTAGACGAGTAGCTGTACCAGGAAAACCATGAGCTTTTGTTGTTATAACAACATACCATGAGCTTGCGAGAGTTTTCAAACTCTGTGAGTAGTATACCTACGTTGCTTAACTTGATAAAACAAAAGGCTCGTCTGAGTTTAGTTTTGACTTCACATTTACTGCCACCAGTCCTGAGTTTTTATCTACTCTAACCCTATTGTCAACATCAAACCAATGACAGTTGAAGCAAACTAACTCTTTTGACCCTAATACTTGAGAACGACTACTTCTAGCAATCGTCCATACCAGTTATCCCAAATATTATCGTAACAGCTACCTTTAACCATTACACCAGAATCAAATGACGCGACTTTCCCAACATCGTAACACTTAAATTTGTAACCGTTTATAATGCAACATGTATAAGTATCTACATATCTTTCAGGGCTGTCGACTATAAGCTTTAGCCGAATGTCAGCTTTATCATCTGTGAGCTCCTAATGTACATTTAAACAACATATTCTAAAGTTAATTACGTCATCAGATTCATTCACGAGGATAAATGTATTTAGACATTAATTTAAGACACTTATTACATCTTTAAACCATTGCAAAAATTCTCTATTTCTCAAATTTTGTAATTCCCCGTCCGATATACTCGGATTCGCTTCAGGTATATATCTCAACATCATACTGAATGCAGTACAGTTATAAATGACATAGTTATGACTACTTATTTATTATATATGTTTAGAACTTTTAACAGACATAATCTAAACATACTTATAGTTACTTACTTAATGTATGGCGTTACTTCATTCATGTTTACAAGTGCATACATTACATAACTTTCAGCAATTGACCCCTCTACACGGGCTCTATTCTTCACCTCTTTGCCTTAAACGTTGCATAGACCTATATGTGTTATATATGCATGTATACATTAGAAAACAGGAACAAACATTTTAGTGTATTAAAAACATTAATGTCAGTACCTCTCAAATGGATATATCCATCTATATTGCACGGGACCACCAAATTTAGCTTTTTATGGCAGGTGAATAGGCAAATGCTCCATTGAATCAAAAATGATAGAGGGAGGATCATTTCTAACTTGCATAGTATTTCCACTATCTCTCTTTATTTTATCTATGTCTCTGAGCTGGAGCTCCGTCAAGCATAAATCTCTAAAGAAATTAAAAAGCTCTGTCATCAACCACACGTTTCGACAACTAGTTGATAAATGCCACGAGGATCAACTTCTGCATGAATACATGACAATAATGTCTTTTTAGACCCCGAAACTTAAGTTCTTCGACTTAACAACACCTTGCTATATTTATAGAATATCCATATGGGAGCTTCAGTCCACTGATGCAGTTACATATCAATATCAATTGTTCTCTGGTCAAAGTATACTTAGCTTTAGGCATGACTGTCTTAGCACCCTTTTGATACAACCACAAATGTTCCCTAATGTTCATATCTACCAAATCAAGCCTTGGTTTATTGTTGTCCTTTGTTCTACCACTGACATCTAACACTGTATAAAAAATGTTAAATACATTCTTTTCGGTATGCATCAGATCTAAACAATGACGGATGCAGAGTGTAGCCCAATAAGGCAGCACAAAGAGCATACAACGATGTGTCTAGTTGTGAACCTTACCATACCCATAAGCTCGCTATAATATGTGATTCTTCCCTGGAGGTGGAAAATTCAAGTGCCTAATCCAACTCAACACTGTTGTCCCAGAAAGGTGGTCAGGTACTTGACGTTTCTTTGATTTTTGATTGAATTATCTAATCATCCTTGTATAATGATGTTCAATTGATAAAAACTATCTGGAAGTTGCAAAGAAACTATATTTTCCCCATGTTTCAGCCGCATACCTTTAACTGACCCCATGCACACGAGTCATGACAAGCTCCCGTGAGTCGACCATCCACTAATCATTCCCAATGTCGGGAAGTCATTTATGGTCCACAATAAAGCTGCCCTCATGTCAAAGTTAAAAGAGACATCATAAGTTTGAACCCTTTTATCCTACAATATTTTCAACTCATTAACTAAGGGCCTGAGTTAGACATTGATGTCTTTGCTTGGACTCTTATCACCCAGGATCAGTAAAGTCATGAACATGTAGGGATCTTTCATGGACATCGAAGGTTGGAGGTTATACATAACAATAATCACTAGCCAAGTTGAGTAGGGCTTAGTGTAAGGCCCATTAAACAGATTAAAGCCATCCATAACAAGTCCAAGCCTAACATTGCGAACCTCTTTAGCAAATGAGAGTTGCTTTCTGTCAAAAAAAATTCACGCAAGCCTATCTGTCAGGTGCGAAAGTTGACTTTCGACTATGTCCTATTAAGTGCCACCTCATATATTCGGCGGTATATGTTGACATGAACAACCGCTGAAGCCTCGGTGCGATAATAAAGTAATGTAAGATCTTTCTCGGCACGTCTTTTCCCTTTTTCTTACTATTTTCAAAGTATCTACTTGTACCGCATATATCACATAACCTATTATCTTTATTCTCATAACCATAATATAACATGCAATTATTTTCATAAGCATCAATCTTCTCATACCCTAGATTGAGTCTTTTGGCCAGTTTTTTCACATCATAGTATGATTCTAATAACTTATTGTCAGCTAGTAAAAACTTCTTCACAATGTGGGGTAGTTCATTAAAACCTCTTTCGCTGCAATCATGCTCGTTTTTGAAGTGTAAAAGGTTAGTCACTGCGTATAAGACTGTGTGTTTTTCATGTCCATCATACAGTGGCGTCGCTGATTCGTGCAATAACTGATAGAAACCCTTAGCCCCGTTATTCAGATCTTGCTCGATGCTACCATCATCCCTGTTTGTATTCCACTAGAAGAATAAACCAACAGCTTCGACTATCATGTTAGTACAGTCATAGGTTTCTTCACCTCTGGATTTCAGTTTAGATTCATGTTCATTTAACCAGGTTTTCCCATGATAGATCTATGTATTATGGCTCTGCTTGAACCCGTATGCAAATCGGTCGCACATGACATCAGTTTTTTCCTTCCACGCTTCATTAACACATCTCTTACAAGGACATCTAATCTCATCGCCGCTGACTTGCTCAAATGCAAAATTAAAAAACTGTTCAACCCCACTACAGTACTAAGAGCTAAGCCCACTCTTATCAGTTGCTACCCTACGTTCCATCTAACTTCGATCAATATACATCTTGGACTATGGGCTGCTATATATATGGAAAATCAAAACACACTCAAGTAGGAGGGTTAATGTGTATGCATGCATATGAGTTTCTTAACTTTTTCTTCCACTCTAACAGGTCAGGCTTCTATCCCATTACCTGATAAGTTGCCCCACTGATGCCAATAACTTGAATACATCTTTAAATTTTAAGAAATTTTGGCAGCACCTCCCTATTTTCTTCAAGTTACAGACTAACACATCGTAGTCTAAATATGCACCCGAAGAACATCAAGAGATATATAGTGACCGAAAATTCTCAAAATTTGATGACTATGGAATTTATTATGTTTTTATCCTTTAATTATGTACCTTTTGTATTGATTTTGTGCGTAAATACGCTTACTATTCTTATATTTTGATTTTAGGTGCAATTGGAGGAGTTTATAACTTTGGAGACGATTTGGAGAACATTTGTGCGTATTTTTTGGACTTAAAGCATAAGGTTGGAATTCCATGAACTGGCCCGGCGCGGTTGCGCTGAGATTTGCACTATGGGCAGCGTGGCAGCGCTGCAGTGAGAGGAACTCTAGATAGTTGGCGCGACAACGCCAGATTTGGCTTTGGAGTTAGTGTGGCAGCGCTAAGACAATTTTAGCAAACCCTGTATAGGTGGCGTGGCTGCGCCAGAAGAAGGAAGAAACGCGGCGCGACAGCGCCGGGTCGCTGAATGCCTAGATTTTCTATACATTTTTGCTTAGATTTTGATTCCAAATTGGATTTCTTTTCCTTCTAAGTTAGGGTTTTCTTATGTAAACTATAAATACATGTTATTAGGCATTAGAGAGGGTATCCTTGGCTAGAAACTCTCTTCTATTATTCTTTGGTGATTTCTATAGCTCTGCGTAGCTAAACTTCTATTCTTGGATTAAGGAGACAAAAGCCTCAGAATTATTACATTGTGAGATCTAATTATTTTAATTGTTCAATTTTTTATTTTGAGTATTGATTATTCTTCTGTGCTTAATTTTTATGATTGATATGTTTAAATTGCTAGAGTGCACGCTAGTTTATTAAGTGTTGAAATCTACTGCTAAATTAGATATCAAATCTGTAATTGTTTGGGCACTCTAATTTACGAAGTGACTAAGGTTAATAATTGACTGTAGATCACGAGATTATTACATCTTAGGAAGAATACTCAACTAAATTAAATGCAACCGCTTGTGCTTGTGTTGTTTAGCTTCATCGATTTTTCTAATTCTTAAAACATCTACTAAATTAAACTTCAAGCGGTTGTCTGAAGTTGTTTAGTAGTTAAGGTTATTTAAATCGCTTGTTTCTATCTAACTAAAATTAAGGAAAGACATGGAATGATTCTAAATGGTGAATTGATTCTAACGGTGAATATTCAAAATGTTAATTGATTATGCTTGAGTCAATGATCAATGTAAGTTTCTGAGGTGGAAGTTGATTTAATCCAAGGTTTATTTTCTCTGATTTACTTTAATAAATTATTTTGCATCATTTTTAGTTTACTTTAATAATCACAATCAAAACCCCCCAATTTTGGTTATAAAGCAAAAAAATAAAACAAATCATTCTCTGTGGGATCAACTCTTACTTGCACTACTACATAATTATATATCTTTCGCAGTAAGGTTTTATTTTTGGTTGCCTGCGACATTACACCAAAATTCAAGAACAATCCCAAAATGGGGACTATTCGAGATTCACACCTACTGAGTGAATGTCGAACGGGTTTCTAATTAGCTTCCTAAAATATATGAAAATATGCAAATGCCTAGTTTCTTATAATATTTATACAACTAGCTAGCACCCACAATATGCATATAGTATTCAGCACTTTGACTTTAAGACATATATACATGTAGTTAGCTAACTAGGAGGAGTAAAATGAGTTCTATATATATTTTTCAAAGTTTACTTTTTGACAAGAACTTAAAGCCACCGAAAAATATAAAGTTTGATATAATTTTATATGTCTAGTAAGGAAAATATGTTTCAGTATCACAACGAAAAATAGAAAAAAAAACTAGATAATGCAGAATGGTTCACGCATACAGTATACATAAAAATGGCACCAATATCAAACTAAACATCAAAATTACTAACATCAGTATACATTATACACAAAAATGCCACCAATATCAGCAGATGGCCGGATTTCAGTGACCATCATGTGTAATAAAACAATACCAAGAGATAATTCCAATTATGCAACGATGTGTGATTTTTTATGAACTTTGAAGAACATAAATTACAACTGCACAAGCACTCTAAACTTGCACTCTCTAATGAAACAACCAAATAAATGTGGCAGGAACGGGAATAATTCATTCTATTCCAAGAAACAACCAAATATATTTTTTTCATTCCATAGGAATGAGTCTCCATCCCACCTTGATCCCAACATATCCAAACGTGCCATAAGGCTCATCCCACCTCCACTATTTATTGTACTAAAAATACAAATTGAGGAATTGAGTATGCTTTGTTCATGAAAATTAAAAGTCTTGATAGCACAATGAGTGACTATAGCATGATCACAACTCATGTAACAACTACCTTTAAAATATACTTCCTGCTAGAAAAAGTATTTCGAACTGTTTTTTCTCTAAACCACCAATTTATATCCCTTATCATAATTTCCATCAAAATCAAATTTGTTTGTCCTTCTTCCTCCCAATAATGTCCTATAAACGGTTCCTAACTAATAATTACACGCATTACACAAAAATGAGCAAATGTCAATGGCAACTGTGAAATAATTAGTTAATTGTACCAAAAATCTTTTTACTCTAGCAGATACTTTACACGCAATTATATATTTATGTAACTAGATAAATAGAATAGAGAAAATGGAGCATATACTAGGCAGTATAATTGTATATGTTGATGAAAAAAAATTAGAAATTAGAGAGAAATTGTTACCTTTAGATAAGAGTGGTGCTTTCTTGAAGCTGTTAATCAATTAAACAAGCAGGTAGTCACAGTGGAGAGGAATACGCCCAAATCAGTCGCACAAATGCTCTGTTCGCTTACTCCTTCGCTACCATTATAGGATTCACCTACTTGTTGTGTGTGCGGCCATAGTGGAAAGGAAGATGAGAAGGAAGAGAGAGAAAGAAGAGAGTCGCCGCCGGTGAAGAGGGAGCAGCAAGACAGTCACCTGTGAACAGCAGGGAAGAGAGAGAGGGAAAATTCGCGCTGAAATTTAGAATTTGGGTATAAAACTTCCCCCCTACCGTCGAGCCTAGGGCTTTTAAATTAGAAAGTCATTCTCGATAGACTTGTCATCGAGAATACGTCATTGGCGACAACATCTCTGTCGGTAATAACGTTTTAGTTCGTCCCTCCTCCGCGAATTTATGGCGCCAAAACTTAAGTCATTAACGACGACACAAAACTCTTTCTCGACGGATTGTTGTCGACCAACATGCCAAGGATCAAGGGAATAGACCCATTGACGACGATGGTCATTATCAAATGCAATGTTGTCGTTTATGTCATTCTCGACGGCTTATATGCCGTCGGAAAAAAGACCGTCGTCTATGACTTGTTTTTTTGTAGTGCTAACTCTACTTTTTTGTTTTAAAAGTTTTTTTATGTGTTTCAAATATTGCTTCTTTAATTAAGCAAATTAACACAATTGTAACACAATTATATCAATTTGCAAAAATTATTTTCACCAATTCATGGTTGAAATAAAAGAGAGTGATCATTCAAATGTCAAAAAATGATTTTTAACTGTCAAATTATTCCACTCCCCCTCCCTTTATATCCAACATTTTGAACAACAATTAATTCTATGATATTCACTTCCAAAATTTTATTCAATCAAATCAGAGGGCATGAAATTTAGAGGAAAATCATAAATATACAAATGAGTATATACATATGAGTAAAATATAGTGACACTCTCTCTAAATAAGCATAATAACACTCACCTCCCTTCTAGTTTCTTAAGTAACAGTTAGTACTCCTACAAATTTTTAGGGTTGACTAAATAGATAAAGTTACATATTTACCCTTGTATGTTATCAAAATTTAATTCCTAAATAAATAAATAATATATATATATTTAATATATATATATATATATTATATATATATATATATATATTTATTATAATCACAATTTACATGTTTATAAGGGGCATACCCCAGGTAATGAAAAAAAAAATTCTTCATACAATAGCTTAATAGCTCAAGTAATTATAAATAAGTCAGTATTTTAATTTTTCTATGTAGAAAATTATAAGGGGCTTACCCCATAGTTTTTGCCCAAAGCATACTTACCATTTAAGACAAAACTTTATAAGAATACCCTACAATTAACGTAACCAAAGAATCTTCTACCTGCATTGTAGGTTTTTCAAGCACATTTCATCACCAACGACTTCTTACAATAGTAGAATCGATCCATGCCTTTTTCCTTTCGATCACATCCCTTCAGTTTGTTTGAAGATCAATTACAACCCTTCAATTTGGTTAAAGATCGAACCAAGCTCTTCAATTTGGGGGCAAATCGATTTTTAGGGCTTTATATAAGATGCAACTCTATTTTAATGACGGGAATTGTGGTATTTTACCTAAACACCCTCTTACCTCATACGCTTTAAGCTTTCCGGTGAAGATTTGACTGAAAAAATGAGTGGGGTATGCATTTAATTGTCTGGGATTAAGTTTAGGATGCATTTAGTCAACAACAAATTTAGGGTGCAAATCGATTTTCGAAAAAAAGTTTGTAGTGCAAATTGGATTTTAGTCCCTTTTATACAAATCTGTTTCTAATCGTAAGACTACTCTTTCTAGTATCATTCAAGAAACGCAGTTTTCCTTTCAGAGCGCTTGTACTTCTTCTTTGGCTGGTCTTGAAACTTAATATCTTTCTCTTCATCACTCACTTAGAAACTCAAACCTATGGACTTTCTAAGGTCTTGATCTTGAAACAAGAATCACTTAATTATTCACACACATTAGAAAAGTACCTCGCTTTACCTTTTTGTAATTAAGACTACCTCATTCAAATTGTTGGTAACTTATAAGAAAAACTAATTTAGTTTAATTATATAACACATATTTTAGGATAAGTGATACAAATATTAAAAATTTTAAA
This sequence comes from Aralia elata, assembly GCA_034770075.1. Taxonomy (NCBI): domain Eukaryota; kingdom Viridiplantae; phylum Streptophyta; class Magnoliopsida; order Apiales; family Araliaceae; genus Aralia; species Aralia elata. The sequence goes on from CM068382.1 coordinate 23,713,473, forward strand.
TTAAATTATTAATGGAGCTATTCTAATTAGAGTGATTGAGTATGTTGATAGTTGGTGTTTAACAACAAAAATTATTATTTGAATTCTTAGTTTCATATTATGATTTTTATTTGTTAAATTTTCTTGAGTATATGTCATAATTTGGGATGTTTATGATTTTGATTATATTTTTTAGTATACAACTGGTGTTGTTTTTGTGTGTGGGCCCAAGTGCATATTAGGGTTCACATGACCTAATTGAATTAAATGTACAAATTAGGGTTTACAAAAACCTAATTAAATGTACAAATTAGGGTTCATGTGACCTTATTAAATGTACAGATTAAACTTAATTAAATGTACTAGACCCGGGGAAGTCTCCACGTGTTCCAAGGTAGAAGACTCGTGGATGCGACCCATTTTAGGAATTGATTGAGGGATTGAATTGGTGGCTAGAAGAACAGGGCAATTTGGGCATTACTTTGATGATTAAAGGGCATTTCTGGAATTTCTCCTTTAAGACATGACTAAAGGGTATTTCGGGAATTTCCCTAAAAACATGTGCCTGGCATGTGACTATTCCCCAGGAAAGCTCTATAAATAGCCCCTTTATTCTAAGAAAAGGGGATCGCTCTCAAGACATTACACTTAGACTCTTGGAAGTTCATTACACTTGGAACTCTCTCTCAACTTGAAGACTCAAGAAGGCTCTTGGAATCCCTGCTACCCTAACCCGGTTTTCGGATTCTAAGGGTTCTGCCATGTGTCATTGGAGTAATCACCCAGCTGTTCTTCTCCCCTCTTCAATTAATCAATCAATTTCGTGCTCTTCGTGGATTTCTCTCCTCTCCAGCTGACACGAAACCCTAACCCTAGCAAGGCACCATTTCCTTGCCCACATTTATTTGGCAAATCTGTTGGGGAGGTGTAGAATTCGTGAAGGGTATGCCCACAACTCGAAGTGGGAGAACTACAGGAAGAGTTTCACCGACTACAAGCATCACTTCACCGGATGCGATTTCAAGGCAAGTAAATCCAGTGCTCCAAAGCGCGAATCTGGATTTTGATCAACCCATCTTAGAAGACGTTTCGGAAGGAAGTTCAACATCACCTCAAATGGCTGATCAACAACAAGCCAGTGCTAGACAGACAAACACCGGAAGGCAAGGTGAGGAAGTAACTGGAGCGCAGACAACTGCGAACCCTGTGCAAATGAAGATGCTTAAGGCATTACAGGAGGCACGAGAAGGCCAAGGGATTTATGATGACCATGATGGTGGAAATGCAGAGGAAGCAGGAAGAGATGGGGAATTTTCGCCAGTAATTGATGCAAATCCCCACTTTCAGGGCTATGTTCCCAGGAATTTTGCGGGGGGAACGAGCAGAAGTGGAGGACAACAGCAACACCAAAGAGAATCAGATTGTGCGTCCAACAATAGAGAGTCAGCCGATTCCAATTATCAACTTGGAGCCCCAAAATAGCGGTGATGCGCCACAACTCAGATTGGAAGCAAGTCAGCCTCAGCCCAACATCATCCCGACCACTCTCCCAGCATTTTCACAAGTACAGATACCCACCATCGCGAGCCACATCCAACGAACAAGCCAACAAGCACCACCGATACAAATTGTGCAGGATGCAAGTGTACACCAGCAAATTTCCTTACCATACACACCACCTATGCATCAATACATCACAGCCCCTCAGAGAGTCCATACCACGAGTCAGTATGTGACGAAGGATGATATGATCGATGTGATCAATTAACTTCGCAAGCAGACATCCCGACCTTCAGAGTTGGACTTTACTCCACCCTACTCGGCACATGTACGGAGACAACCTTACCCGGTAGGGTATATTGAGCACCCTCCGCAGTTCCCAAAGTATAACGGGGAGAAAGGGAATGCCAGGGTATATTTTGGCAGGGTATATTTTGTTTCCACATGTAGGTATTTGTATCCAATTTTGGCAATTGAGCGTTGCGTTTCAGCGAAACGCCGACAGCACGCCAGCAGCCGCACGCCAGCAGTATCAGGCAGGCGCTAGCGTGCAGGCGCACTAGGCACCGCACGCGGGCGCGCGCGCACCAGGCGCAACACTCAGCAGGAAAGGGGCGCAGCAGGCGCGCGCAGGCAGGCGCGCGCTGGGCGGGCGTGTGGGCAGGCGCACAGCTGCCGGCAGCCAGGGAGCATATTGCCAGGTTCGTGGAGTCGATGTCTCCATGGTTGGGTTATGATGAGGTGAATAACCACAATCTCTTGATGAGGGAATTCAACAAGACCTTGACAGATAGTGCCTTCAGTTGGTACTACAACTTGGAGAAGGGATTAGTCCATGATTGGGATGATCTAAAATTACAATTTTTTAAGAAATTTTTCTATGTGTAGAAACAGGTAACTATTGTAGAGCTGATGCGATTCAACCAGAAGTCGAATGAGGAGCTGTCAGATTATGTGGACAGATTCAGGGCCCAAGCACAGAAGTGTGCCGAGCCAATTGAGGAGAAGAACTTGGTTAGCATATGCAACAATGGTGCTCTAGACTCCTTCAAGCCCCATCTCGTTACAAAGGCCTATGATTCATTTGCAACCCTCTCATCCTTCGCACAAGATTTGGGAGGAATCGTGACAGTGCCCATCAACCATGCGATGGTTACATGGAAGGGAAAGAGAACAGCAACTGTGGCTTTGGCTGATTCTCAGTCAAAACCACAAGGGGGCAAGAGGGAGAAAAACGAGCAAAATTTTGAACGAAGTAAAAGAAAACATGGGGACAAGGATACCAGGATGTCAGTTCCAGAGGCTATCACATGCAGTGAGAAGGCATTCAGGGGCCTATACGAACAATGGGTTGAGCACGGAGTGGTGAAACCTCCAAGGCCTAGATTTGTGGTGACGGAAGAGATGAAAAGAAGACCGGACTTCTGTGTGTACCACCAGTACGCGGGACATTCCACTATGGACTGTTACAGTCTGCGGAGGATATACCATGAGAAGCTAGTAGTCGGAGAAATCGAACTGTGAAAAGAAAAGCAGTGTGTATGACAAGCCACTTACAAACCACAAAGGAAAAGAAATAGGCAACACTATTACCCATGGTGTAGCTGATGAGTGTATTTTGTACACACAATTTGGGTACTTTTGGCCTTGATATTTTGCAAGTCTTTAGGTATTTTATATGGTTTTTATGTATTTTTATCTTATTTCTACATAAATTAGCTTTTAGTTATTTTTACATGTTTTATGTTGCTTTGATACATTTTTATTACGTTTGTAGGAACTGAGATAAAGACCGTTCGGATCGTTATTTGTATTGACTCATTGCCCGTGCCTTGATATTTGTGCCCGAATGGTGGTATGATGGGAATTTGTGTTTGGCGACGCCCGGTGCTTAATTTGACAACATTTGGAAGTTGGGCGTGCACGGCGTTGGAATGCGTGCACGGCGTTCGGCGTCGGCCAAGCCACGTGGGCATGCCCGTGCTTGGATGTCCGTGCCCGAATGATAACACGGTGAAAAATTATGTTTGGCGATGCTCGGGGCTTAATTTGATGACATTTAGAAGTTGGGTGTGCACGGCGTAGGATTGCGTGCACGGCGTGCGGCGTCGACCAAGCCGCGGGCACGGCGTGCGGTAGACGAGGCGCCAGCGTGCGGCGCTGGGCGCTGGGCGCTCGGCAGCCTCGGCAGCCTCGGCGTTGGGCGCGCGCGCGCGGGCTCGGCAGGCGGGGCAGCATCCAGGCGCTTGGGCGCGGGCGCACGCCTGGGCGTGCGGGCGCACGGGCGGGCTCGGCGGTAACTCTCGGCAGCGCATGCGGGCGAGCGGGCGGCATCTAGGCGCTTGGGCGCGGGCGCACGCCTGGGCGTGCGGGCGCATGGCACGACACTCGGCAGCCAGCGTGCGGCAGGCAGGGCCCTGGGCGCTCGCGCACCAGGCGCCGTGCGGGCGCACGCCGCCGTGCTGAGTGTCGATGCCGGTTTTATCCGCGTATGTGGTGATTTGTTACCCTTTCCGATTTTAGCCTTTTTATTAGGTGATTTTGGGGAAAATGGTCGGCTTGAGTGTCGACGGGGTTTTGAAAGATCATTTTTTATGATGAGCCAATTAACCAGAGTCGCCAGTTGGTATATTTGAAATGGATGTACCAACTCATCCGAGTTTCGTTTTCATAATCGCTGACTCATATGTGACTCCGAATTAATTGGTCTGCGAACCGAGATTCATAGAGTTCGGGGGCTTGCTTAAGCAAGGGGAAGGTGTTAGGCACCCCTCGACTTCCGTGAAACACGGTTACCGCAATCTTGATGCTTTCATATCCTTTAATTCATGAAATGTGTGGGTATGCGCGCGCGTGTGTGTGTGTGCCTATGTGAATGCTGTTGTGAGTTTGTATGAAAGAATCATTTGGATTTTTTATGAAAAGTCGTGTTTTCTTTTGATAATACCTTAGAATGTCCTTCGGTTTATACAAGAAAGCTTTATTCTTTATTAGAAAAGGTTTGATTTTAATTGTCAAAACTGTAAGGTTTTCATTAAGTGTCGTTTTGGCAAAACAAGAGTTTTAAACCTTCGTCAAAATAGGAATCGAGATCTATACGTTGCTTTCGTAAATAGAATGATGGGCAACTTCTAGGATCTCTTTCACCCTATGCACAAAGATTTAATAAAACATTTCTTATTTTATAAAACCATTTTTGTGATGTTTGAAAACGATTTTTTCTTTAGCTTTCTCGTTAAATAGGAATCGACGTTCATTAGCATTCCCAAATTTTAGCCTCGTGATTCTAATAACCTAGTTCGATTGATTTTACGAAAATCTTATCGTTTAGCTTTGAAATCAATTTCGTCTCATAAATCAAATCAAGCATTAAAATGCGTTGGGGTTATCTATGGGCATGTAAGCCATCAAAATAAACCCCGAATGCCCACAATCGTATACTTTCACTATGACGGGGCCTTAAACATGATTCTCGCATTGGCGTCGTTTTAAGGCCCGACGATTACATGACGGGGCCTTAAACACGATTCTCGCCTTGGCGTCGTTTTAAGGCCCGACGATTACATATTTACAATAAAGGGTACATCGACTCTATTACATACACCCAAAAATGTCCATCATCGGATTTGGACCACGGGGTCGCGCTCCTAGGCTCACATCCAAAATCGCTACACATCCACAAGATCCTAAAAATAACAATCTAAATAAACTATGCATAATACAACATTACAACGAGCTAAAATTCACCAAATGGATATCATCGGGCCATTAGGAAGGATTCATTCCATTTGGAACCCTCACTAATAGCCCTCAATCCACGGGTTTACAACAATATACAAGAACAACTACATTTAATAGAATTCGGATGACAAAAAGCTTGGCAAAAAATGGTAGAACAAAATGCTAAAACAAAGGATTTTTCACCTTGCAAATAATTCTCACAATAGATATGAATTTTTGTATTGAGTAGAATAGAAGATATATGATATATAATCTTATACAAAAGGTATAATTCCTCACTTCTTTTCTCTCCTTTCTCTCTATTTTTCGAGCTGCTGCCGCTGATTTCTTCTTCTTTTTCGAGCTGCTGCCGCTGCCTTTTTTTGCTGCTGAACCCCCTGTATGCTGCACGAAACTGGGCTGAAATAGGCTGGCCAGAGCCAGCCGCAGATTGATCTGCGGCTGGCCGCAGATCCATCTGCGGCTGGCTGGCCCACCTCCCATCGCACTCAGCTGATAGTGCTGATTTCCTGGTTTCCGTGCTAGCGCACCCACTTGGCCGCAGATCAATCCGCGGCTGGCTGGCTTGACTTTCTCAATTTTCGTGCTACACCTCGATTTTCGTGCCGTGACGCTGCTTTTCGCTGACAGGTTCGTATTTTACAGTCCGGGAATCACTGGGAGACGTGCCACATTATTCGGGCATGCTCATTTCGGACGGCCTTACTGTCACGTCGATTTTGATTTGCACATCGTTGCGGTGACGTCGAGTGTTCGTTCCGGTGCCCATCCCTTGCTCTCGCAGGCCGGCCCAATGGACGAATTTGCCCTCCTGTCATTGTCAATATAGGAAGTGCAAAATTTGGGTGTCTACACTGAGTGCGATCTAACACACCTTCAGTGCGATCTGAGCTGCATTTTGTCCGATTTTGGCTAGGGTTTCTTGATGAAGACTATATATATTCTCTTCTAAGCCTCATATCAGATATCTAGAGGGAAGGAGGCTACAAAATACATCAACCAACAGTGCTCAAGGCTGCAAATCAAGCTGAATCAAGCCAAAAGCCAAGGAACTCAGTCAAGAAGAATTGCAAGGCCAAGGTGGAGAGGTAGAAACCATCAGCAACCAAAGGAACACCAGCTGAATAGCTTCAAAAGTGGTTTCATTTCTAGATTTCCATCTTCTTTGTAATTCGAATTTGACAATGTATCAATTGAAAATGATGTTTATTGTAGCTATCATGATCTAACCTTCTATTCTAAGATTGCAATGGAACCCAACACTTAATTTGAATTGAATTCTCTCTCTATTGATTTTAGTTATGCATTTGTGAATTGATTGTCATAACCTTTGCTTCTAGATTAATTTCTTGACCCGTAATTACCGTGGGAACCTATATGAACTTGACGAACGGATTATAGGTTAAGACCTAGTTATGATAACATGCGAAAGTATAGATTGTTGTGGGTTATTAGTTGGATTAAATGATATGTGTCTCATTAATTATCTGCAATAATAGGTATCTTGATAGTAGTTGGGATAGATATATACCTAATTACCGCATGCAACCTATTGAGAATCTAGTCTTAATGACTTCCAATGTGAAAGTTGGTAATGAAAGGGAGGATTAATTAGATTTGGTGACACGTGTCTATAAATCATTCCTGAAATTAGTCTCTTGATAGTGTATAGGATAGACATATACCTATGCACCGCTTAGGAAGATTCGTGATTGACCATCGACAGAGGCTCTTATGTAGTTTTGATTTCTCGGTTGTCAATTCGTATGCTATAATTGACTGAAAAGAGAGAGTTACGAGATTCAAATGACGTGTTGGGGGAAATTGTAATCTTAGACCTTTCTATCTTGATATTTTACCGCATTTTATTCCTTGCTTAACTTGTGAACTCAACCAATCAACAAACAATCAAACCTTTATCGTTTAAATTAGATCAAATTGATATACAATTGATACTTGGTTATTATTTGTCACAATTCCCTGTGGGTTCGACTCTTATCTTATCATATATTACTTGTGAGCCGTGTATACTTGCACGTGTGTGTTTATCGATTACTAAATCGACCAACAAGTTTTTGGCGCCGTTGCCGGGGAATTGTTTTCTAATAATTATACCAATATCAATTCCAATCGACTTGGTCTCTTTTTAGACTTGTATATAATTTTCATTTTGTTTTGTAGGTATTCTTGATTTGTATGCCACGCTCACGTGATCTTGAGTTAATTCCTTACGATCCCGAGATCGAGAGAAATATTCGATGACTACGTAGAGAACGAGTTCGGAGTATACCCAATCAAAATACCATGGCTGAGGAGGAGCCTAAAACCTTGAGGGAGTACGCCATGTCTCGTGTCACAGATTTGCACTCAAGCATTTCCAGGCCAGCCATTGAGGCCAATCACTTCGAAATTAAGCCTGGAACCATCCAAATGGTTCAAAACTGTTTGCAGTTTGGTGGGTTGCCCAATGACGACCCAAATGCTTATTTGGTGAGTTTTCTGGAAATTTGTGACACATTCAAGTACACTCAAGTGACTGATGATGCAATTAGACTCCGACTTTTTCCTTTCACACTCCGTGATAAGGCAAAGAGTTGGTTGCATTCGCTTCCCTCGGGTTCGATTACAAAGTGGGATGACTTAGCCCAGAAATTTTTGGCAAAGTTCTTCCCACCCGCGAAAACTGCAAGATTGAGGAATGACATCACGTCGTTTGTTCAATATGATTTCGAGTCCTTGTATGAGGCTTGGGAAAGGTTCAAGGATCTAATTAGGAGATGTCCACACCATGGTTTGCCTCAATGGTTGCAAGTTGAGATTTTTTATAATGGGTTGACCAACGCCACTCGATCTAGTGTCGACGCAGCTGCAGGTGGTAGTTTAATGGGAAAGAATTTTGCGGAAGCCTACAAGCTATTAGAAACCATGGCTGCTAATATTTATCAATGGCCTTCGGAGAGGAAAATGCCACAAAAGGCAGCAGGAAAATTTGAGGTGGATCATCTCACTTCAATTACAGCACAGCTAGCCGCGCTCACAAAAGAAGTGAAAAATTTAGGAACTCAATCTGTGCAGAGCATTTCTGAAACCTGTGAGTTGTGTGTTAGAAATCATCCTACCGAGCAATGTCCCATCAATGCAGAATCCGTACAGTTCGTTGGTAATTACAATAGACAACAAAACAACCCTCACTCAAATCACTACAATCCTGGATGGAAAAATCACCCCAATTTCTCATGGAGCAACAACAATAATACCCAAACCCAATATTCAGCTCCTAGGCATCAATATCCCCCAGGGTTTCAAAATCAAACTCAGTCACACCGTCAACCCTAAACACACCAACAAGCCTCAAACCCACCTTTGCCACAACAGGAGAAAAAGCCTAGTGGAGATGATTTATTGGCTCAATTGGTTGCACAGCACAGCGCTTCGATACGGAATATAGAGCTTCAGCTTGGGCAGATAGCTAGCGCCATGAATATCCGTCCCCCTGGTGCCTTACCTAGTGACACTGAAGTAAATCTGAAAAGAGATGGTAAGGAGCATTACAAGGCTGTGACTTTGAGAAGTGGGAAGGAGCTACCGAAAGTTGTGAATGAGGTTCCAGCTGAAGCAGTGGTTGAGGATGTGAATGGGGAGAAAGAGGAAGAAAAGAGAAAAGAAGTAGAAAAGGAAAAGGAGCCAGTGCCAAAACCAGTGGGGAGCAAGCAAGCCCCTATGTATCCACCATGCCCGTTTCCACAACGTCAGCAGAAATTAAAATTGGATAAGCAATTCTCTAAGTTCTTGGAGGTTTTCAAGAAATTGCACATAAATATCCCATTCGCTGAGGCATTGGAACAAATGCCTAGTTATGTAAAGTTCATAAAAGAAATCTTGTCAAGAAAGAGAAGGCTTGAGGAGTTTGAGACGGTGGCACTAACCGAAAAATGTAGTGTTGTGTTACAAAGGAAGTTACCACCAAAGTTGAAAGATCCGGGGAGTTTCACAATTCCTTGCACAATTGGTAACCAATTCTTTGGCAAGGCCCTATGTGATTTGGGGGCAAGCATCAATCTAATGCCACTCTTAATTTATCAACAACTAGGATTAAGTGAGGCAAAACCTACAAATGTTACATTGCAACTTGCGGATAGGTCTCTCACATACCCAAGAGGCATAGTGGAAGATGTGCTTGTCAAGGTGGACAAGTTTATTTTTCTAGCGGATTTCATTGTCCTTGATTTTGAAGAAGACAGGGAGATACCTATCATCCTTGGGCGACCATTCTTAGCCACAGGCAGAACCTTGATTGATGTGCAAAAAGGAGAGCTAACCATGCGTGTCCAAGACCAAGAGGTAACTTTTAACGTTTTTAAAGCAATGAAATTTCCTAATGTGCAGGATGAATGCTTCAGGATAGACTTGATTGACGAGGCGGTGGAAGAGGTGTTTACAGCAACGTATGAAGTTGACCCTTTTGAAGAATTGCTAGGAGAATCACTTGAGAGTGAACCTCTTTTTCCTAATGAGATGGTAAATGTGCTGAATGTTCCCCCACGTTTTATCAAGTTTAAGCAACAATTTGAACCGTTAGATAGACCAAGCAGCTCTAGTACCATTGTAAAATCCTCATGGGAGGAGCCACCTACTTTGGAGCTCAAACCATTGCCTATCCACTTGAGGTATGCTTATTTAGGTAATGCTAGTACTTTGCCTATTATTGTGTCTGCTTCACTTGATGATATGCAGGAAAACAAATTGTTAAGAGTGCTACGGGAGTACAAAACAGCCCTAGGTTGGTCCATTGCCGACATCAAGGGAATTAGCCCCGCTTTTTGTATGCACAAGATCATATTGGAAGATGAGGCCAAACCCGTGGTTGAGCATCAGCGTAGATTGAACCCCGTCATGAAGGAGGTGGTCAAGAAGGAAATTATCAAATTGCTCGATGCCGACATCATCTATCCCATTTCAGACAGTCCATGGGTCAGTCCAGTGCAATGTGTTCCAAATAAGGGAGGCATGACAGTGGTGTCTAATGAAAACAACGAATTGATCCCAACTAGAACTGTCACCGGATGGAGAGTTTTCATGGACTACAGAAGGTTGAACAAGACTACATGCAAGGATCATTTCCCGCTCCCATTCATTGATCAAATGCTAGACAGGTTGGCGGGACATGAATTCTATTGTCTCTTGGATGGATATTCGGGCTACAACCAAATTGCCATTGCCCCCGAAGATCAAGAGAAAACGACGTTCACTTGCCCATATGGGACATTTGCTTTCAGAAGAATGTCGTTTGGGCTATGCAACGCACCCGCCACCTTCCAAAGATGTATGATGGCTATATTCTCCGATATGGTTGAGCAAGGATTGGAGGTTTTCATGGACGATTTTTCGGTTTTTGGAGATTCATTCGACTTATGCCTTGAAAACCTTGTGAAAGTGCTGAAACGATGTGTTGAGACAAATTTGGTGTTAAATTGGGAGAAATGCCACTTCATGGTGCAAGAAGGGATTATTTTGGGACATAGAGTATCTTCAAAGGGGCTGGAGGTTGATAAGGCCAAGATTGAGACCATTGAGAAACTTCCTCCACCAACCAACGTCAAGGGAATCCGTAGTTTCCTTGGACATGCTGGATTTTATAGGCGGTTTATCAAGGATTTCTCAAAAATTACAAAACCACTGTGTAGCCTCCTTGAGAAAGACACTCCATTTGTCTTCGATCATGCATGTTTAGAGGCTTTTGAGTTACTAAGGAAGAAGCTTGTAAGTGCCCCGATCATCATGGCCCCGGATTGGAATCTTCCGTTTGAATTGATGTACGACGCTAGCGACTTTGCAATTGGTGATGTCTTGGGCCATCGCAAGGACAAGGTTTTTCATGTAATTTATTATGCTAGCAAGACACTAACTGGAGCTCAACTTAATTATACAACAACGGAGAAGGAATTGCTTGCTATCGTGTATGCCTTTGACAAATTTCGTGCCTATCTCATTGGCACCAAGGTCATTGTGTACACGGACCATTCTGCCATAAAGTACTTAATAGCAAAGAAGGACGCAAAGCCACACTTGATTCGATGGGTTTTATTGCTTCAAGAGTTCGATCTTGAGATTAGAGATAAGAAGGGAACCGAGAATCAAGTGGCGGATCACTTGTCTAGGCTGGAAAATGCAGACCGTGAGGTGGGAGATGATGTCATGATTAATGAATTTTTTCCGGATGAGCAGCTTTTCGCCATCACACATAAGGTGCCATGGTATGCTGACTATGTCAATTATGTGGTGAGCCATGCCCTACCACCCGAGCTGAGCTATCAACAAAAAAGGAAATTCCTGCACGATGTGAAGCATTATTTTTGGGACGAACCTTTTCTGTTTAAGCAATGTGCTGACCAACTGATCCGGAAGTGCGTACCTCAATCTGAGATGGAAAGTATTTTGCAACAATGTCATGCCTCAGCTTTTGGTGGACACTATGGCGGAGAGAGAACAGCGGCGAAGGTGCTTCAGTCGGGTTTTTATTGGCCAACACTATTCAAGGACGCCCATGTGTTTGTGTTGAAATGCGATCGATGTCAAAGAGTAGGGAACATTTCCAGGCGTCATGAGATGCCACTAACCACAATCCTGGAGGTTGAAATATTTGACGTTTGGGGTATTGACTTTATGGGTCTGTTTCCCTCTTCGTTCAACAATTTGTATATCATTGTGGCTGTAGATTACGTGTCAAAATGGGTTAAAGCAGCAGCGACACCCACCAATGATGCCAAGGTTGTGCTAAAGTTCCTTCGAAAAAATGTTTTCACAAGATTCGGAACTCCGCGTGCAATAATTAGCGATGAAGGGTCGCACTTTTGTAACAAGAACTTTAATGCCCTTCTTGCTAAATATGGGGTAACCCATAAAATTGCCACAGCCTATCATCCTCAAACAAGTGGTCAGGTGGAGGTATCCAATAGAGAGGTGAAAAGGATTTTAGAGAAGGTTGTCAACCCGGATAGAAAGGACTGGTCATTGAAGCTTGATGACGCCTTATGGGCGTATAGGACGGCATACAAAACTCCTATCGGGATGTCACCATATCAACTTGTGTATGGGAAAGCATGTCATCTACCGGTGGAACTTGAACACAGTGCTTATTAGGCCATCCAGAAGCTAAACTTTGATTTGAATGTCGCGGGAGAGAAACACCTCTTACAACTCAATGAGATGGACGAGTTCCGTCTCCAGTCCTATGAGAATGCAAAGCTCTATAAGGAGAGAGTCAAGAGGTGGCACGACAGGAAGATAATCGATCGGAAATTTGAGGTTGGACAACCTGTCCTACTTTACAACTCTCGGTTGAAGCTATTTCCCGGTAAACTCAAATCACGATGGTCAGGGCCATTCTATATCAACCATGTTTTCCCGCATGGTGCAATTGAACTGCGGGATGAGAAGATAAACCAATTGTTTAAGGTGAACGGACAAAGGATTAAGCACTATTGGGGTGGCGACATCGAGCGCCAAAAGACCTCAATTAATCTCGTTGATCCGATATGAAGGGGGTATAGTCAGGCTGAAGACTTTAACTCAAGCGCTAATTGGGAGGCAACCCAATGTTTCATTTTATTGCTTAATTCAAATTAATTTTTCTATTCTAAAAAAAAAAATTTTGAAGGATGAGTTTTAGTATTAATTGTTTCTAATTTTGATAATTTTGTTGCCACATGTAGGTATTTGTATCCAATTTTGGCAATTGAGCGTTGCGTTTCAGCGAAACGCCGACAGCACGCCAGCAGCATCAGGCAGGCGCTAGCGTGCGGGCGCACTAGGCAGCGCAGCACTCAGCAGGAAAGGGGCGCAGCAGGCGCGCGCAGGCAGGCGCGCGCTGGGCGGGCGTGTGGGCAGGCGCACAGCTGCCGGCAGCCAGGGAGCATATTGCCAGGTTCGTGGAGTCGATGTCTCCATGGTTGGGTTATGATGAGGTGAATAACCACAATCTATTGATGAGGGAATTCAACAAGACCTTGACGGATAGTGCCTTCAGTTGGTACTACAACTTGGAGAAGGGATCAGTCCATGATTGGGATGATCTAAAATTACAATTTTTTAAGAAATTTTTCTATGTGCAGAAACAGGTAACTATTGTAGAGCTGATGCGATTCAAGCAGAAGTCGAATGAGGAGCTGTCAGATTATGTGGACAGATTCAGGGCCCAAGCACAGAAGTGTGCCGAGCCAATTGAGGAGAAGAACTTGGTTAGCATATGCAACAATGGTGCTCTAGACTCCTTCAAGCCCCATCTCGTTACAAAGGCCTATGATTCATTTGCAACCCTCTCATCCTTCGCACAAGATTTGGGAGGAATCGTGACAGTGCCCATTAACCATGCGATGGTTACATGGAAGGGAAAGAGAATAACAACTGTGGCTTTGGCTGATTCTCAGTCAAAACCACAAGGGGGCAAAAGGGAGAAAAACGAGCAAAATTTTGAACGAAGTAAAAGAAGACATGGGGACAAGGATACCAGGATGTCAGTTCCAGAGGCTATCACATGCAGTGAGAAGGCATTCAGGGGCCTGTACGAACAATGGGTTGAGCACGAAGTGGTGAAATCTCCAAGGCCTAGATTTGTGGTGACGGAAGAGATGAAAAGAAGACCGAACTTCTGTGTGTACCACCAGTCCGCGGGACATTCCACTATGGACTGTTACAGTCTGCGGAGGATATACCATGAGAAGCTAGTAGTCGGAGAAATCGAACTGTGAAAAGAAAAGCAGTGTGTATGACAAGCCACTTACAAACCACAAAGGAAAAGAAATAGGCAACGCTATTACCCATGGTGTAGCCCCAGAAGTCGAAAGGATGAAAAATTTGAAAATGAGCAAAAGAAGAAGAACTCAAATTCCCCTCCTAGGGTTTGGCCTCTAGGGGGCACATTCCTGTTTGAGTTCCGATGTAATTTCCTGATCGAACCTTAGTTATCGTGATGATCAAGAATAAGGAAAGTGACGAAAAATACATGGAGGCTTAAGGATGATCTCCCTCAAGCCCTTCAAGACATGAAAAGCTACTCAAAAGGGCAAAAGGTCGTGACGCCATGACAAAGCTGTGGCTGATGCTATGCTAAAGCTGCATGAAGGCAAGAAGGATGAAGGCTCATACTAGATTTCAAGAAACACGATTAAGGGCCACAATAGCTTATTCAAGACAATAGACTTTAGTATCATACAACAAGCAAGCATCAAGAATCAATAGTTGGCGCTCATGTCAAAACTATGAGAAGTTTTGTTACGCAAACTTTATCAACACAGGATGATGGACAACCCAAATACTGGCTCTACCATCGAAAAATCTCAGAACTGAAAAGACGAGAATATCAAAAATCCACCCAAGATGGTGGTCCACTAGAAAATGGTGGTTGAAGTACTCAAGAGTATCCCTTGCCAAGAAATTGGATGACCAAGGGAGGAGACACAAGAATTGAAGAATTAAAAATCCACCCAAGATGGTGGTCCACTCTAAATGATGGCCAAGTCCTCGTAGATTGCACTTGCCAAGAAATTGGATGACCAAGTGACGAGGCATGCAACTTAAGCCCTTATGAAACCCTACAAGCCAAACAGTTGGCACGACGTACCAAGGGATAAGGCACAAGTTATACTTTTAACTTCAAAAGTAACCGAGGAACCTGACTTTACAGCCTTCGGAACTGACAAGTTATACTTTCAACTTTAAAAGTAATCGAGGCACCTGATTATAAGTCCTCAAAGTTATACTTTCAACTTTAAAAGTAATCGAGGCACCTGACTATAAGTCCTCAAAGTTATACTTTCAACTCTAAAAGTGGCGAACATTATGCTTTATCCGACAAAAGCAAAATTTATTATTATTATCTTTATGAAAATTTTTGAAACGTTGTGCTTTTCGTTAAAAGCAATATAATTATTAATAAAAATGTCAAACTTTCACTTATACTTGAATAGTCTTCGGTTTTAAAAGTATGGATTCAAGTGTTAGTTTGCGAGAAATCGGAAAAAAGTATGTTAATTAAAAAAAAATTTGCATGTTTACTATCACTATTATGAATATTGTTGTCTTGGAGTATTAATTTGAATAACTTATGATTCAATGCTAAACATTGGGTGTTAAGGAAAATTCAAGTTAAAGGCAATCAATAATGCTAAAGAAACTCTATTATGATAAATGACATATAAATGAGTTCTTTGATACAGGAAATAACAAAAAGCTATAAAAAGCCATACCTAGAAGTAAGGAGATCCAACCCAGCACGAAAAAATATTCATCGGGAGAGGGGCTGCACAAATCACGGGCTTAGAGAATGCCTGTAGCTCTACGACATCTTTGTTGTTGGGTGGATAGCCGAGGTCACTAAAAGGCGAGGTGGCAGAATCAAGATGAAACTGCCATACAATGTAATATTCATTCTATCATTAATAAAATTCATGATTTCATCTAGAAATACAGCTGCTCACTGTACCATAAGACATGTTTATTTCTGTTGTTGCATCTGCATTAGAACTGATGATATGATTCAACTACTGGTTATGTCAACATCAAATAGGGGGAGATTGTTAGGAATCATGGTTTAAATTTGATGTTGTGCTCTTAATGAATATGTATATCAGCAGCTAAGATTGTAAAGTCCTTAATGAGAAGTATATGTACAAGGACTTAGAAAAGAAGATCAAATATATTGTAACGATCTAAGCTAGATTAAATATCTGTAATATTCAAGCAATTTGTAAAGTCCATTTTTTGAAGGTGATGTACAAAGGACTTAGAATAGAAAAGATCAAAGTTGTTAGGTTGATCTTATGTGCTGATCGTAAAGTACTACCATAACTCTTTATAAAAAGATGTAGAGCTTGCTCGGCGGGACGCAGAGCTTCCTCGGCAGGACGTAGAGATGGCCTGGTAGAACGCAAAGCTTTCTCGGCAGGACATAGAGCTTACCCGGCAGGACGCAGAGCTTGCTCGTCAGGACGTAGAGATGACTCGGCAGGACGCAGAGCTTGGTCGGCGGAACGTAGAGCTTCCTCGTCAGGACACAGAGGTTCCTCGGCAGGACGTAGAGCTTTGTCGTCAGGACGTAGAGCCTTCTCGACAAATCAAAGGGTTGTCCCTGCATCAAGACGAACTCTCACCTATCGTAGAGTAGTCCATGCCAGCACTCAGACTAAATCAGCACCTCTTTTGAAGAACATGAAGGCGAGACATTGATGCCACTTCAGAATGATCAAAATGAAATATGAAGATCACAGTGAATATCTGCAAGTATCAAAACGACTGTAAACACACTGACGGCACTACGGCTAAGCAAGAACGTAGAATCAAATGTCAGACAAGCAACTCAGATTTGAATATTCTAAACTACCCATAACAAACAGTCAGGAGAATGACCTACCCAAGATAGTTGCTGAATATTAAATAAACAAGTGGGGAGCAAACAACTACAATCTGCAGAAGGTCAGAGCAATATTCCCACCACTGTCTTGAAGTCAGACTAATGGAAGCTGACTCACCCCACTACTGCAGTCAACACAGAATAAACTATTCCTAAACCCAGCAACACATCTCAACGGAAGAAATAGATGCAACGGCCACATTTTAACGGAAAGATTCTCAAGAGCATCTACATAAGGCAGAAGGATTGAAGGTTCAAGATAAGCAAGAACAACGAAAAAGAAGATCATACTTGAAACGCTATCATTCTACAATCCAAGAAGAAACATCTTGCTTCGCTGCTGAGTTTATCAAACCTTATGCTTCAAGCAACTCAGTAGCAACAAAACAAATCACTCTTCATCAAGTGAAAGGGTCAATAGGTGACCAACCCAAGACAAGTCTATTGGACTTGTGGAGTACCAAAGGGTACCAAGGATTCTAAGGCTGCTGGTCTTAGATTATAGAGTTCCAAGGCTGCTGGCTTTGAAGAGTACGTTGAGTACTGGTGTTCCAAGACTGAGGGTATTGAAGGAATCTTTGTGATTCAGTTGTAACGATATCCTTAGTGGATTTGCTACTCGAGGAGTAGAACAGTGGAGTTGGAGTTTTGTGAACTCTGAACCACTTAAAGCCTTGTCTCTATCTCTTTGCACTTATTAATTGCCATAACTGCTATATCACTGCTTTACTATACTCTCCACTACTGTTTTATTTTCTACAAGGGGTTCCTACAAATCATATTTTGCTGTGCTTAATTATTGGATGCATTAACTAAACTGTTAAGTCATTCTTTCTATTGAAAAGAGAAGAAAACAAAAAAGGGTTTTAAAATATCTATTCAACCCCCCCTTCTAGATATCTTTTGTGCCTCTGGTAACTAACAATTGGTATCAGAGCAGGTTCTCTTAGTTAAAGCCTAACCCGCTTGAGTAGATTAATGGCACAAACCAGAAATGGATCCGAGCAAGGCGGAGGAAACAAACCGCCTATGTGCAACAAGGACAAATTTGCCAACTGGAAAGTTCGCATACAGGCATACATGGATGCCATTGACGAAGATCTATTTGACACTGTCATCAATGGGCCTTACGTACCAACCAAGCTAACGCCAACTACTGAAGACCCAAATAAAGTTTCAATCAAACTAAAGAAAGATTGGACTGATGCAGAGAAGAAAACAGTTCAGTTAGACAAAAGAGCCAAAAACATTCTGTTCATGGCTCTAGAAGATGAATTGTTTAAAAACGTGGTCAACTGTACAACAGCTAAAGAAGTATGGGATGCACTGCTGATAATAAATGAAGGAACGGAAGAAGTCAAAGAAAATAAGCAATCCTTGCTCACTCAACAGTATGAAATGTTCACCCACATCTCAGGGGAAAACATCACTTCCACATATGAAAGATTCAACGTACTACTCAACTCTCTTAGAGCGTATGGAAAGACCTATCCAAACAAAGATCTCATCATCAAGTTTATGAGAGCTCTACTAAGCAAATGGGATGCCAAAACTACTGCCATTAGAGAGTCAAAGAATCTTCATGAAATGACTGTTCAGATGTTGTATGGAAATCTTCTCACTTATGAACTGGAGCTGACCAAACGAGCTGAAACACTGTCAGAAGGAAAGAAGAAAGAAAGAGGAATTGCTCTAAAGGCATCTACTTCAAAAATAGCTGACTCAGATGATGATGAAGATGATGAACTCAATGATGAAGGAGTAGCTATGCTGGTCAGACACTTCAAAAGATTTATAAGCAGAAACAACAGACAGAGGAAGTTCAGTAGTAGCTCTAAAGAACAAGTTAATGACTTGTGCTACAATTGTAAACAACCAGGTCACTTCATCGCAAACTGTCCCAAGCCTCCAAGAAATGATCCAAAGAAGGACAAGAAAAGATCAGAGTTCAAAAGCCACTACAAGGCCTAGAAAAAGGAAAGGGGGTTCGTCGCTGAAAGTTCATGGAGTGACTCAGACAACGACTCAAGTCCTGAATCAGGTGAAGATGAAGAAACTCAAAAAGCCAACCTATGCCTAATGGCCAGAGAAGGGAAAAGCAAGAAAGAATTCAATGTGGATGAGGTATTTGATTTTTATTCTCCTGATTTAACTATTGATGACCTTAAAGATGGCATGCATGACTCTATGATAGAATTGCACAAATATATGAAACTGTTTAAAATTCTGTCAAAGGATCATTCTCTCCTTTAAGAAGAAAAAGAGAAAGCGGTCGTAGAGTTAGAAACTGCTCTACGAATGGCTAACTCATGTACCATTCTTGAAGCTGAGAATACTAACCTAAGACTTGTAAATGAGCTTAACACTCAGAAGGAGTTAATTCTAGTCTCCAAAATCCAGGAACTAGAAAAGACTATCTCATCATGGAACAAGTCCTCTCTATCTATGGATACCATAATCTCTAGTCAAAGATCAGTAGTTAACCGATCAGGACTGGGTTTCTACAATTCTCCTTCAGAAGTCTCAGTGGCTGATCCTATGAAAGCTAATGATAATAGCTCTCCTAATTTTAATAAGAAAATTGCATTTGTGAAATCCCTACAGGATATTAATAATTTTCAGTCAAATTCTGCAAATCAAAGTACTGTCTCACACACCACTCTAGGATTCAAGAAATCAAAGAGTAAGTCAAATTCTGCATTTAAGTCACGAATGGACGTAGAGCATGACAAGACTCTCTCTACGAACCAACCTGACCAGAATCATAGAGACAACTTCAACTCTATGAAAACTATGAATCATAGAAATCAGAAGGGAGTTAAGCCAAAAAATGTGAAGTACTATCATTCACACATTTCTAAGACAAAAAGGAGTCCATACTCACACACAGGCATGCATTACACTCAATGTTACGATTGCTATAAATATGGTCATAAAGCTGGAGAATGTTATCTTTACTCTATACTGCACAGACCCAAAATCAAACAGATTTGGGTTCCCAAAGTTACTAATGAATATGGACCCAAGCAATATTGGGTACCAAAATGAAAGCTGATCCTTTCTGCAGGTACAAAGCTCCACTGAATTAACATGGTACCTTGATAGTGGATGCTCTAGGCATATGACAGGCAACAAGGCCCTTTTGTCAAACTTTGAAGAAAAAGATGGTCCTGCAATCATCTTTGGTGATAACAATTCTGGAAAGACAAGAGGATATGGTTCAGCTGGGAATGGTGTTGTGTCCTTCAGCAAAGTGGCATACATTGAAGGACTAAAACACAATCTTCTCAGCATCAACCAACTATGTGATAAGAATCATCAAGTCACTTTTCTCAACAATCAGTGTCAAGTTAGGGACATGACGACCAACTCATTGAAGCTGATAGGAACCAGGGAAGGAAATGTCTATACTGTCAACCTTGCTGAGTTAAGACCTGATGAAGCTGTATGTTTACTTGCCAAAGCTTCTGAAGATCAGTGTTGGCTATGGCATAAGAGGCTATCTCACTTAAACTTCAAAAGCATGTCAAAACTTGCCTCCAATGACCTAGTTGCAGGACTGCCAAAGCTCAACTTCATCAAAGAAAAACCCTGCAAAGCATGCCAGTTTGGAAAACAAACAAAGAGCTCATTAAAAAGCAAATCAGTCAACTCAAATGATAAGATGTTACTCCATATGGATCTCTTCGGGCCTATCCCAACTACAAGCCTTGGTGGAAAGAAATACTCTCTGGTGATAGTAGATGACTACACCAGATTCACATGGGTATTCTTTCTGAGATCTAAAGATGAAACCAACTCTCACTTGATCAAGCTATTCAAACTTGTCATGAATGAGAAAGAGGAGAAGATCAAGGCCATAAGGAGTGATCATGGAAGAGAATTTGATTTCACTGAGGTAGAACTCTACTGTGAAGAAAATGGCATCAATCAGAACTTCTCAGCACCAAGAACTCCACAACAAAATGGAGTAGCTGAAAGAAAGAATAGGACATTAATTGAAGTAGGAAGAACATTACTAGTAGCTGCTCAACTCCCTGAGTATTTTTGGGCAGAAGCTGCCAGCACTGCATGCTACACTCAAAATAGGTCTCTCATTCACTCTCTCCTTCAGAAGACTCCCTATGAATTATGGAAAGGAAGGAAGCCAAACATTAGTTACTTTCGTGCCTTTGGTTGTTTATGTTACATCCTTAACAACGGCAAAAAGTATCTAAACAAATTCCAACCCAAGTCAGATGAAGGAATTTTCCTTGGCTATGCTACAGACAGCAAGGCCTACAGAGTATTCAACAAGGAGTCATTAAGTGTTGAAGTCTTTATTCATATCACATTTGATGAGTCAGAAACAAAGATGAAAACCTCCTCACTCAATGAGCCAGCAGAGGAGGACTCTACGATCGCCAAGTCCAAAATCGTAGAGTTAGGCTCTACGATCGTCGAGCCAAAAGCAGAAAGTGCAGAGCAAGAAGAAGCAAACGTAGAGATCACTATGCTTGACAATGAGTCTCCACGACCTAAACCAGAAATCAACTTGGAAGAACTCAGACAAGAAGGCACTAGAACTGATGTTCCAAGAAGGAGAAAGTGGACAAAGGATCACACTGAAGATCTGATAATTGGGGATCCTTATGCAAGAGTCAGAACAAGATCAGCAACTCAAAATGAATGCATCTACCTAAGCTTTCTTTCTCAAATAGAACCCAAAAAGGTAGAAGAAGCCTTAGAAGATTCAAACTGGATAGAGGCCATGCAAGAAGAACTCAACCAGTTTGAAAGAAGCAAAGTCTGGAGATTAGTTGAAAGGCCAACATAACATCCAGTCATAGGCACCAAATGGGTTTTTAGGAACAAGATGGATGAATATGGTATTATCACAAGAAATAAAGCAAGACTGGTAGCTAAATGTTACTCACAAGAAGAAGGAATTGACTATGATGAAACCTTTGCTCCAGTTGCAAGATTGGAAGCAATCAGAATCTTTCTTGCCCATGCAGCCCACATGAGATTTAAAGTCTTCCAAATGGATGTCAAGAGTGCTTTCCTCAATGGAGAACTTCAAGAAGAAGTCTATGTAGAACAACCTCCAGGTTTTATCAATCCTACCCTTTCTAATTATGTTTATAGATTAGACAAAGCATTGTATGGATTAAAACAAGCACCTAGAGCATGGTATGAAACACTCACCAATTTTCTCACAGAAAAAGGATTCACTAGAGGTAGAGTAGATACCACTTTATTCCTAAGAAAGCACAAGGATAAATCACTTCTAGTTCAAATCTATGTGGATGATATTATATTTGGTTCAACTGATGAAAAACTGTGTGAAAGGTTTGCCAAGCTAATGCAGAGTAAGTTCGAAATGAGCATGATGGGAGAACTGAACTTCTTCCTTGGACTTCAAGTAAAGCAAACTGATGAAGGTATATTCATCAACCAAGCCAAATACATCAAAGACCTATTAAAGAAATATGGCATGGAATCAGCTTCCATCATGAAAACTCCCATGGCACCTGCAACCAAGCTTGACAAAGATGAAAAAGGTAAAAGTATTGACATCACTCAATACAGAGGTATGATTGGATCTCTTCTATACCTAACTGCAAGTAGACCAGATATCATGTTTGCCACTTGTATTTATGCTAGATTTCAAGCTAATCCTAAGGAATCTCAGTTATTGGCTGTAAAGAGAATCTTCAGGTATCTTAAAGGAACACCAAATTTGGGACTCTGGTATCCCAAAGAATCACCCTTTGAGTTAATGGGAAATTCAGATGCTGACTATGCAGGGTGCAAGATAGACAGGAAAAGCACAAGTGGTACATGTCAATTTTTTGGAAATAGATTTGTCTCCTGGTTTAGCAAGAAGCAAAACTCAGTTTTAACCTCTACTGCAGAAGCTAAATATATTGCTGCAGGGAGTTGCTGTGCACAAATCCTATGGATGAAAAATCAATTAGCTGATTATGGTTTTGTGTTTAAATCTATTCCAGTTCATTGTGACAATACTAGTGCAATTGCTATAACTCATAATCCTGCTATACATTCAAGAACCAAGCACATAGATATAAGATATCATTTCATAAGAGATCATGTGCAAAGTGGAAATATAGCACTGCATTATAGTCCTACTGAAAATCAGCTTGCTGATGTATTTACAAAACCCCTAGATGAATCTAGATTCAACATGCTGATAAGTGAACTTGGAATGCTAAATTTACATCCATAATATTATGCTTTGAAATCTATTAACTCTGCAGAAAGAAAGTTCGTAGAGTAACGAAATCGAATTGCCGAGATGTTCTCTACGATCGTCGAGAAAGATGAAGGTCGTAGAGTAGAAAGGGCTCTACGATCGCTAAAGATGTACTCTACGATCATCGAGTAAGATAAAGGTCGTAGAGTAGAAAGGGGCTCAGGAGTGAAACAACTCAGAAGAAGCTAAAGGGAAAAACAGTCTTTTTCCTTTGGTCTAAAACGAGCACGCACCAAACACGTGACTCTTAGTCCAATCAGCAGAAAAAGAGGGAAGTTTTTCACTAACTCATTACAAATTATTTTCTTCTGAAAAACTCTTCCTCTCCATCTTCGTTGAAACCCTAGCTCTCAGCTTTAATCAAACTCTGAACAAAGTTCGTCCTTGTGCAGCAAAATTAAAGAAATTCTCAAATGGCACTCTCACCAGTAATCTCAGGGAACTCCCTCGACTTTGAAGATTTTACTTCAGCAGAAACAAAGTACAAGAGAATCATCTCCTTGCTGCGACGATCAGGACTCTACGAAGCCCTCGACACCAACACTCTGATATATCCAGCATTGGTGAGAGAGTTCTATTCAAATGGAATTATTGGAGACAGAGTCCTGTCCACTAAGGTCAAAGGAATCCTACTTCAGCTATGTGCCTCAGAGATCAATGTAGCCCTAGGTTTCAAAAATGACGGGCTTACTACTATCCAGTTCATCAACACAGCAGAAGGGCTGAAGTGAATGCACCATGAGAACAACCCAAAGCTGAGGGGATTAAAGAAAAAGGAATTCCCTCAAAAGTATGAGTTCCTTGCTGACATTGTGGGTAAATGTATTCTTTGCAAAGATTCAGCTCATGATTCTGTCAACGACATTCAGCTCAGAATCATGACTGCTATTATGAAAAAGATTCAATTGAATTACGGCGCCCTTATCTTAGAATGGATTGGAAATTGGATATCAAATGATGGAAAAACCCAAGGGGCAAGGAAAATATTTTATGGCAGATTCATCAATATTATCATTCAAAAAGCACTGGGAGATCGCATTGGGGATGATGAAGGAGAGGCTATAAATTTCCACAAAAGGATAACTCAAAAGTTTTTGGTAAACTGGAAAAAGAATCCAGCTGGAAATTTAAAATCAGCTCAGACAGAAGACAGTGAAAAGACTCAGAGTGAAGTAAGAAAGTCTTCTATGAAAAATATGTCTGTTGTTGCAGAAACTGATGAAGTAGAACAGGAGGTGCCAGCACTAACCAGGAAAAGCAAAGGGAAAAAGAAGGCAGTATCCCAAACTGAAGAACAACCACAAGGGTCATCGAATGAAGGACCCACATCACCGTTTGCTCAAGCAAGGCCCTCTCTATCTTTTGAAGCAGAAAAGAAGAAGAGAAAACAACTGGAAGAATGCAGTGGAGAATCACAACCAACCTTGAAGGTATACCATAAGAAGGGAAAACGCAGCTCCAAACAAAGCCTTCCTGCGATCGCTGAGGATACTCACTCTACGTTCGTAGAGTTGAGAACTGAAGAAGCTGCTGAAAGTGCTAGTCAGCCTGGCACTATGGCCATTTTCACTGAACCATTAGCCAGGAAGGTTGCTGAACCCAAGCCAAAGAAAATGAAGAAGAAACTGATGACCTTAGCTCAAAAAGAGCTTAATGAAGCAATGTTAAGGATCAAGGAGGAAGAAACGAGACTGGCAGATCAAACCGCCGCTCCAGCTGAGGGGGAGCAATAAGAAATTGATAATCAAGGAGGTGCTCACACTAAGGGGGAGACACCTAATGCACAGATTGAGGGGGAGCAATCTGAAGATCAATATGAAGATCCCTCCATCCTTGAAGGATTTGATGCTCATGCTGGTCAACAGGAAGAAGAGGAAGAAAGAATAACTGATCAGAATGAGGTTGTGGAGATTAGTGATAGAACAAAAGATGAAGATGAGGATGACAACCTAGAAATCATTTCTGAAGGAAGGAATGGAGAAAGGCATTACACATATAACTGCCTTTTCAACTACTTACCAAGAATGCCGCTCCATCAAGCACTTATACTCAACTCATGGAATCACATGTTCTGGGCTTTCAAGACTTATCCAGCCATTACAGTGCTTGCCTAAGAATTCCCCAACATTGGATCTTTTGGTCAGAAGCTGTTGACCAACCATCTGTGTCAAGTCAACGAGAAAAAGGTATACTTCATTCCCTCCTCATTCAAATTAAAACACTCTCCATTACCATTTTACTATCATTTTGATGAGATACCTAGATGGAATGAGGTAATCTGTGACCTAAGGAATCCTATTCCAGTTACAGGGTCTCAAAACTCTATCTCTGATGAACCAGATACTCAACCTTCTCCAGTCATAGAATCTATAAACCCTATGCTAAATACTGAGCTCACTCTCCATACACAAAATGTAGAGTCAAACTACTCTACGATCAACTCCATGATCGTAGAGTGTGTTGACTCTATAAATATCAACCAAACTACTTCCTCTCCATCACTTCAAGCAGCTGCCCAAAATATTCCCACTGACATACCATCCTCCTCCCATCATGAATACTTTGACCTGGCCATTGCTTTGGCAAATCTCCAAGATAGCCACAAGGGAGAATTGTCAAATGAGATCCAGCAAATACTTGAGCGTGTCCAACTCATTCCTACCATGGCTGAATTGACTGACCTTACTGTTGGAATGACTCAAGATATGGAAGAGAATCTTGCAGCAAATTCTCTCGCCCTCAATAGAAGGTTCAATGACCTCATTGATGCTGCCAATGCTCACACCAACAATCTTGGTACTGAACTAACCAAAAGATTGAGGGAAATCATCCAAGAATTAATGAACGGCATTGACAAGAGGGACAAATTCTATCAAAAGGAAATTGTTGCATATAAATCAGCAGTTATCTCCCTTCAACAAACCCAGTTAGCTCAAAACAAACTAGTGACTGAGAAACTCTTTGATTTGAGCACTTCCATCAACAACTTCCAGCGAATATCTCTCCAACAGATGGAAAGGACTGACAATGCTCTAGCCCTTATGCACCAGCAACGTGAAAGGACTGAAGCTCAGCTAGTAGAGCAAAGAGCTGACAACACTCAGTCTAGGTCACAAATGCAAGAACTGGTACAAGGTATTGAGAAACTCTCCCAAGATGTTAGAAGGTTGGATGCTGACATAAAGGGGGAGAAATCAAAAGGCAAAGAAAGAGGGGAATCAAGCAGCAGCAGGGGAAGAGAGCAACCAAGGCCAACGCAGACCAGGCAGCCCGAATCATCAATACCAGGGGAAGAGGAGCCCATCAATCCAATCCCCATAAGGAGTGAAGTTCCTGGATCTTATAGAAGAATGCCTGATATAACTCCAACAGGAGTTCGCATACCATCAGGAAATCCTGCAGTTTTAAACAGACACTTGCATGGAACTCACCCATATGGTGAAGGAGGAAGCCATGTGCCCTCTTCTGGTCTCAGTCGAGAGCAGATCGAAGAATTCCAGCAGATGACCGAAGAAGGCAGGGAAATCTACAGAAGAAGAACTGTTTATGAAAGAGCAAATCCCCCAAGGACCAAGAGAGGAGCAGCACGAGGAAGGAGAGGCTAAGGTTTGAAATCTTTTGTAAATCTTCTCTTTCCCTATATTAATGAAACTTCCATATAATGTAATATTCATTCTATCATCAATAAAATTCATGATTTCATCTAGAAATACAGCTGCTCACTGTACCATAAGACATGTTTATTTCTGTTGTTGCATCTGCATTAGAACTGATGATATGATTCAACTACTGGTTATGTCAACATCAAATAGGGGGAGATTGTTAGGAATCATGGTTTAAATTTGATGTTGTGCTCTTAATGAATATGTATATCAGCAGCTAAGATTATAAAGTCCTTAATGGGAAGTATATGTACAAGGACTTAGAAAAGAAGATCAAATATATTGTAAAGATCTAAGCTGGATTAAATATCTGTAATATTCAAGCAATTTGTAAAGTCCATTTTTTGAAGGTGATGTACAAAGGACTTAGAATAGAAAAGATCAAAGTTGTTAGGTTGATCTTATGTGCTGATCGTAGAGTACTACCATAACTCTTTATAAAAAGACATAGAGCTTGCTCGGCGGGACACAAAGCTTCCTCGGTAGGACGTAGAGATGGCCCGGCAGAACGCAAAGCTTTCTCGGCAGGACGTAGAGCTTGCCCGGCAGGACGCAGAACTTGCTCGTCAGGACGTAGAGATGACTCGGCAGGACGCAGAGCTTGGTCGGCAGAACGTAGAGCTTCCTCGTCAGGACACAGAGGTTCCTCGGCAGGACGTAGAGCTTTGTCGTCAGGACGTAGAGCCTTCTCGACAAATCAAAGGGTTGTCCCTACATCAAGACGAACTCTCACCTATCGTAGAGTAGTTCATGCCAGCACTCAAACTAAATCAACACCTCTTTTGAAGAACATGAAGGCGAGACATTGATGCCACTTCAGAATGATCAAAATGAAATATGAAGATCACAGTGAATATCTGCAAGTATCAAAACGACTGTAAACACATTGACGGCACTACGGCTAAGCAAGAACGTAGAATCAAATATCAGACAAGCAACTCAGATTTGAATATTCTAAACTGCCCATAACAAACAGTCAGGAGAATAACCTGCCCAAGATAGTTGCTGAATAATAAACAAACAAGTGGGGAGCAAACAGCTACAATATGCAGACGGTCAGAGCAATATTCCCACCACTGTCTTGAAGTCAGACTAATGGAAGCTGACTCACCCCACTACTGCAGTCAACACAGAATAAACTATTCCTAAACCCAGCAACACATCTCAACGGAAGAAATAGATGCAACGACCACATTTCAACGGGAAGATTCTCAAGAGCATCTACATAAAACAGAAGGATTGAAGGTTCAAGATAAGAAAGAACAATGAAAAAGAAGATCATACTTGAAACGCTATCATTCTACAATCCAAGAAGAAACATCTTTCTTCGCTGCTGAGTTTATCAAACCCTATGCTTCAAGCAACTCAGTAGCAATAAAACAAATCACTATTCATCAAGTGAAAGGGTCAATAGGTGACCAACCCAAGACAAGTCTGCTGGACTTGTGGAGTACCAAAGGGTACCAAGGATTCTAAGGCTGCTGGTCTTAGATTATAGAGTTCCAAGGCTGCTGGCTTTGAAGAGTACGTTGAGTACTGGTGTTCCAAGACTGAGGGTATTGAAGGAATCTTTGTGATTCAGTTGTAACGATATCCTTAGTGGATTTGCTACTCGAGGAGTAGAACAGTGGAGTAGGAGTCTTGTGAACTCCGAACCACTTAAAGCCTTGTCTCTATCTCTTTGCACTTATTAATTGCCATAACTGCTATAACTGCTATATCACTGCTTTACTATACTCTCCACTACTGTTTTATTTTCTACAAGGGGTTCCTACAAATCATATTCCGTTGTGCTTAATTATTGGATGCATTAACTAAACTTTAAGTCATCCTTTCTATTGAAAAGAGAAGAAAACAAAAAAAGGTTTTAAAATATCTATTCAACCCCCCTTTCTAGATATCTTTTGTGCCTCTGGTAACTAACAATCATCATCATTATCATTATCATCATCATTCTCGGCAATCTAAAAACAAGGATCCTTGGCTTTACTCTAGAGCAAGTAACTCTCATCTCCCCGACAGCAGAGGATCCTGGGGGAGGAACTCGAGGAGGTACCCGAGACGAAGTCTGAAAGGATTGTGTCACCATGAAATCATGAAGTATAATTGTCAGCCCGCCTGAAAGCCTCTATCAAGTATGCAACGCACTTGGTATCCCTAGGAGACAGTCTGGATGGGCTACAAGAAGCCGAAGCAACAACAGGAAGACTGCAGGATATATATAATCTAGAATAAGAACATAATTTGAAAAAAAAGGAAGCAGACATACTCTAGAGTATGGGTGAATTCCCCCAAACAGTAATGAATGTGCATGAAGAAAAGTACCCGCGGGAAATCAACACAGTAAGGGCGTCATGATACGTAGATCCCTACATAGCTGAATGCCCTACATAGCTGAATGCAGCGATATATGCCCGCGCTCTTTAGTATAGCCTTATACTTAACATTCCCGAGGATTTCGTCAGTCCAATGTTGCCATCCTTGAAGACGGCTAGATGAGTCAGACAGGAAGCGAAAGGGACTGAAAGAATATTCTTGTTTCTCTATGCACATGCGGGGAATGCGATCGGAATGGGGGAAGTCGTCCCAACCTCCGCAAGCCGCGACATAAAGAAAGAAGCCTTCTTTATCTGGTGAAGGAAAAGTTGTGCAATCGTAAGTCCGAACTCGCTCCCAAAGGGTGTCAAAAGGCCCAAAAAAGGGAGCCTTTCCCCAATCATTAACGAAAGGAGTTACCCTGGAAGTCTTCAAGTCTTCAGAGCATCCGGTGGACGAGGCCTGCAAGTAAGGAAGACTCCACATAAGAGTACTAAGGATGTCAAGTTAAGCATATGAGCTTGAGTAGGCTTACTATGACAAGGGGAGAATCTGAGATTTTCACTTCAGAATACCTGAAAAGAAGAAGAAATGAAGTCAGAGAAGGATCAAAATCACAATTATGAAAGAAAAATAAGATTTGAAATTTTTTCCAAAAAACTTCGAACAGCCAAAATGCATCCTTCGGAGCCATTTTTTGGGTTATTTTGGTATGTATCATGGCCGTTGGCCATGATTTTTGAAGTACTCGTCGATACAGTCGTTTTGATATATTATGGGCCCCGAGACTCCAAACGGAACAAAAGTTATGGTCAAAACAGCGATCATGATTCCCAATGTTCAAATTTTGGTGATATTTCTCCAGGGTTCGACCTCCCTAGGATTCGGCCCCCCTAGGGTTCGGCCTCCTGCAAAAAAAAAAAATTATTTGGCTTTATTTCCCCTATAGGGTTCGGCCCCCTAGGGGGATCTCTTTTGTGTACCTTGAAAATTTTGATGCCCCACAAATTAATTTTTCGGAACGGATGCTTCTTTGTCGATAAATATTGTGTTTTTCTTTATTATCCGAGGGAACTCTACCGAGATATAATCCAAGTAACGGGGCTCGGAAGACAAAAAAAAAGCTACAATAACCTGAGAAGAAACGTAGGAGAAGCAAGTCAAGAAGAAGTTCGGCAGAAAGTACTCAAATAAACTAAAAAATTGAAAGAAAAAGAAGAAGGAAGGATGACCCTATAAGACTTGAATGAGAAGAGAACATGCCAAGACAAAAAAAATTGCACGATGAAAAGAAAAGCCTAAGTGACTTGGGAGATGTATATATTCAAACTGCAAGCTTGCAATAGCAAAGGAAACAATCTTTATTTTCCTCTTAAGGAAGATTTCGCAATATAAAGATAAGTTTATTTGAGCTTATTTCTAAATAAAAATATAAATTTTCGAAATTTGTTTAGATTGGGTATTTTAATGAAATTTCGAATATATATATATATATATATATATATTCAATATCTGATATTTTATTCCTAACAGTAGGACAATTTCGAAATTATTATATATATATTGAATGTTTGATTTTTAAAAGGAAAAAGATCTTGCTTTATAAAACTCTAATAAAGGAAGATTTTGTTTCCAACTAATAAACTAAGATTTGATTATTGGATTTTATTTAGTGATATCTGATGATCTTCCTTGTTTTAATTCTCAGAAAATAAGGAAATAAATATTGAGCAAAATGAGGAAGCTTTCAGATGATCTACCAAGAGGTTCAAGGAAGAGCCTTTCTAGGTCTTGCCTCCCTAGGGTTTAACCCTAATGGTTTGGCCCTTAGGGGTTCCCTCTTCTAGAATTCCAAGACTTGGACAAGTGGAGTCACACAAAATCATTCAAAAGCTTGGAGTATTTTGCACGAGCGTCTCTCAGGAATCGTGACTCTCGCGCAGGGGACAAATGTGGGCCCAAGTGCATATTAGGGTTCACATGACCTAATTTAATTAAATGTACAAATTAGGGTTTACAAAAACCTAATTAAATATACAAATTAGGGTTCATGTGACCTAATTAAATGTACAGATTAAACCTAATTAAATGTACTAGACCCAGGGAAGTCTCCACGTGTTCCAAGGCAGAAGACTCGTGGATGCGACCCATTTTGGGAATTGATTGAGGGATTGGATTGGTGGCAGGAAGAACAGGACAATTTGGGCATTACTTTGATGATTAAAGGGCATTTCTGGAATTTCTCCTTTAAGACATGACTAAAGGGTATTTCAGAAATTTTTCTTAAAACATGTGCCTGGCATGTAATTATTCCCCAGGAAAGCTCTATAAATAGCCCCTTTATTCTAAGAAAAAGGGATCGCTCTCAAGACATTACACTTAGACTCTTGGAAGCTCATTACACTTGGAACTCTCTCTCAACTCGAAGACTCAAGAAGGCTCTTGGAATCCCTGCTACCCTAACCCGGTTTCCGAATTCTAAGGGTTTTGCCATGTGTCATTGGAGTAATCGCCCACTTGTTCTTCTCCCCTCTTCAATCAATCAATAAATTCCGTGCTTTTCGTGGATTTCTCTCCTCTCCAGCTGACACGAAACCCTAACCCTAGCAAGACACAATTTCCTTGCCCACATTGTGCAATGTTGAATAAAAGAAAATATAATAATATTTATTACTACGTCTTGTAAAAAGATTTTTCTTTTAATATTTTTTTTAGTAACAACATTTGTCATTTTTACTGTAAATAATTATGCCTAAATGTGACTTATATTTAGTTTAATATTTTAGAAAAATAATTAATATAATTTTTAATACTTTTTTTATATGAATAATAAGATTTGTTCTTTAATAAGAAGTTTGTTTTACGTAAATTTTTATATTTGGAAAAAATAATTATAATCTTTTCTGTTAATTTGTACTTTTTATGGGTATTAAAATTTTACTTTTTAATTACAAAAAATATATTTGAATGTATATTATGTAAATTTTAATCTTTGAGAAACATAACTTAATTAGCAAAAAGTGTATGATTTTATTTTCCTGATAAAATGAATATTTATTATTTTTTAATATTTATATTATTTATTGCACAAGTTCATAATTTAATTAATTAGATCAAGTTAAGTAAAAATTATAATATACAAATTTATATTTAGTGGATATATTAAACATTATAACTTGAAGGGTGTATTAGACATTATGTTAAAAATATTTTTGGATATTAGTTGGTTAACCACACTAGGGGTAGTAAATGTTATATATTCTAGACTAGATGAGTGGTGAGTGTTATTATTATTATCTATATGGAGTGTCAGTGTATTTTACTCTATACATATTATAAAGAGCGGATAAAAAGATTAGGACACTACCCACCAAAGTAGGATTTACGTGCCCTCCGCACTCTTATGATAAGCATACAAGGAAAAGCCCCATATAAAAATTAATATGCTCTTCGTCTTGAAATATAAGATCAAATTTTAATTTTATAAAGTTAATGTGAGATTCTATAACATAAAAGTCAATGTGATTTTATTTATTGGTAGACTTTAGAAAGTCAATGTGAAATTCTTTAACATAAAAACAGATGTGATTCATTTAACCGGTACAAAACATACAAAACTTGTAACTAATAGTACCTTTAAAAAAACATTAAAATGTTTCATAAATAAATTGTCAAAAAATTTAATGAATTTTTATCAATTTTAATTTGAAAATAAATGAAGTTAACTTCAAAATTAAAAATTATCTTATATTTTGACTCAAAAAGAACATTACATATATATCTGTGTGTTTGAATGAGTTCTCTAATAAATTCGTAGATCTTTAGCAAACATAGAGTGAACTTTTGAATTCTTCATCACCCCACTAATGCTCTTCCCACATGCATAACTAAATTGATAGTATTGTTTGACAATTAAATTATAATAATTTAGTATTTCTCGTCAAATATGCAAATATAAGTTTTTAATACCTACAATCAACTCAAATACAGCTAATGTTTTTGTAAAAGAATAAAAAAAACGCAAAAAATCATGTTCATCAATATTTTGTTGACATTACTACTCCATTTATAAATTGTAATAAGGAAAAATGTTAGCGCTCGTAAAATGATTAAATACTTTTGCAAACTTTTCTTGTATAGCTAGATTTACATTTGACTTCTCAAAGAAATAGTTCAAAGCCAAAGTCTTGTAAAAGATAATTTCAAGTTATGTATGGGACTTGAAAAACATCGAAGAAAAGAAAGAAAAAAGATTACAATAATAGATGAAAAAAAATTAAACACAAAAGAATAACCAAACACAATTTTTTTTAGAAGAAAATTCATAAATTTGAGAAGAATGAGAATGATTCATTCCATTCCAATAGAACAACCAAACACAATTTTTTTCATTCTATAGAAATATTGAGTCATTCCATTCTCATCTTCATTCCTCCAATCCAAATGTAGCATAATAGTTAACTTATAGATTCTTCCTGTAGAGGAAGTTATGTCCATATATAGAAGAGAAGAGAAGAAAAAAAGGAATAAAGAATAAAATACTAACTTTATTATTATTATGGTAAATGGAGACAATATTTATTTATACAAATGTTGAAAGTTGCACAAAGAAATCAATCAAATGATCACTCATATATATATAGTCTCTTTTTTCCCATGATCAAGTTGTTGGGTACTTTTATTTTGGTATATGATGGAGGACCACATTTTATCTTCCTCCGCAGGAACCAGGAGGACAGTT
The DNA here is from genome assembly GCA_034770075.1 of Aralia elata. NCBI lineage: Eukaryota > Viridiplantae > Streptophyta > Magnoliopsida > Apiales > Araliaceae > Aralia > Aralia elata. Next base: position 23,747,075 of record CM068382.1, read on the forward strand.
TTTCCAACAATTTTTGAGGCACTCCAAATGGACATTCCCAAGAGGAGGTGTGCAAGGAAAATAACATTCCGCGCAGCAGTTTTCCCGAGCTTTTCCCACAATGGCCAAAGCCAACACCAGAACCACAACAAACATCAAAAAAGTTACATTTTTCCCCACCATACTTGATAAATTGGAAAACGATACACCGACAATAGAATTTAACAGAAAGAATTAGTGATTCTTTCTGTTGAATTCTTTCGTGGGTATATCATTTTCAACGATACTTAGACGTTATTTATAATAGCTAAAGGTGTGCATGGTATGGTATAGGTACTAAATTTGAATGTCTAATCGTATATATCGGTTATGTGAGAGCTCTCCTCCTTAAAGTCGAGGTATTTGTCCTGGTCATACGTTTGGAAGGACATGGTGCATTGGCGTTTAATTTAGGGCCAAGCCCTTCGGGATAGGGGATTCTTCCTTTTTTTTTTTGTTGGATAGATAATTTTGGAAAAAAGGACGTTGATTTTGACATTTGAATGTTACAAACTATTTTTTATTTACTTTTTTTATTTTATTTTTCCTTTTAAAACAAATACCCTACGTTTACATTTGCCATTTGTTGTCTTAGTGAAAACCGAGAATTTATACCTCATCCCGCTCACATTAGTTTATAATTATAATTAGTTTATGCTCAATGTTGAAAAATTTATGATAATTTTTGTTTATATTCTTTCAGGGTCTTGAATATGCGCTCAATGAGGAATTTCCATATGCACTTCATAGGACATGTGCTAGGCATTTGTTTTGTAATTTTAGAAAAAAGTATCCAGCCTTCATGTTAAAAAATCACTTTTGGAGGGCAGTTAGAGCTTATAATGAACATGACTTCAACCTAGCAATGGAGGATATTAAGAAAGAGTCTCAATCTGAATACAATTATTTGATGAAAAAGCCTCTCGAAACATGGACAAGATATGGCTTTGATGAGAGATGTAAAAATAATCATGTCACAAGCAATTTTTGTGAGTCCTTTAACCATTGGGTTGATACTATTGGGGTAGACCCATTTTGAAAATGCTTGAAGCGATTAACTGGAAGTTGATGCAAAGAATTCAAATGAGGTATGAAAATGGGTGTACTTGGGATGGATATGTTACTCCGAATATTAGAAAGAAATTAAACTTCAATCTTTGTAAAGCTAGAATTTGCAGAGTGATCTATGGTGGAGGGAATAAATTCAAAGTCGTTGACGATGGATTCACATTTTTGGTTGACATTGGACTAAGAGTTTGGGATTGTAGGGCATGATAGGTTTCAGGCATTCCTTGTAAAATGGGGTTGCTGTTATTCCATCTAGGAGAGCCAATGTTGAACAATATTGTGATGCGCATTTTACAAATCATGCACACTTAGCTAAATCTCAATTTATTTATTTACAAACACTCCAATAATATATTTTTTTTCAAACAAATTTTAAATGTTTAGTCTTTATTTACATTTTCCCCGCTCCCCCGCCCAAATTTCATCCACCACACATTCTCCTCCACGGAATCTCTCTCCCGTCTCCACACATTCTTTTTGGAGACAACAAACAATTTATTATTTTTAAATTGTTCTGATTATCATATCCAAAAGGTTAATTTGAATGAATGGAAAAGCAGAATTCGGCCACCAAACCAGCCCAAGCAAGCGGGAAAAAACCCAGCCCAAGCTGGAGGGAAGAGGAGGCGTTAGACATTTTTAGTATAAGCAGCAGGTTAACAGAGAGCAAGAGAGGGAGGGAGGAAAAAAAGGGTGATGTTAGAGTCTCAAAATTTTGGTCTCGAAGTGTTTCAAATATTGTCATAATAATATTTATTGAGTAGATCTCATGTGATTGACTATGCTATAAATTATCATTAAAATTTTTAATTCTATGTCATTTGAGACCCATTTGAGACTAAATATTTGAGACCCTTAACATTACTCGGAAAAAAACCCGGCAAGCATGCAGGTGCCTAAGCTGCTGAAAAGAAAATAAATTAAAAAAATTAACAGCTTTAGTGCGAGCTAACAAAAATGTAGGAAAACTAACAGCGTTATTCTCTTTTAGATAAGTATATATAATACTCTTTCCGTTCCATATTATTTTTGAAGTCAATTTAAGAGGTTTTTAAACTCAAATTTGACATACATTATGAAACAATAATTCTTACATAGGTTTTTAAACATTATTGTAAGAATTATTGTTTCATAATGTTTAATGAGTTATCTCAATTTTAAGTAAAATGCTTTCGAAATAACAGAAAGAAAAGCAACGATTGGAGTGGGAGAGTCAGAGTCGAAAAGAGGATTCCTCACTTCTTTCTCTCATTCAAAACCGTGCATGAGACTTTCATCTCACACGGCTCCTAAGTGATAAAATGACCAACCATCAGGAGAAGTAAATACAACGGATACGCCAATTAATAAGATTGATGACGTAGCAATTAATGCAAAGACTTTCAAAAGTGAATAATTATTATATAATTTGAAATGGAGGGAATTTAATGATTTCAAAAATAAATAATTATCATATAATTTGTACTCATCTTATATTATGTGTTATGTACTTATTATGTATTTCGTTCTTTCGAAAATATAAGATTATTATTGGTAGTAATACTTCTAAAAGACAGTCATGATTACCTATTAGGTTCGAATTAATTGAAATTAATTTAGAAGAAGGGGGGTTGAATAGATTAATCCACCTATTTATAAAATGTTGACATTTTTAAATTTTTACCATTAAATTCCTATGTGAGTTTGTAAAAAATATTGTCAAATATTTTTTATGTAAAGTAAAAGAGTTAGGGATAGAAAAATACCAAGTAAGAGACACAACTATATATCCTAGTTTACTATATATATATATATATACCAAATATATATAGCTAGTCCAGTCTCCAAACTCCACTCCAGGATTTGAGATTTTTTCACTAATAAAATGCACTCATACAATAGGTGGAGAAACCTTTTATACAAATCTGTTTCTGGTCTTAGGACTACTCTTCCTAGTATCAGCACCGGCCTTGGGCTAAAGCCCAAGGTGCCCGAGCTTTAGGCCCACTAGAATTAATAAATTTTTAGGGCCCAAAATTTTTACCCAAATGAAATAGCTTTACACGAATAAACCTTAATACCTTATTGGCTTTTTGCTTCCATTTGAAAAGTAATCTGGTGAGTTCTCAAGAAAGGCAGAAATTGGAGAACTGAAGGAAGAAAGGTATTTTTCCTCCAGAAAGAACAAGTTAATCTTGCCCTTCAATCTTCATCTTATGCAGCTTGCTTTTTCCCCTGTTGAAGGTAACCATTTAAATACCTAGTAACGTGATAAAATAGTTTAGATTTCTTCATAGTTTTCGATGTCATTGATAATATCCTTACTTACTTCATATTCCATAAACAAAATTGTTAAATTGAGTAGATTGAGGTTCCCCTGTTGGGCTTGATGACCAATTAAGTAGATTTGTTTATGTTATTATGGATTTGTTTTATTGTTTATGCTAATATACAGATGTGAAAAATTTAATCTCTTTGGGTTTTTTTTTAATCTCTTCGGAACTTTTCAATTATTTTGTGATTTTGTCCCCCTCACTGTTAAGTGTTCCCTGTTTCTATCGTATTCTAAAATGGGTACATTCATACTACTTTCGTTGCATATGTGATCATGTATATCTATTTTTTGGGTGATAAATCGTCTTGTTATTAGAATTGAGTTTAGTGTACTTTTAAAGTGGGTGAATGGTATAAATAGCCTTGTTATTAGAATTGAGTTTGGTGTACTTTTAAATGAACAAATATGTTTAGATTTGGTGCTGATTTACTATTTTTAGTAATTAATCTGGTGCTGTTTTGCTATTTGCTGTTTTGCTGCTAAAATTGCAAGAAGGATGATATTCAAGTGATATCTTTGAACTGATTACTTTTTTGATTTAGTGATAATGTGATATCTAAATGATGCTTTCGAAATATTGAAAGAGTCGGTTATTATATTTGGTATTCTTTCGTATTGATGCTCTTATGTTAAGGGAAAGTTCTTAGTTTTTTTATGCTTATCTTAATAGCAATTCGCCAAAGGCCCATTTTTTTGTTGCCGCTTTAAGCCCTAAAAAACTCAGAGCCGGCCCTGCCTAGTATCCTTCAAGAAAAGCAAATTTCCTTCTAGAGCGCTTGTACTCCTTCTTCGGCTGGTCTTGCAACTTGATATATTTTTTCTTCCTCACTCATTTAATTAGAAACTCAAACCTATGGACTTTTCTAAAGTCTTAGTTTTGGAACAAGAATCACTCAATTACTCACACACACTAAAAGAATACCTACACTACAAAAAAACTGGTCATATAGGTGACGGACACGTTCGTTGTTAATGAATCATTTTTCGTCGCCACTGACATCATTCTCGACAGAATTGTCCATCGCCCTTATCGTTGCCCACTCGTCGAGCATCGTCGGTGATGAGGTCATTGACGACGACACAATTGACGAAGGGCAGTTCGTCGATAATGACTTATTTGCAACGACATGTCCGTCACCAATGACTCGTTTAATAATAAAATTAAATAGTCATAGGTGACAAACAGTCCGTCACCATTAAATTTGTCCGTCGGCAATGAGAAATTTAAAATTTTTAAGAATGGTCAATACCGACGGAATACCCGTCGAGAATGAGTGTCCGTGGAGAATAACATATTTTAAAAAATAATATTTTTAAAAAAATTTGTAAAACCCCTTGTTTTTTTAAATATACATAATTGTACCTGTTATAAACTAAAAGTAATAAATAATTCTTCACTAACGCATACCAATAACCACCAAATATATATAATCAAACAATAAATATGTACACAACATAATCACATCACTCAAATAAAGTAGCTAGATACAAAATGTAAAAGTTTTACAACCCTAAAACTAGTTAGATACATAAAAGTAAATATATAAACATAATCAGTCATCATCGCCATCGACAAACAAACGAATATCGTCTATCGTGCCACTACCCCTACCATCATCAGTCCCACCCTCCGTACCATCATCATCGCATATGCGGTCCTCACCATCTCCTCTGCGGTCCTCGTCATCTGCGCTCCCTCCACCGTCCTCACCATCGTCTCTGGCTCCACCCCTACCACGAAGCTCATCAACAAGACCCCACAAAATTAAAATATTAATTAGATATAAACAAATGCAACCATAATTAAATTATTTTCTAAGTGTTCTTTATATAAGTTAGGCAAACAAGCATCTAACTCGGTCACCAGAATACCGAATCGAGTCTTGTAAGTTGTCGTGTTTGAAATATATAAAAGGTTGTTCGCCTATGGTTTCGCCTCGTTTCGCCGCCCGAGACCCCTTTTTGTCTAGTTTTCCTAAAAGAGATTTAGTCTTTTTAATATAAGTTAGGCAAACAAGCTTTTAATTGGGCCACCGGAACTCTGAATCAAGTTCCATAATTTGTCACGTGTTTGAAATATATAAGAGGTGGTTCGCCTACAGTTTCACGTTGTTTTGATGCCCGGGACCCGTTTTGGTCTAGTTTTCCTGTATTTTTTAGTCGTTTTAATATAAGTTAGGCAAACGAGCTTCTAATACGGCCATCAGAACTCCGAATCGAGTCTCGTAAGTTGTCAGGTGTTTAAAATATATTTCTTGTAGTTCACCTATGGTTTCGCGTCTTTTCGACGCCTAGAGCCCGTTTCGGTCTAGTTTTCCTAATTATTTTTTGTCTTTTTAATATAAGTTAGGCAAATGAGCTTCTAACTCTGCCACCAGAACTCTGAATCGAGTCTCGTAAGTTGTCACGTGTTTGAAATATATAAGAGGTGGTTCGCCTACGGTTTCGCGTCGTTTCGACGTCTGGGGCCCATTTTTGTCTAGGTTTCCTAAATTTTTTTTAGTCTTTTTAATATAAGTTAGGCAAACGAGCTTCTAACTCGGCCACTGGAACTTTGAATCTAGTCCTATAAGTTTTCAAGTGTTTGAAATATATTTCTTGTGGTTCGCCTACAGTTTCGCGTCTTTTCGACACTCGGGGCCAATTTTGGTCTAGTTTTCCTAAAAACAATTTAGTCTTTTTAATATAAGTTAGGCCAACGAGCTTCTAACTCGGTCAACGGAACTCTAAATTGAGTTAATTAGGTCGTCACGTGTTTGAAATATATAAGAGGTGGTTCACCTACGGTTTCGCATCGTTTCGACGTCGGGGGTCCGTTTTGGTTTAGTTTTCCTAAAAAAAATTTAGTCTTTTTAATATAAGTTAGGCAAACGAGCTTCTAATCAGCCACCGGAACTCCGAATTGAGTCCCGTAAGTTGTCACGTGTTTGAAATTTATTTCTTATGGTTTGCCTACGGTTTCGCGTCGTTTCGATGCCCGGGGCCCATTTTTGTCTAGTTTCCTTAATTTTTTTTAGTCTTTTTAATATAAGTTAGGTAAACGAGCTTCTAACTCGACCACCGAAACTCTGAATCGAGTCCCGTAAGTTTTCACGTGTTTGAGATATATAAGAGGTGGTTTGCCTTTGGTTTCACATTGTTTCGATACCCGGGATCCGTTTTGGTCTAGTTTTCCTAAATTTTTTTAGTCTTTTTAATATAAGTTAAGCAAACAAGCTTCTAACTCGGTCACCGAAACTCCAAATCGAGTTCCTTAAGTTATCACGTGTTTGAAATTGATTTCTTATGGTTCGCCTACGATTTCGCATTGGTTCGATGCCCGGGGCCCATTTTGGTCTAGTTTTTCTTTAAAAAAAATTAGTCTTTTTATTATAAGTTAGGCAAACGAGCTTCTAACTTGGCCACCGAAACTCCGAATCGAGTTTCGTAAGTTGTCACGTATTTGAAATATAGAAGAGGTGGTTCGCCTACGATTTCACGTCTTTTCGAAGCCCGAGACCCATTTCGGTCCAATTTTCCTAAATTTTTGTTAGACTTTTTAATATCAGTTAAGTAAACGAGTTTCTAACTCGGCCACCAGAACTCCGAATTGAGTTCCGTAAGTTGTCATGTGTTTGAAATTTGTTTATTTATTTTTTAATATAAGTTAGGAAAATGTTTTTGTTATAACTTTTAACAGTTTATATAATCAATATAATATATATAAATACAAAATATATAATTAAAGACATACATTAATAATTTCATTTACCTGTCGAATATGTGTGGGAAAGAGATTTGCGAATACAATCGCGCATACTCGAACGACCTCTTGTGATACCAGACCCAAGAGCTCGTCTCGCCAACCTGGATCTATGGAACCGTGAACGATCTTCCGAGCTATCTGGTAGATACGCTGATGTGATGGTGCGCCTGATTGGATTGCAATGCTCTCCATGCACGCCTCGATGATCCTCTGAAAGAAGTCGTCGGATAATGATGGGCTGAGTCCCGATCCATTCACACCATCTGCTCCGGCGATGTCTGGCTCTTGCTGTAGGCACTAAAGTATAAGCTGGGACTCGTGGCATACCTAGAATCCTATTCTTCTTCGTCCTCCTGTAGCATGTAGCCAGTCATCCATCTCCTCACCTTCACGCGTGGAGGGATCTAGGTTGGTATCCTGCTGGCCGCTAGCAACTTTCTGAGTAGACCGATCCCCAGTAAGTCGAGAAAACCTATTCTGAAATAAAAACATAAAGATTTAAAAGAACATATAATTAAAGAATATGAATACTAAATGCATGAATTAAAATACAAACAAAATAAAAGTCTAAAATTACTTACAACTATTGTCTTTGCCTCATGTGAGATATAACTACCCTCACCTTTCTTTTAATGGGAGTGCCACCAAAACTCTAAGCGGGAAGATGGGTGCTTAAGGTTATCCTGGGGTCTCCCCTGAATAGGTCGTATGGCTGAGGCCCCGTGCAGTGTGGCACACAACTCTGGGATTGGGCTGTTGTACGCTGTACCGACATCTTCTTAAAAGTGGAGCCCTGCCAAATGCTAGACATCCGCTCCCAAAACTCAGTCCTGATAAAATCAGGACGAACATCTTTAAGTGTTTGTCCGTCTTTCATCTTGCTCTGGGCCTTCTTCTTCCAGTCGTAGACCCACTTATGTCAGTTAGTCTCTAAATATCCCCTAAGAACAGTCATGCCATGAGCTTTTTTCCCATCCTCAAATCGGTAGTTGCGCTGCACAAAACACATTACAATATTAGTATATAACATAAAGTTACATGTGAATGATAAAAAATAATATGCAAATGACATAAGAAAGTAACATATGAATAAAATCTTACCCGAAACTCATCTATAATAATATGGCGTGTGTGCTCGTCCACATCTGCCTATCTCATCCAAGCATTTGAGAATCGATTATGCACGATCCCAAGCAATGTGTTACGAAGAGTAGCGTCTAGGATACTACAATTGAAATTAATACATTTGAAAATTATAAACTATATATTCATGCATCATTTTATATAAAATAAATATTAAATGCTACAAACATAATCAAAAATAACTTATTACTCCCAACACGGCATATATGAGGCGTTTGGGATGGATTCCCTAACAAACCACGTGCTAGTCCCTTAGGAGGCCTACGAAGATCACTTGTGCAGTGCAATATATGAATAAATTTATATAAACGAATATCCTGACAATATTATTAAAATAACAGTAAGATGTAAAAATATTTTAACATGTTATTGTACCTGAATCTCCCTCCCGATCATTACCATCACGACCCCCACAACCAGCATGGACACCATGACCAGCATGACCACTACGATCGCCGTATGGAGTACGGGTCATATCTATATAATTGTAAAGACATAAACACAAAATTATAAGACACTTTTAATAAAGATAATTTTTGCAACTTAATTAATAGAATAATATTACATACCAAATGGTTTACAACTACAAACTATTACATATGAATACAACTAAAAAGACATAAAAAATACATACTCTTAATCATTTATATCATCAAAGCCATCAATACCAGAATCGTCATCCTCGAAAAGTTGCTTTTTATTCTTGATATCATCACCATCTTCGTCATCCTCAATTATTTCTTCATTTATATCTTCCTCCTCAACATCATCGTCTTCACTTTCGACAGCGACGACATCATCTTCGTCTTCACTAGACTCACTAATAACTGTCACATAATCAGGTGTGACACTAGTAGACTCTAACTACAAAGATCCATCGCCTAGACGAGGAGCTGTGCCAGGAAAACCACGAGCTTTTGTTGTTATAACAACATACCATGAGCTTGCGGGAGTTTTCAAACTTTGTGCGTAGTACACCTACGTTGCTTAACTTGATAAAACAAAAGGCTCATCTAAGTTTAGTTTTGACTTCACATTTACTGTCACCAGTCCTGAGTTTTTATCTACTCTAACCCCATTGTCAACATCAAACCAATGACAGTTGAAGCAAACTAACTCTTTTGTACTTGAGAACGACTACTTCTAGCAATCGTCCATACCAGTCATCCCAAATAATATCGTAACAGCTACCTTTAACCACTACACCAGAATCAAATGACGCGACTTCCCCAACATCGCAACACTTAAATATGTAACCATTTATAATGCAACATGGATAAGTATCTACATATCTTTCAGGGCCGTCGACTATAAGCTTTAGCTGAATGTCAACTTTATCATCTGTGAGCTCCTAATGTACATTTAAACAACATATTCTAAAGTTAATTACGTCATCAGATTCACTCATGAGGATAAATGTATTTAGACATTAATTTAAGACACTTATTACATCTTTAAACCATTGCAAAAATTCTCTATTTCTCAAAATTTGTAATTCCCCTTCTGATATACTCGGATTCGCTTCAGGTATCTCAGCATCATACTGAATGCAGTACAGTTATAAATGACATAGTTATGACTACTTACTTATTGTGTATGTTTAGAACTTTTAACAAACATAATCTAAACATACTTATAATTACTTACTTAATGTATGGCGCTACTTCATTCATGTTTACAAGTGCATACAATGTGGCAGCTGCATACTCACTATCGGCCAAGAATCGCCTTTTTTCCCATCAAATGGTTATACCGGATGACTAAAGGTCGTTAATTCTCCATTGTCTCCATGTGCAACAGCCTCATTCCGATGTAAGGGATTATGCCTCGTCTGAACATTAGGCTCAAAGTACAATGAGCATAAATTAACAAGCTCCTCTATTACATAACTTTCAGCAATTAACCCCTCTACACGGGCTCTATTCTTCACCTTTTTGTTTTAAACGTCGCATAGACCTATATGTGTTATATATGTATGTATACATTAGAAAACAGGAACGAACATTTTAGTGTATTAAAAACATTAATGTCAGTACCTCTCAAATAGATATATCCATCTATATTGCACGGGACCACCAAACTTAGCTTCGTATGGCAGGTGAATAGGCAAATACTCCATTGAATCAAAAATGATAGAGGGGAGATCATTTCTAACTTGCATAGTATTTCCACTATCTCCCTCTCCATTTTATCTATGTCTCTGAGCTGGAGCTCCGTCAAGCATAAATCTCTAAAGAAATTAGAAAGCTCTGACATCAACCACACATTTCGACAACTAGTTGATAAATGCCACGAGGATCAACTTCTGCATGAATACATGACAATAATGGCTTTTTAGACCCCGAAACTTAAGTTCTTCGACTTAACAACACCTTGCTATATTTATAGAATATCCACATGGGAGCTGGAGTCCACTGATCCAGTTACATATCAATATTAATTGTTCTCTGGTCAAAGTATACTTAGCTTTAGGCATGACTGTCTTAGCACCCTTTTGATATAACCATAAATGTTCCCTAATGTTCATATCTACCAAATCAAGCCTTGGTTTATTATTGTCCTTTGTTCTACCACTACCATCTAACACTGTATAAAAAATGTTATCAAATACATTCTTTTCGATATGCATCGAATCTAAACAATAACGGATGCAGAGTGTAGCCCAATAAGGTAGCTCAAAGAACATACAACAATGTGTCCAGTTGTGAACCTTACCATACCCATAAGCTCGCTATAATATGTGATTCTTCCCTGGAGGTGGAAAATTCAAGTGCCTAATCCAAATCAACACTGTTGTCCCAGAAAGACGGTCAGGTACTTGACGTTTCTCTGATTTTTGATTGAATTATCTAATCATCCTTGTATAATGATGTTCAATTGGTAAAAACTATCTGGAAGTTGCAAAGAAACTATATTTTCCCCATGTTTCAGCCGCATACCTTTAACTGACCCTATGCACACGAGTCATGACAAGCTCCCGTGAGTCGACCATCCATTAATCATTCCCAATGTCGGAAGTCATTTATGGTCCACAATAAAGCTGCCTTCATGTCAAAGTTAAGAGAGACATCATAAGTTTGAACCCTTTTATCCTACAACATCTTCAACTCATCAATTAAGGGCCTGAGGTAGACATTGATGTCTTTACTTGGAGTCTTATCACCCAGGATCAGTAAAGTCATGAACATGTAGGGATCTTTCATGGACATCGAAGGTTGGAGGTTATACACAACAATAATCACTAGTCAGATTGAGTAGGGCTTAGTGTAAGGCCCATTAAACAGATTAAAGCCATCCATAAAAAGTCCAAGCCTAACATTGCGAACCTCTTTAGCAAATGAGAGGTGCTTTCTGTCAAAACAATTTCACTCAAGCCCATCTGTCAGGTGCGAAAGTTGACCTTCGACTATGTCCTATTAAGTGCCACCTCATATATTCAGCGGTATATGTTGACATGAACAACCGTTGAAGGCTCGGTGCGATAATAAAGTAACGTAAGATCTTTCTCGGTACGTCTTTTCCCTTTTTCTTGTTATTTTCAAAGTATCTACTTGTACCGCAGATATCACATGACCTCTTATCTTTATTCTCATAACCATAATACAACATGCAATTATTTTCATAAGCATCAATCTTCTCATACCCTAGATTGAGTATTTTGACCAGCTTTTTCACATCATAGTATGATTCCAATAACTTATTGTCAGCTAGTAAAAACTTCTTCACAATGTTGGGTAGTTCATTAAAACCTCTTTCGCTGCAATCATGCTCATTTTGAAGTGTAAAAGCTTAGTCACTGTGTATAAGACTGTGTGTTTTTCGTGTCCATCATACAGTGGCGTCGTTGATTCGTGCAATAACTGATAGAAACCCTTAGCCCCGTCATTCGAATCTTGCTCGATGCTACCGTCATCCCTGTTTGTATTCCACTAGAAGAATGAACCAGCAGCTTCGACTATCATGTTAGTACAGTCATAGGTTTCTTCACCTCTGGATTTCGGTTTAGATTCATGTTCATTTAACCAGGTTTTAATTCCCGTGATAGATCCATGTATTATAGCTCTGCTTGAACCCATATGCCAATAGGTCGCACATGACATCACTTTTTTTCCTTCCATACTTCATTAACACATCTCTTACAAGGACATCTGATCTCATCGTCGCTGACTTGCTCAAATGCAAAATTAAGAAACTGTTCAACCCCACTACAGTACTAAGAGCTAGGCCCACTCTTATCAGTTACTACCCTACGTTCCATCCAACTTCGATCAACATACATCTTGGACTATGGGCTACTATATATATGGAAAATCAAAACACAATCAAGTAGGAGGGTTAATGTGTATGCATGCGTATGAGTTTCCTAACTTCTTCTCCCACTCTAATGGGTCAGGCTTCTATCCCATTACCGGAGAAGTCGCCCCACTGATGCCAATAACTTGAATACATCTTTAAATTTTAAGAAATTTCGGCAGCACCTCCCTATTTTCTTCAAGTTACAGACTAACACATCGTAGTCTAAATATGCACCCAAAGAACATCAAGAGATATATAGTGACCGAAAATTCTCAAAATTTGATGACTATGGAATTTATTATGTTTTTATCCCTTAATTCTGTACCTTTTATATTGATTTTGTGCGTAAATACGCTTACTATTCTTATATTTTGATTTTAGGTGCAATTGGAGGAGTTTATAACTTTGGAGACAATTTGGAGAACATTTGTGCGTATTTTTTGGACTTAAAGCAAAAGGTTGGAATTCCATGAACTGGCCCGGCACCGCAGCGCCGGGATTTGCACTATGGGCGGTGTGGCAGCGCTGCAGTGAGAGGAACTCTAGATAGTTGGCGCGACAGCGCCGGATTTGGCTTTAGAGTTGGCGTGGCAGCGCCAAGACAATTTTGGCAAACCCTGTATAGGTGGCGTGGCTGCGCCAGAAGAAGGAAGAAACGCTGCGTGGCAGCGCCGGGTCGCTGAATGCCCAGATTTTCTATGCATTTTTGCTTAGATTTTGATTCCAAATTGAATTTCTTTTCCTTCTAAGTTAGGGTTTTCTTATGTAAACTATAAATACATGTTATTAGGCATTAGAGAGGGTATCCTTGGCTAGAAACTCTCTTCTATTATTCTTTGGTGATTTCTATGGCTCTGCGTAGCTAAACTTCTATTCTTGGATTAAGGAGACAAAAATCTCAGAATTATTACATTGTGAGATCTAATTAATTTTAATTGTTCAATTTTTTATTTTGAGTATTGATTATTCTTCCGTGCTAAATTTTTGTGATTGATATGTTTAAATTGCTAGAGTGCACGCTAGTTTATTAAGTGTTGAAATCTACTACTAAATTTGATATCAAATCTGTAATTGTTTGGGCACTCTAATTTGCGAAGTGACTAAAGTTATTGATTGACTGCAGATCACGAGATTATTACATCTTAGGAAGAATACTCAACTAAATTAAATGTAACCACTTGTGCTTGTGTTGTTTAGCTTCATCGATTTTTTTAATTCTTAAAGCATCTATTAAATTAAACTTTAAGCGCTTGTCTGAAGTTGTTTAGTAGTTAGGGTTATTTAGATCGTTTGTTTCTATCTAACTAAAATTAAGGAAAGACATGGAATGATTCTAAATGGTAAATTGATTCTAACGGTGAATATTTAAAATGTTAATTGATTATGCTTGAGTCAATGATCAATGTAAGTTTTTGAGGTGGAAGTTGATTTAATCCAAGGTTTGTTTTCTCTGATTTACTTTAATAAATTATTTTGCATCATTTTTAGTTTACTTTAATAATCACAATCAAAACCCCCCAATTTTGGTTACAAAGCAAAAAAATAAAACAAATCATTCTCTGTGGGATCGACTCTTACTTGCACTACTACATAATTATCTTTCGCAGTAAGGTTTTATTTTTGGTTACCTGCGACATTACACCAAAATTCAAGAACAATCCTAAAACGGGGACTATTCGAGATTCACACCTACTGAGTGAATGTCGAACGGGTTTCTAATTAGCTTCCTAAAATATATGAAAATATGCAAATGCCTAGTTTCTTATAATATTTATACAACTAGCTAGCACCCACAATATGCATATAGTATTCAGCACTTTGACTTTAAGACATATACATGCAGTTAGCTAACTATGAGGAGTAAAATGAGTTCTATATATATTTTTCAAAGTTTACTTTTTGACAAGAACTTAGAGCCACCGAAAAATATAAAGTTTGATATAATTTTATATGTCTAGCAAGGAAAATATGTTTCAGTATCACAACGAAAAATATAAAAAAAAAAAAATTAGATAATGCAGAATGGTTCACACATACAGTATACACAAAAATGGCACCAATATCAAACTAAACATCAAAATTACTAACATCAGTATACACTATACACAAAAATGCCACCAATATCAGCAGATGGCCGGATTTCAGTGACCATCATGTTTAATAAAACAATACCAAGAGATAATTCCAATTATGCAACGATGTGTGATTTTTCATGAACTTTGAAGAATATAAATTACAACTGCACAAGCACTCTAAACTTGCACTCTCTAATGAAACAACCAAACAAATGTGGCAGGAACGGGAATGATTCATTCCATTCCAAGAAACAACCAAATACATTTATTTCATTCCATAGGAATGAGTCACTCCATCCTACCTTGATCCCAACATATCCAAACGTACCATAAGGCGCATCCCACCTCCACTATTTATTGTACTAAAAATACAAATTGAGGAATTGAGTATGCTTTGTTCATGAAAATTAAAAGTCTTGACAGCAAAATGAGTGACTATAGCATGATCACAACTCATGTAACAACTACCTTTAATATATACTTCCTGCTAGAAAAAGTAATTCGAACTATTTTTTCTCTAAACCACCAATTTATATCCCTTATCACAATTTCCATCAAAATCAAATTTTGTCCTTCTTCCTCCTAATAATGTCCTATAAATGGTTCCTAACTAATAATTACACGCATTACACAACAATGAGAAAATGTCAATGGCAACTATGAAATAATGAGTTAATTGTACCAAAAATCTTTTTACTCTAGTAGATAATTTACACGCAATTATATATTTATGTAGCTAGATAAATAGAATAGAGAAAATGGAGCATATACTAGGCAGTATAATTGTATATGTTGATGAAAAAAATTAGAAATTAGAGAAAAATTGTTACCTTTAGATAAGAGTGGTGATTTCTTGAAGCTATTAATCAATTAAACAAGCAGTTAGTCACAGTGGAGAGGAATACGCCCAAATTAGTCGCATAAATGCTCTGTTCACTCACTCCTTCGCTGCCATTATTGGATTCACCTACTTGTTGTGCGTGCGGCCACAGTGGAAAGGAAGATGAGAAGGAAGAGAGAGAGAAAGAAGAGAGTCGCCGCCGATGAAGAGGGAGCAGCAAGACAGTCACCTGTGAACAGGAGGGAAGAGAGAGAGGGAAAATTCGCGCTGAAATTTGGAATTTGGGTATAAAACTTCGCCCCTGCCATCGAGCCTATGGCTTTTAAATTAGAAAGTCATTCTCGACAGACTTGTCGTCGAGAATACGTCATTGGCGACAGCATCCTGTCGGTAATAACGTTTTAGTTCGTCCCTCCCCCGCGAATTTATGGCGCCAAAACTTAAGTCATTAACGACGACACAAAACTCTTTCTCGACGGATTGCTGTCGACCAATATGCCAAGGATCAAGGGAATAGACCCATTGACGACGATGGTCATTATCGAATGTAATGTTGTCGTTTATGTCATTCTCGACGGCTTATATGCCGTCGGCAAAAAGACCGTCGTCTATGACCTGTTTTTTTGTAGTGCTAACTCTACTTTTTTGTTTTAAAAGTTTTTTTATGTGTTTCAAATATTGCTTCTTTACTTAAGCAAATTAACACAATTGTAGCACAATTATATCAATTTGCAAAAATTATTTTCATCAATTCATGGTTGAAATAAAAGAGAGTGATCATTCAAATGTCAAAAAATGATTTTTAACTGTCAAATTATTCCACTTCCCCTCCCCTTATACCCAACATTTTTAACAACAATTAATTCTATGATATTCACTTCCAAAATTTTATTCAATCAAATCGGAGGGCATGAAATTTAGAGGAAAATCATAAATATACAAATGAGTATATACATATGAGTAAAATACAGTGACACTCTCTCTAAATAATCATAATAACACTCACTTCCCTTCTAGTTTTTTATGTAACAGTTAGTACTCCTACAAATATTTAGGGTTGACTAAATAGATAAAGTTACATATTTACCCTTGTATGTTATCAAATTTTAATTCCTAAATAAATAAATAATATATATATATATATATATATTTAATATATATATATATATATATTATAATCACAATTTGCATGTTTATATGGGGCATACCCTAGGTAATGAAAAAAAAAATTTCTTCATACAATAGCTTAATAGCTCAAGTAATTACAAATAAAACAGTATTTTAATTTTTCTATGTAGAAAATTATAAGGGGCTTACCCCATAGTTTTTGCCCAAAACATACTTACCATTTAAGGCAAAACTTTATAAGAATACCCTACAATTAACGCAACCAAAGAATCTTCTCCCTGCATTGTAGGTTTTTCAAGCACATTTCATCACCAACGACTTCTTACAGTGGTAGAATCGATCCATGCCTTTTTCCTTTCGATCACATTCCTTCAATTTGTTTGAAGATCAATTACAACCCTTTAAAGATCGAACCAAGCTCTTCAATTTGGGGGCAAATCGATTTTTAGGGCTTTATATAAGATGCAACTTTGTTTTAATGACGGGAATGGTGGTATTTTACCTAAACACCCTCTTACCTCACACGCTTTAAGCTTTCCGGTGAAGATTTGACTGAAAAAACGAGTAGGGCATGCATTTAATTGTCTGGGATTAAGTTTAGGATGTATTTAGTCAACAACAAATTTAGGCTGCAAATCGATTTTCGGGAAAAAGTTTGGAGTGCAAATTGGATTTTAGTCCCTTTTATACAAATCTGTTTCTGATCGTTAGACTACTCTTTCTAGTATCCTTCAAGAAACGCAGTTTTCCTTTCAGAGCGCTTGTACTTCTTCTTCGGCTGGTCTTGAAACTTAATATCTTTCTCTTCATCACTAACTTAGAAACTCAAACCTATGGACTTTCTAAGGTCTTGATCTTGAAACAAGAATCACTTAATTATTCACACACATTAGAAAAGTACCTAGCTTTACCTTTTTGTAATTAAGACTACCTCATTCAAATTGTTGGTAACTTATAAGAAAAACTAATTTAGTTTAATTATATAACACATATTTTTGGATAAGTGATACAAATATTAAAAAATTTAAATTAAATTATTAATGGAGCTATTCTAATTAGAGTGATTGAGTATGTTGATAGTTGGTGTTTAACAACAAAAATTATTATTTGAATTCTTAGTTTCATATTATGATTTTTATTTGTTAAATTTTCTTGAGTATATGTCATAATTTGGGATGTTTATGATTTTGATTATATTTTTTAGTATACAATTGGTGTTATTTTTGTGCAATGTTGAATAAAAGAAAATATAATAATATTTATTGCTACGTCTATCTTGTAAAAAGATTTTTCTTTTAATTTTTTTTTTTGAGTAACAACATTTGTCATTTTTATTGTAAATAATTATGCCTAAATGTGACTTATATTTTTAATACTTTTTTTATATGAATAATAAGATTTGTTCTTTAATAATAAGTTTGTTTTACGTAAATTTTTATATTTGGAAAAAATAATTATAATTTTTTGCGTAAATTTGTACTTTTTATGGGTATTAAAATTTTACTTTTTAATTACAAAAAAATATATTTGAATGTATATTACGTAAATTTTAATCTTTGAGAAACATAACTTAATTAGCAAAAAGTGTATGACTTTATTTTCCTGATAAAATGAATATTTATTATTTTTTGATATTTATATTATTTATTGCACAAGTTCATAATTTAATTAATTAGATCAAGTTAAGTAAAAATTATAATATACAAATTTATATTTAGTGGATATATTAAACATTATAACTTGAAGGGTGTATTAGACATTATGTTAAAAATATTCTTGGATATTAGTTGGTTAACCACACTAGGGTAGTGAATATTATATATTGTAGACTAGATGGGTGGTGAGTGTTATTATAATTATCTACATGGAGTGTCAGTGTATTTTACTCTATACATATTATAAAGAGCGGATAAAAAGATTAGGACACTGCCCACCAGAGTAGGATTTACGTGCCCTCCGCACTCTTATGATAAGCATACAAGGAAGAGCCCCATATAAAAATTAATATACTCTTCATCTTGAAATATAAGATCAAATTTGATTTTATAAAGTTAATGTGAGATTCTATAACATAAAAGTCAATGTGATTTTATTTATTGGTAGACTTTACAAATTAAGTCAATGTGAAATTCTTTAACATAAAAATAGATGTGATTCATTTAAGTGGTACAAAACATACAAAACTTGTAACTAATAGTACCTTTAAAAAACATTAAAATGTTTCATAAATAAATTGTCAAAAAGTTTAATGAGTTTCTATCAATTTTAATTTAAAATAAATGAAGTTAACTTCAAAATTAAAAATTATCTTATATTTTGACTCAAAAAGAACATTACATATATATCTGTGTGTTTGAATGAGTTCTCTAATAAATTCGTAGATCTTTAGCAAAAATAGAGTGAACTTTTGAATTCTTCATCACCCCACTAATGCTCTTCCCACATGCATAACTAAATTGATAGTATTGTTTGACAATTAAATTATAATAATTTTGTATTTCTCGTCAAATATGCAAATATAAGTTTTTAATACCTACAATCAACTCAAATACAGCTAATGTTTTTGTAAAAGAATAAAAAAAAGGCAAAAAATCATGTTCATCAATATTTTGTTGACATTACTACTCCATTTATAAATTGTAATAAGGAAAAATGTTAGCGCTCGTAAAATGATTAAATACTTTTGCAAACTTTTCTTGTATAGCTAGATTTACATTTGACTTCTCAAAGAAATAGTTCAAAGCCAAAGTCTTGTAAAAGATAATTTCAAGTTATGTATGGGACTTGAAAAACATCGAAGAAAAGAAAGAAAAAAGATTACAATAATAGATGAAAAAAAAAATTAAACACAAAAGAATAACCAAACACAATTTTTTTTAGAAGAAAATTCATAAATTTGAGAAGAATGAGAATGGTTCATTCCATTCTAATAGAACAACCAAACACAATTTTTGTCATTTTATAGAAATATTAAGTCATTTCATTCTTATCTTCATTCCTCCAATCCAAATGTAGCATAATAGTTAACTTATAGATTCTTCCTGTAGAGGAAGTTATGTCCATATATAGAAGAGAAGAGAAGACAAAAAAGGAATAAATAATAAAATACTAACTTTATTATTATTATGGTAAATGGAGACAATATTTATTTATACAAATGCTGAAAGTTGCACAAAGACATCAATCAAATGATCACTCATATATATATATAGTCTCTTTTTTCCCATGATCAAGTTGTTGGGTACTTTTATTTTGGTATATGATGGAGGACCACATTTTATCTTCCTCCGCAGGAACCAGGAGGACAGTTTTTCCAACAATTTTTGAGGCACTCCAAATGGACATTCCCAAGAGGAGGTGTGCAAGGAAAATAACATTCCGCGCAGCAGTTTTCCCGAGCTTTTCCCACAATGGCCAAAGCCAACACCAGAACCACAACAAACATCAAAAAAGTTACATTTTTCCCCACCATACTTGATAAATTGGTAAACGATACACCGACAATAGAATTTAACAGAAAGAATTAGTGATTCTTTCAGTTGAATTCTTTCGTGGGTATATCATTTTCAACGATGCCTAGACGTTATTTATAATAGCTAAAGGTGTGCATGGTATGGTATAGGTACTAAATTTGAATGTCGTACCGTATATATCGGTTATGTGAGAGCTCTCCTCCTTAAGGTCGAGGTATTTGTCCTGGTCATACGTTTGGAAGGACATGGTGCATTGGCGAGCTTGTTTAATTTAGGGGCAAGCCCTTCGGGATAGGGGATTCTTCCTTTTTTTTTTTTTTGTTGGATAGATAATTTTGGGAAAAAGGGCGTTGATTTTGACATTTGAATGTTACAAACTATTTTTTATTTACTTTTTTGTTTTATTTTTCCTTTTAAAACAAATACCCTACGTTTACATTTGACATTTGTTGTCTTAGTGAAAACCGAGAATTTATACCTCATCCCGCTCACATTAAGGTTATATTTTGTGTAGAAATTAATGGCAAAAACATCTCAAATAGATGTATTAATTTTTCAAAATAATTAATTGTTGTACAAGCATTTGATGTATTATTATTATCTTGAGTAAAATATACTCACATCCCCTGCAAATAACTTTAACAACACTCATTACCCCTCTAGTTTTTCAAGTAACACTCACTACTCCTGTAGATGTTTATTATTGACCAAATAAGCAAAGTTACGTATTTACCTTCATGTTTTACTATTTTAAAATATAATGAATTTATATTTATTTTGCTAATGACAAAAGTACCCTATTTTGACTTATATGATCAAGTTACATTCCTCACTCTTAAATCACTAGTCACCATACATGGGAGGGAGGAAAAGTTTTTTGCCGTGAAGGAGATGATCGATGGAAATTAATTTGTCCGGCTACGATCGAAGTTTTTTGGGTTTAAAGTATACATGTTTTCCCCATTGTCGTCTCTATAAACCTTTGTTGCCACTCGATTCGCTCAATTCTAAACTCTAGATTATGAAATCAACCTTGTTAAGTTTCACACTTGATGAAAAGAAGAACACTGCTCTCTCTCTCTCTCTCTCTCTCACTTACTCTCATTAAAATTAATTATTTGTATACACATAGACAAACACACACATATATGTATGTGGATAGATGCATGTTACGTGGTTTCAATATTTTGGTTCTTCTTATGTTGTACGTGTGTGTGTATATATATACACACACACACTCCATCTGTTCCAAAAATAAAATAAATCTTAGTTGCATAATTTGTAAATATTTTCATTATATACTTTTGTGAATTGTGATTTTATTTTTGTTCATTTAACAGGAATGACTGAATATCATGATATTTATGTTTACTATGGGAAAACAGTGAATGTGATTTTAAATATTGATGGAGATGTATACTGACATATGGATATGGTCAGCGAGGTTTTTGAATTGTCATTGAGTCAAGTACCAACTGAAATGGGTTTAGAAATCAAACTGTTTTATTTTGTACCTGGAACACAGGTCGAGACACCATTAAACAATGATGAGAACATGTACTCATGTTTGAAATGTATAAGGGGATTAAAATTGTTGATATCTATGTACAAGTAATTGATCCTTTAGAGGAATGGAATAATGATGGGATTGTTAATGGGGTTGATTATAGTGTTGGTAAAGATGGAGTTGGATCAACAAATGTAAATGGGGTTGATGAGGGTATTTACAATGATGGAAAGATACAAGATAATATAAAGAGGGTTGATGAGGCGACTTACAACTATCAGTTATGGGCTAAAACAGTAAATGAGTCTGAAACTACTGAAAAACATCATGATGAGGTTGTAGCTAAAAGTTACAAAAATAGAAAAGGCAAGCAAATAATTGTAAAAGATTGTTATGAGGATGATGATGATGTTTATGGCTTGTTTTTCGAGGATGAGAATTTTCAGTGTGATAATGAAAAAGAACATGCTAGTGATTTTGAAATAGACAATGATGAATTTGTGAATGAAAAACTTATAAATGAAGTGATGACTAATAATGATGCGCTATCAGATTACTCATCAAGTGATGAATGCAATAGTATATTATGATGAAGATGAAGATAGAGATGATGAAGATGAAGATGGAGATGATGAAGATAATCAATTTGTTGAAGATGGTCAAGCTATTGAGGGGAGACAAGTTGATTGTGGACAACTTGGTAAGGTGTTTGACCATTATAGATATGGAAAGGAATTTGTGGATGTTAGGAAAGAGAAGATCAACCTATGTGAAGGCCTTTTGTTTTCAAATGTACATAGTTTCAGACAGGTTTTAAGAGATTTTACAATTGAAAAGGGTTTCAAGATTGAGAGTATTAAAAATGATAAAAAGGATTGAGACTATTAAAAATGATAAAAAAAAGAGTTACGTGTAAATGTGCTGCAGTTGGTTGTCCATGACGAATACATACATCCCCTCTTCCTGATAAGGTGACTTATAAAATCAAGACATATTATGGCACACACACTTGTATTGTTCTTTCCACTAATACTAAAGCAACATGGACTTGGATTGCAAACAAATTAGGTGATACATTGAGGGACAATCTTGACATGAAGATAAATGAAATTCAGACCAAAATGTATAAGAAATGGCAGATTGAGTGCAATAAAATGCAGTTATACAAGGCCAAAAAAAGGCACTCTTGCTGAACTTGATGGTTGTCATGCAGAGTCTTATAAAAGTTTGAGGCAATACGGTCAACAAATTCTAAGTATAAATCCTGGAAGTATAGTGGTTATTAACACTGATAGGTTATCAATTGATGTGAATCCCACATTTAAGAGAATATTTATAGCATATGAGACATTGACTTCTGGATTCAGAAATGCATGTAGACCTTTTATAGGTGTTGATGGATGCCACCTAAAAGCGCCTTACGGTGGCGTTTTGTTGGCTACAGTAGCTCTAGATGGGAATAATGGACTCTTCCTAGTGGCAATTGCAGTGGTGGAAACTGAGTGCAAACAAAGTTGAAAGTTCTTTTTTAGTAATGTAAGGACAACTCTTGGTGCAAATGATGATGGCGTGATGACATTAACATTCATTTCAGACAAGCAGAAGGTATTATTAACTATACGTTAATGTTTGGTTTTAATTATGCATTTCATGTTTTCATACAACAATTATAATTTGAAAATTCTGCTTTTTTATATGTTGTTATCTCTTTAGGTATGAATTTCTTATTCAGTATCATGTTAACCTTCTGCAAAATACGAGGACAATTAAACAGTATTGTTGTAAATTATTGATTTCAAATTTTTAATTATAATTAGTGTATGCTCAATGCTGAAAAATTTATGATAATTTTTGTTTATATTCTTTTAGGGTCTTAAATATGCGCTCAATGAGGAATTTTCGTATGCACTTCATAGGACATGTGCTTGGCATTTGTTTTGTAATTTTAGGAAAAAGTATCCAACCTTGATGTTAAAAAATCACTTTTGGAGGGCAGTTAGAGCTTATAATGAACACGACTTCAACCTAGCAATGGAGGATATTAAGAAAGAGTCTTAATCTGCATATAATTATTTGATGAAAGAGCCTCTCGAAACATGGACAAGATATGGATTTGATGTGAGATGTAAAAGTAATCATGTCACAAGCAATTTTTGTGAGTCCTTTAACCATTGGGTTGATGCTATTGGGATAAACCCATTTTAAAAATGCTTGAAGCGATTAGCTATAAGTTGATGCAAAGAATTCAAATGAGGTATGAAAATGGGTGTGCTTGGGATGGATATGTTACTCCAAATATTAGAAAGAAATTAAACTTCAATCTTTGAAAAGCTAGAATTTGCAGAGTGATCTATGATGGAGGGAATAAATTCAAAGTCGTTGACGATGGATTCATATTTTTGGTTGACATTAGACTAAGAGTTTGGGATTGTAGAGCATGACAGGTTTCAGGCATTCCTTGTAAACATGGGATTGCTGTTATTGCATCTAGGAGAGCCAATGTTGAACAATATTGTGACGTGCATTTTACAAATCATGCACACTTAGCTGCTCATGAAAAAATGATTCACCCTACCAAAGATCAAAGATTGTGGAAATACATAGAAGATGGAAGTGATCCATTGAAACACCCCCCACCTCTTCAAGGAAATACAGAAGGAAAAAGTCAGGTGAAGTTAATGCAGGAAATAATTTTATAAAAAGAGCTCTTATTAGAATTAATGTAAAAAAATAAAGTGTTAAATTATAATTAACAGACGATTTTTTATACATGATGAGTCAATTGTTATTACTTATAACTAACTACATTCATACATATTATTTAATTTTTTTTTATCTAATTTTAGTATATTCAATTTTTAGTCATCAACTGTGGTGGCACTACATAGTGCGGGCCGGGCCATGGATCCACCCTAATTTTTATTTTATTATGTAGATAAATCTCAATTTATTAATTTACAAACACTCCTTTAATTTTTTTTTTCAAACAATTTTAAATGTTTACTCTTTAGTTACATTCCCCCCGCTCCCCCCCCCCCCACAAATTTCATCCACCACACATTCTCCTCCACGGAATCTCTCTCCGGTCTCCACACATTCTTTTTGGAGACAACAAACAATTTATTATTTTTAAATTGTTCTGATTATCATATCCAAAAGGTTAATTTGAATGAATGGAAAAGCAGAATTTGGCCACCAAACCAGCCCAAGCAGGCAGGAAAAAACCCAGCCCAAGCGGGAGGGAAGCAGGAGGCGTTAGACATTTTTAGTATAAGCAGCAGGTTAACAAAAAGCAAGAGAGAGAGAGGGGGAGGGAGGGAAAAAAAGAGTGATGTTATGCTCTAATTGGTTGGTGGGAATGGAAGGGAATGAGCTGGGAATGGAATGGTCATTCCTTCTGGAATGACTAAAAACATGTTTGGTTAGTCAGTTGGAATGAACATTCCATTCCTTTAGTTATTTCATCCCTATCTGAAATATTATTTTTCATTCCTTTATAAATAGGTGGGTTTATTTCATTCCCTTCCGCTTCATTCATTTTTCACCCAACTTTAGCCCTGTTCAGGAATGACTTATTTTAAAATGACTTATAAATTAAAATATGAGTTGACTTATTATTCAAACAACTTATTGGTAAACATCTTATTATTGATAAACAACTTATTATTCAAACAACTTATTATTGGTAAACAACTTATTTAAACATCTTATTATTGGTCAAAAAAAATAACTTATTTAAACAGCTTATTAGTAAACAGCTTATTATTGATAAATAACTTATTATTTAAACAGCTTATTGGTACAACTTATTATTTAAACAACTTATTATTGGTAAACAACTTATTAATAGTAAACGGCTTATTATTTAAACAGCTTATTATTGATAAACAACTTATTAGCAAATAACTTATTATTGGTAAACAGCTTATTAATAGTAAACAACTTATTATTTAAATAACTTATTGGTAAATAGCTTATTATTGATAAACAACTTATTATTTAAATAGTTTATTATTGGTAAAGAACTTATTATTTAAACAACTTATTAATAGTAAACAACTTATTATTTAAGCAACTTATTGGTAAACAACTTATTTTTGATAAATAACTTATTATTTAAACAGTTTATTAGTAAACAACTTATTATTGGTAAACAACTTATTATTGGAAAACAACTTATCGGTAAACAACTTATTGGTAAACATCTTATTATTGGTAAACAGCTTATTATTTAAACAGCTTATTATTGGTAAACAACTTATTAATAGTAAACAACTTATTATTTAAACAGCTTATTGGCAAACAACTTATTATTTAAACAGCTTATTGGTAAACAACTTATTATTTAAACAATTTATTATTTGAACAACTTATTGGTAAACGGCTTATTTAAGCAGTTTATTGGTAAACAGCTTATTGTTCATCATTGGGCATAGAAACCAATAATCTTGTTTACTGCTTCATTGAATAAACTATTATGAGATGTTCAAGAATATTACTTTTTGTTTATTTCTATATATAATTTGTATTGGCTTCAAGGCTTTTTAAAATAAAATAAAATTCATGAAGGTGTTTATTTGAATTTTAAATGCATAAAAATATAAAAAAAAATATTTTTCTAGTGAAGATGTTCTTTTAGTTAATTTATTGTTTCATTCATTTTTATAAGTTAGTAGCTAGTATATAAAAAACGAAAAAAATCATTTCACATTTCATTCATAATGTAATTCATGTAAATCAAACACCTAAAGTAGAATGGTGATTCTATTCCTGACGGAATGAATGAACAAACCAAACATAAAAATGAGAATGATTATTCCATTCCCATTCTCATTCCATTCCATACATGCCAAGGAATGGGAACCAAACATAGTATTAGGGTCTCAAATTTTGGTCTCAAAGTGTTTCAAATATTGTCACAATAATATTTATTGAGTAGATCTCATATGATTAACTATGCTATAAATTATCATTAAAATATTTAATTCCATGTCATTTGAAATTCATTTGAGACTAAAAATTTGAGACCCTTAACATTACTCAGAAAAAAAAAATAGCAAGCATGCATGTGCCTAAGTGGCTGAAAAGAAAAGAAAATAAAAAAGTTAACTGCGTTAGTGCGAGCTAACAAAAATGTAGGAAAACTAACAACGTTATTCTCTTTTAGATAAGTATATATAATACTCTTTCCGTTTTGAAATCAATTTAAGAGATTTTTAAAATCAAATTTGACATAGATTTTTTTAATTTTAATCCATACAATGATTAAATATTATAAATTGTCTAAAAATTATTACTTATTATAAGAATTATTGTTTCATAATGTGAGTTATCTCAATTTTGAGTAAAATGTCTGAAATTAATTTTTAAAAGTCAATAATTATTACATAATTTGAAATGGAGGGACTATAATGAATTCAAAAATAAATAATTATCATATAATTTGTAATGAAGGGAGTATAATGATTTTTAAACATTATATATCTACTCATCTTATATTATGTATTGTGTACTTATTATGTATTTCGTTCTTTCTAAAATATAAGATTATTATTGGTAGTAATACTTCTAAAAGATAGTAATGATTACCTATCAGGTCCGAATTAATTGAAATTAATTTAGAATAAGGGGGGTTGAATAGATTAATCCACTTTTCTATAAAATCTTGACATTTTTAAATTTTTACTATTAAATTCCTATGTGACTTTGTAAAAAATATTCAAATATTTTTTACGTAAAGTAAAAGAGTTAGGGATAGAAAAAGACCAAGTAAGAGACACAACTATATATCCTAGTTCATTATACATATCTCTACCAAATATATATAGCTAGTCTAGTCTCCAAACTCCACTCCAGGATTTGAGATTTTTTCACTAATAAAATTAACTCATACAATAGGTGGAGAAACCTTTTATACAAATCTTTTTCTGGTCTTAGGACTACTCTTCCTAGTATCCTTCAAGAAACGCAAATTTCCTTCTAGAGCGCTTGTACTCTTTTTTCGGTTGGTTTTAGAACTTAATATCTTTTCTCTTCCTCACTCATTTAGAAACTCAAACCTTTGAACTTTTTAAGGTCTTGGTTTTGGAACAAGAATCACTCAATTACTCACACACATTAGAAGAATACCTACACTACAAAAAAACTGGTCATAGGTGACGGACACGTCCGTCGGTAATGAGTCATTTTTCGTCGTTAATGACATCATTCTCGATGGAATTGTCCGTCACCCCAGTCGTTGCCTCAGGTGTCGTTACCACATGCTCCAGTCGAGTGCCATCCTTATTGAGGTCATTGGCGACGATACGATTGACGACAGGCAGTCCGTCGATAATGACTCATTGGCGATGGCATATCCGTCACCAATGACTCGTTTAATAATAAAATTAAATAGTCATAGGCGACGAACAGTCCGTCACCATTAAGTTTGTCTGTCGGCAATGAGTAATTTTAAATTTTTAAGAATGGTCAATACCAACGAAATGCCGGTCGAGAATGAGTGTCCGTCGAGAATAACATATTTTAAAAAATAATATTTTTTTAAATTTGCAAAACCGCTTATTTTTTTAAAAATATATAATTGTACCTGTTATAAACTAAAAGTAACAAATAATTCTTCACTAACTCATACCAATAACCATCAAATATATATAATCAATTAATAAATACATACACAACATAATCACATCACTCAAATAAAGTAACTAGATACAAAATGTAAAAGTTGTACAACCCTAAAACTAGTTAGATACATAAAAGTAAATAAATAAACATAATCAGTCATCATCGCCATCGACAGACAAACGAATATAGTATATCATGCCACTGCCCTTACCATCATTAGTCCCACCCTCCGTACCATCATCATCGCCTCTGTGGTCATCACCATCTCCTCTGCGGTCCTCGTCATCTACGCTCCCTCCACCGTCCTCACCATCGCCACTGACTCCAACCCTACCATGAAGCTCATTAACAAGACCTTACAAAATTAAAATATTAATTAGATATAAACAAATGCAACCATAATTAAATTATTTTCTATGTGTTCTTTATATAAGTTAGGCAAACGAGCTTCTAACTCGGTCACCAGAACTCCTAATCGAGTCTTGTAAGCTGTCACATGTTTGAAATATATAAAAGGTGGTTTGCCTACTGTTTCGCGTTGTTTCGCCGCTCGGGTCCCGTTTTGGTCTAGGTTTCCTAATTTTTTTTAGTCTTTTTAATATAAGTTAGGCAAACGAGCTTCTAACTGGGTCGCCGGAACTCCGAATCAAGTTCCGTAATTTGTCACATGTTTAAAATATATAAGAGGTGGTTCGCCTAAGGTTTCACGTCATTTCGACGCCCGAGACCCGTTTTGGTCTAGTTTTCCCAAGTTTTTTATTTTTTTTAATATAAGTTAGGCAAACAAGCTTTTAACACGGCCACCGGAACTCTGAATCGAATCCCGTAAGTTTTCACGTATTTAAAATATATTTCTTGTGGTTTGCCTACAGTTTCGGGTCGTTTCGACGCCTGGAGCCCATTTTGGTCTAATTTTCCTATTTTTTTGTCTTTTTAATATAAGGTAGGCAAACGAGCTTCTAACTCTGCCACCAGAACTCCGAATCGAGTCTCGTAAGTTGTCACGTGTTTGAAATATATAAGAGGTAGTTTGCCTACGGTTTCTCATCGTTTCAATGTCTGGGACCCATTTCTGTCTTGGTTTCCTAAATTTGTTTTTAGTCTTTTTAATATAAGTCAGGCAAACGGGCTTCTAACTTGGCCACCGGAACTTCGAATCGAGTCCCGTAAATTGTCAAGTATTTGAAATATATTTCTTATGGTTCACCTACAGTTTCGCATCTTTTCGACACTCGGGGCCAGTTTTGATCTAGTTTTCCTAAAAAAAAATTAATCTTTTTAATATAAGTTAGGCAAACGAGATTCTAACTCGGCCACCGGAACTCCAAATTGAGTCCTGTAAGTTGTCACATGTTTGAAATATATAAGAGGTGGTTCACCTACGATTTCGCATCGTTTCGACGTCTGGGGTCCGTTTTGGTCTAGTTTTCCTAAAAAAAAATTAGTCTTTTTAATATTAGTTAGGCAAACGAGCTTCTAATCGGCCACCGGAACTCCGAATCGAGTCATGTAAGTTGTCACGTGTTTGAAATTTATTTATTGTGGTTTGCCTACGATTTCGCATCGTTTCAATGCCCGATGCCCGTTTTGGTCTAGTTTTCCTAAATTATTTTTAGTCTTTTTAATATATGTTAGGCAAACGAGCTTCTAACTCGACCACCAAAACTCCGAATCGAGTCCCGTAAGTTGTGACGTGTTTGAAATATATAAGAGGTGGTTCGCCTATGGTTTCGCATTGTTTCGATACCCGGTGCCCGTTTTGGTCTAGTTTTCCTTATTTTTTTTATTTGTTTAATATAAGTTAAGCAAACGAGCTTCTAACTCGGCCACCGAAATTCCAAATCGAGTCTTGTAAGTTATCACATGTTTAAAATTGATTTATTATGGTTTGCCTACGATTTCGCGTTGGTTTGACGCTCGGGGTCCGTTTTGGTCTAGTTTTTCTAAAAAAAATTAGTCTTTTTATTATAAGTTAGGCAAACGAGCTTCTAACTCGGCCACCAGAACTCCGAATCAAGTCTCGTAAGTTGTCACATGTTTGAAGTATATAAAAGGTGGTTCGCCTACGGTTTCACGTCGTTTCGATGCTCGGGACCCGTTTTGGTCTAGTTTTCATAAATTTTTGTTAGTCTTTTTAATATAAGTTAGGTAAACAAGCTTCTAACTTGGCCACCAGAACTCCGAATTGAGTTCTGTAAGTTGTCTCGTGTTTGAAATTTTTTGGCAAAACTAATGATTTTTCCACTATACTTGACACGTTTTACTTATTACACCACTGAACTTTTAATTTTTCAAATTACACTATTAAACTAATTAATATTTTCAAATTGGGTCATTCCGTTACAAAAATTAGATGGACGTTAAATCTGGGAATTAAACTCTCAACATGAAAGTATTTTTCCTCTTTTTCATAGTCAATTTTCTATACTTTGCTTTAGAAAAACTCCAAGAAAGTCAATTTTCTATACTCTGCTTTACTTCACCCTCAAATCTAGGAATTAATCTTCAAGAAAGTCATTTTTCTATACTCTGCTTTAGGAAAACTCCCCGAAACACAGCAAATCAAGATATTTAGGTAGATTAGTATGAGAAAAAGAGGAAAAATGCTTTCATGTTGAGAGTTTAATTCCTAGATTTAACGTCCATCCAATTTTTGTAACAGAATGACCCAATTTAAAAATATTAATTAGTTTAATGGTGTAATTCAAAAAATTAAAAGTTCAATAGTGTATTAAGTAAAACGTGCCAAGTACAGTGGGAAAATCATTAGTTTTGCCGAAATTTTTTTTATGTATTTTTTAATATAAGTTAGGCAAATGTTTTTATTATAACTTTTTAACAGTTTATATAATCAATATAATATATATAAATACAAAATATATAATTAAAGACATACATTAATAATTTTGTTTACTTGTCGAATATGTGTGAGAAAGAGATTTGCGAATACAATCGTGCATACTCGAACGGCCTCCTGTGATACCAGACCCAAGAGCTCGTCTCGCGAACCTGGATTTATGGAACTGTGAATGACCTTCTGAGCTATCTGGTAGATACGCTGACGTGATGATGAGCTTGATTGCATTGTAGTTCTCTCCATGTATGCCTCGATGATCCTCCGAAAAAAGTCGTCGGATAATGATGGGCTGACTCCCGATCCACTCACATCATCTGCTCTGGTACGGAGGCGATGCCTGGCTCTCGTTGCAGGCACTACAGTATTAGCTGGAACCTGTGGCATACTTACAATCATATTCTTCTTCGTCCTCTTGTAGCATGTAGCCAGTCATCCATCTCCCCATCTTCATGCATGGAGGGATCTAGGTTGTTATCCTGCTGGCCGCTAGCAACTCTCTAACTAGACCGATCCCCAGTAAGTCGAGAAAACCTATTCTGAAATAAAAACATAAAGATATGAAAGAACATATAATTAAAGAATATGAATACTAAATGCATGAATTAAAATACAAACAAAATAAAAGTCTAAAATTACTGACAACTATTGCCTCTGCCTCAGGTGAGATATAACCACCCTCACCTTTCTTCTGGTGGGCGTACCACCAAAACTCTAAGCGGGAAGATGGGTGCTTAAGGCTATCTTGGAGTTTCTCCCTGAATAGGTCGTAAGACTGAAACCCCGTGTATTGTGGCACATGACTCTGGGATTAGGTTGTTATACGTTGTGCCGACATTTTTTTAAAAGGGGAGCCCTCCCAAATGCTGGACATCCGCTCCCAAACCTCAGTCTTGATAAAATTAGGACGAACGTCTCTAAGTGTTTGTCCGTCTTTCATCTTGCTCTGGGCCTTCTTCTTCCAGTCGTAGACCCACTTATGTCAGTTAGTCTCTAAATATCCCCTAAGAGCGGTCATGCCATGAGCTTTTTTCCCGTCCTCAAATCGGCAGTAGCGCTGCATAAAACACATTACAATATTAGTATATAACATAAAGTAACATGTGAATGATAAAAAATAATATGCAAATGACATAAGAAAGTAACATATGAATAACATCTTGCCCGAAACTCATCTATAATAAGATGGTGTGTGCACTCGTCCACATCCGCCCATCTCATCCAAGCATTTAAGAAACGGTTGTGCACGATCCCAAGCAACGTGTTACGAGTAGTAGCGTCTAAGATACTATAATTGAAATTAATACATTTGAAAATTCTAAACTATATATACATGCATCATTTTATATAAAATAAATGTTAAATGCTACAAACATAATCTAAAACAACCTGTTACTCCCAACACGACATATATGAGGCGCCTGGGGTGGATTCCCTAGCAAGCCATGTGCCAGTCCCCTAGGAGGCCTACGACGATCACTTATGCAGTGCAATATGTGAATAAATTTATATAAACGAATATCCTGACAATAATATTAAAATAACAGTAAGATGTAAAAATATTTTAACATGTTATTGTACCTAAATCTCCCTCCCGTTCATCACCCTCACGACCCCCACGACCAGCATGACCACTATGACCAGCATGACCACCACGATCGCCGTATGGAGTACGGGTCATATCTATATAACTGTAAAGACATAAACACAAAATTAGAAGACATTTTTAATAAAGATAATTTTTGTAGCTTAATTAATAGAATAATATTTAATACCAAATGGTTTACAACTATAAACTATTACATATGAATACAACTAAAAAGACATAAATTCATACTCCTAATCATTATATGATCAAGGCCATCAATACCAGAATCGTCATTCTCGAGCAGTTGCTCTTCATTCTTGATATCATCACCATCTTCGTCATCCTCAATTATTTCTTCATTTATATCTTCCTTCTCAACATCGTCTTCACTTTCGACAGTGACAACATCATCCTCGTCTTCACTAGACTCACTAATAACTGTTATATCATCAAGTATGACACTAGTAGACTCCAACAGCAAAGATTCATCGTCTAGACGAGGAGCCGCGCTATGAAAATCATGAGCTTTTGTTGTTATAATAGCATACCATGAGCTTGCGGGAGTTTTCAAACTATGTGCGTAGTACACCTACGTTGCTTGACTTGCTAAAACAAAAGGCTCGTCTGAGTTTAGTTTTAACTTCACATTTACTGTCACCAGTCTTGAGTTTTTATCTACTTTAACCCCATTGTCAACATCAAACCAATGACAGTTGAAGCAAACTAACTCTTTTTGACCCCAATACTTGAGAACGACTACTTCTAGAAATTGTCCATACCAGTCATCCCAAATATTATCGTAACAGCTACCTTTAACCACTACACCAGAATCAAATGACGCGACTTCCCCAATATTGCAACACTTAAATCTGTAACTGTTTACAATGTAGCATGTATAAGTATCTACATATCTTTCAGGGTCGTCGGCTATAAGCTTTAGCCGAGTGTCAGCTTTATCATCTGTGAGCTCCTAATGTATATTTAAACAACATATTCTAAAGTTAATTACGCCATCAGATTCATTCATGAGGATAAATGGATTTAGACATTAATTTAAGACACTTACTACATCTTTAAACCATTGCATAAATTCTCTACTTCTCAAATTTTGTAATTCCCCGACCGATATACTCGGATTCGCTTCAGGTATCTCAGCATCATACTGAATGCAGTACAGTTATAAATGACATAGTTATAACTACTTACTTAATGTGTATGTTTAGAACTTTTAACAGACATAATCTAAACATACTTATAGTCACTTACTTAATGCATGCGCTACTTCATTCATGTTTACAAGTGCATATAATATGGCAGCTGCATACTCACTATCGATCAAGAATCGCCTTTTTTTCCCGTCGAATGGTTGTACCGGATGACTAAAGGTCGTTAATTCTCCATTGTCGCTATGTGCAATAGCCTTGTTCCGACGTAAGCGATTATGCCTTCTCTGAACATTAGGATCAAAGTAAAACGAGCAGAAATTAACAAGCTCCTCTATTACATAACTTTCAGCAATTGACCCCTCTACATGGGCTCTATTCTTCACCTTTTACTTTAAATGTCGCATAGACCTATATGTGTTATATATGCATGTATACATTAAAAAATATGAACGAACATTTTAGCATATTAAAAGCATTAATGTCAGTACCTCTCAAATGAATACATCCATCTATATTGCACGGGACCACTAAACTTAGCTTCGTATGGCAGGTGAATAAACAAATACTCCATTGAATCAAAAAACGATAGAGGGAAGATCATTTTTAACTTGCACAGTATTTCTACTATCTCCCTCTCCATTTTATCTATGTCTCTAAGTTGGAGCTCCGTCAAGCATAAATCTCTAAAGAAATTAGAAAGCTCTGTCATCAACCACACGTTTCGACAACAAGTTGATAAATGCCACGGGGATCAACTTCTGTATGAATACATGACAATCATGGCTTTCTAGACCCCGAAACTTAAGCTCTTCGACTTAACAACACCTTGCTATATTTGAATAATATCCATCTAGGAGCTACATTCCACTGATCTAGTTACATATCAATATTAACTGTTCTCTGGTCAACGTATACTCAGTTTTAGGCATGACTGTCTTAGCACCCTTTTGATACAGCCACAAATGTTCCGTAATGTTCATATCTATCAAATCAAGCCTTGGTTTGTTGTTGTCCTTTGTTCTACCACTAACATCTAATACTGTATAAAAAATGTTATCAAATACATTCTTTTCAGTATGCATCAGATCTAAACAATGACAGATGCAGAGTGTAGCCCAATAAGGCAGCTCAAAGAACATACAACGATGTGTCCTATTTTGAACCTTACCATACCCATAAGTTCGTTCTAATCTATGATTCTTCCCTGGACGTAGAAAATTTAAGTGACTAATCCAACTCAACACAGTTGTCCCAAAAAGACGGTTAGACACTTGACGTTTCTCTAATTTCTGATTAAATTGTCTAGCCATCCTTGTATAACGATGTTCAATTGGTCAAAACTGTCTGGAAGTTGCAAAAAAACTATATTTTCCCTATGTTTCAGCCGCATACCTTTAACTGACCCCATGCATACGGGTTATGACAAGCTCCCGTGAGTCGACCATCCACTGATCATTCTCAATGTTAGGAAGTCATTTACAGTTCATAGTAAAGTTGCCCTCATGTCAAAGTCAAGAAAGACATCATAAGTTTAAACCCCTTTATCCACAACATCTTCAACTCATCAATTAAGGGCCTGAGGTAGACATTGATGTCTTTACTTGGACTCTTATCACCTAGAATCAGTAAAGTCATGAACATGTAGGAATCTTTCATGCACATCGAAGGTTGGAGGTTATACACAACAATAATCACTATCCAGGTTGAGTAGGGTTTAGTGTAAGGCCCATTAAACGGATTAAAGCCATCCGTAACAAGTCCAAGCCTAACATTGCGAACCTCTTTAGCAAATGAGAGGTGCTTTCTATCAAAAAAAATTCACTCAAGCCCATCTTCCAGGTGCGTGAGTTGACCTTCAACTATGTGCCACCTCATATATTCGGCGGTATGTGTTGACATGAACAACCGCTGAAGCCTCGGTGCGATAATAAAGTAACGTAAGATCTTTCTCAACACGTCTTTTCCTTTTTTCTTGCTATTTTCAATATATCTACTTGTACTGCATATATCACATGATCTCTTATATTTAATCTCATAACCATAATACAACATACAGTCATTTTCACAAGCATCAATCTTCTCATACCCTAGATTGAGTCTTTTGACCAGTTTCTTCACATCATAGTACGATTTCGGTAACTTATTATTTGCTAGTAAGAACTTATTCACAATGTTGAGCAGTTCATTAAAACCTCTTTCGCTGCAATCATGCTCATTTTTGAAGTGTAAAAGTTTAGTCACTGCGGATAAGACTGTGTGCTTTTCGTGTCCATCATACAATGGCGTCGCTGATTCGTGCAATAACTGATAGAAACCCTTAGCCCCGTCATTCGGATCTTGCTCGGTGCTACCGTCATCCCTGTTTATATTCCACTAGAAGAATGAACCTGTAACGGATGAGTTAATAGTGTCGTGATTCCGAGGACAGAATCCTTTTAAGGAGGGAATGATGTAACGAATGTGATTTTTGTAAATAATTAAAAATATTTATCGAATAAAATAAATATTTTATTGGAGTATTTATTAAACAAAATAAATTTTGGACGAAAATTATTTATGGAATAATTTATTATGATGGTTAATTATATCGGAGATGATTTTATATTTGATGCGTATTTTATTACGCTATTGTGAAAGAAATATTCTAATTTAATTAAATAATTAAATTGGAGAGTTAGTGGTTGAGTAAATAAAGTTGTAATAAATATTGGCTAAATAATTTAATTAAATTAAGTGTGACATTTGATGTACTATAAAATAAAGAAATAATTAAATAAAATGAAAATAAATCAAGGGAGTTTAATTGGGTTTTTGCCAAACAAGGCCTTGAGGCCCTTTCTTTTATGTAACTGACAAATTAAAAAAAACTGTTCGGCAGGTCAGACCTTTGGGAAACCAAAATCGCTCAAACCTCTTTGCACTCCCAATGACGTTTAAATCATTTATATTCATATTCTTCGGTTTATACACTAAGCAGAGTGGAGAAAATATACCGAGAAAGAGAGAGATAATATCATGGGTTTGCAGTGAGGAATTGGAAGGGAAGCTTTGGAAAATCTTAGAGAAGCCAGCAATCTTTATCATCTAATTTAGATTAAGGAAGATACAAGAGGTATGGAAGGAATTCTAAAACTTCTAATATCTATTTCTTAAGTTTTCTGTTAGAAATTGTTTTGGTAGATGTTTAGTTCGGTATCTTTTAATTTTATAACATCTGGGTATGGCTAATTTAGACCTTAAGTGTTGAATGTATGGGATTTTGGCTTGAACAGAGTCTGAAATCGTGAACTAAGAAATTGATTCTGGTATCCAGCGCGGCCGCGCTGGACAATAGCCTAAATTAGGCGCTGCCACGCTGCAGCGCGGCCGCGCGTGTTCCTAGTATAAAAGTGGCGCGACCGTGCCATACGCAGAACAGACCCAGTAATGAACTGTTGCATGATCAGCTGGGATGAAGTTATTATAATAAATCTTAATGATTGAAGAGAAGCCTAAAACATATAAAAAGACTTAATATCAGATTATAATCATAAAGATAATGTTACAAGTTATAAACTTGGAATTTATAGAAGTTTGTAATTCGAAGTTTGTAAGAAATGAAGGTGGTATCCAAACGCCATGTCTTGTGTTGTAACCGAGTAGGGAAGTTCGATTCATGAATAAGTAGGATATTCAGATCCTGAACTAAGTTAATAAATTGACTAGAATGAGAATTTAAACCAGTGAAGTTAGTTGCAATATAACTAATTGGTATTGTGATCCTAATGATCTATGTAGGATATTTGAATAGCGTGAATTGTAACTTTGTAACGAACGCACGAGGCAAGTTTTTTAACTCTACTTTTACATTGTACAAGTTCCTAGCCTTTGTTTCTTTATTTCAAGCAAGGCTTTCCTAGATTGTTCAAAGTCCGTAATTTCTAATTAAGATTTCAAATTCTTTTGAAGGTATTACTTTGATATAAAACGTTTGTTCAATGATGAATCATTATTATTCGATCTTTGATCATAAATATCATTGTACAATCTTATATTGTTGTATCAAACTCTTTAGTGGCTAAGGAACCCTTATTGATTCAACTAGTCTATAGTTGATGAGCGTTCTAAAATCTAGAATTTCTATTGAAGCTATTCCAAACCAAACTTCCTTTAGTGCGGATTCTAATGTCAAAGCTGAGATGAACAACCCTAATATAGGGGATTATACTACACAATAGCGCTAACATATTTGTGCATAATACATTGTACGAAGGGTTGATCCCCCGGAGTACGAGATGGATGGTCCATATAGTCTATAAGACTGTTAAAGATTACAGTAGAGATACTTGCTAACCTAGGACATAGTTCGTGGTCTTGTGACCCTTAGATGTACTTTTGATCTTGCTTTATAATCTTGATTCAAAAGCCGAGTTTTCTATTGAGCTATCAGTTCTTAACTATCGATGACTGATTTTAGGAAAGATTATCTTATTCAATCAAAATCTATTCATTTATTATTTCTATGTTCTTATTGTTGTTGTTACCCTTGTGGGCAATTATTTTACTCACCCTTGCATAAAACATTGCAGCTAAGATTGAGAGGTCTGATGAGCCGTCCACGAGCAAGAATAAAGGCAAGGGCAAAATGAATAATTAATGAAGAATAATTTACTTTTAATTGATGAAGCTTATGTAATGAGACTTATTTTCTATTATTATATTTTATTTTCGCAAATGATGTAATAAAGGTTAGATGACCTGGGATTGTATTTGAGATGTAACCCTTTAATGGAATGATGGTTTATGAAGTTTATTATTATCTTTTATTATGGGTAGTTAGATGTGATTGTTTTGGACAGTAAGCACCTTATTCGCGGGATTTAAGTACCTGGATTTGGAGGTGTCACAAGTTGGTATCAAAGCATTAGGTCATAAACCTTAGGTGGGGAAACCTTAGGCTATAACCATGTAAGAGATCGAAAATATAGTGGTGATAAACTGTTATAAAATAATAATAGAAGACTTTATGTGCTTACTTGTTAATAACTTATGTGCTCGCGAGTTGTATCGAGTAGTAATTAAAACTTAAAATATTTTGATGTCAAGATGACTGATATAGGAGGATCCAGCCAGGCTAAGGAGGAGGAGCCTCAAGACATCCATACGATTTGGGAGCAGTTAGTGCCAAGGGAGCCATCCCCATTGGTACTGTTGTAGGCCCTGAGTATGAGCCTAAATCAGATCCTGAGGAAGAATCTGAGGAAGTAGAGATAGAAGATGAAGAGGAAGAAGAAGAAAATCCTGAAGAGATACCACTTTCCTCATTAGGAGCTGAGATGTTTGATGTAGTGTATGACCATAACATATAGTTATAGGATCAGATCGAGGAATTAGAAGAGCAGGCATCAGAGCGTCAAACCGCTCTAGAGCAAAAGGAGACGGTAGTTCAGGATCTCACTGCACAAGTTGCAGAACTTAAGTGAAAGCTAGCTCAGTCTGAGTATCAGATAGGACAGTTAATGGCTGAGAACGAAAACATGCAAGATAACTTGAGGGAGGAATCAGCTAAGCAGGCGAGAGCTGAAGACACTGATAAGTAGGTTTTATACCTACGAATCGGATACCAATGAATGCGGATTAGTTTTTATTTTCTTTGTTTGTAGTTACTTTTCATGCATTTTGTGTGTTTTTGTAGGTTGCATATGTTAGGGATTAGTTCGGCGAGAGTTGAGTGGATTCAGCTGTTGCAGTTGCAGAAAATTGGAGCGGTGCGGCCGCGCCCAAATTGACTTAGGGAGCAGCGCAGCCGCGCCGGTCTTCAGAGTTGAAAAACAGTTGGCTGGCAGTGCAGCGCGGCCGTGCCTCATTTAAGCTTATTTCCAGCGCGGGCGCGCCGATTCGGGAGGTGACCAGAGTTGACTTTTTCATTCATTAAAGCAACTTAATGTGTAAGTGGATTTCAGACTTCTTATTTAAATAGGATTTTTATCAGATATTATAAATAGTTGTTTTAAGTCAATTTCAAGGTTGTTGAACTTTTTATTTAGTAAACCCTAGTTTGGAGCAAATTATGAAGACTTGAAGTAAATTGCTAGCAGGAGAAATTCAAAGCAGGAGTTAGAGGAAGATTCAAGGATTATTGTTCTTCTCTCTTTCTTTTATTTTGATTTATGAAT
Source organism: Aralia elata (assembly GCA_034770075.1). Classification (NCBI taxonomy): domain Eukaryota; kingdom Viridiplantae; phylum Streptophyta; class Magnoliopsida; order Apiales; family Araliaceae; genus Aralia; species Aralia elata. The sequence continues at coordinate 23,787,070 of CM068382.1, forward strand.
GCTATTAAATTTTTGGATGATGGATTCTAGTTTAATTATGAACTAAATTTCTTTTTAAGGCTATAATGGATCTTATTGAGTAGTTTTGTTTGATATGCTTCCAGGATAATTATGATTGGTTATTATTGGATTGTCTATTATGGTTTATACTTAGTTGCTTAATTATTTGGCCAGTAATTACCGGGATAATCTATATGAACTCGAGAGATGAAGTATAGATTTAGATCTGACCATAATAGCATGTGATTGTGCATTCTGTTTGTCGTTGAAATTCATAATTTGTGTTTAGGATAGAGATATACCTATTCACCACATGTAATCTGATAGGGAACCTGGACTTTAAATCCTTTTTAATTGTAATTCACATAAAGATATAGTGAATTAGTTATCTAGGGTGATCATCTTGAATCTATCATTTGTGGATTTGAGTTGAGTTATTTTTGAAGCATTGAGAGATGGTCAAAAATACTGATGAGTTCTTGATTAGCAATCCAAAATAATTAGCATAACTAAAAGGGAAGTGTGTTTAGCAAAGTGAAACAATAAGTGAAGTTGTAGTCTTAAGTCTTTAAAATCTGTTTTCAACTTGTGGTAGCAATTTAAATTAGAAGTAATTAGTTTAAATTCAGAAATTCAGAAATCTTTGATCATTTGTTTAATAAAATTGAACTGATATAGGATTGAAATTTGTTATTATAAACTCAGTTTTTCTCCGTGGGACGATACTCTACTTTCACTTTATTACTTGTGGACTTCATATACTTGCGTATTTTTGCTAGTATAGATTTAGGAAAAACAGACACTTGGATGAAGGCTTCTCAACGTGTAATTCTCGTTGAAGACGAGGTTCGATCAAAGAAGGCCAAAATTGACGAGATGAAGTATGTTTTCTACACGGCGATTGATAGAGCTCAGGATCGAGTCTATCATTATCCTATATAGTTTGAAAAGTACCCCTAGTGCGTCATAGATCGCAGGACAATGATTCGTATTGTGGAGCAAGAGCGTAATAAAGTTGTGCAGCGTGGAATGTCCTTATAGGTTGTTAGAAGAGTAACAAAATAATGTGTGAATAACTAGGAGAGTTAGTATGATGTAGATCCTAAGTGTTGATATAACAATGGGATATGATGATGTAATCCTAGAATTTTATTATTTCCAGATAGAGGATATAAATAACAATGATGCTAACTATGTTATGTTTCAAAAGCAAAAATGACTAAAAATTAGGGTTTATTGGATATGTTACGCGTTCTTTTAAAATGTTTAAGTCTTAATTGTTCAAATAAATGAGTAATGATCTAATAGCGCGAATTCTTAAACAGTAAGATGTCGCCAAGGAGAAAACATCCACGTCAATAAACCTCTGGGGGGTCTACAAATAACAATAATGAAGCGAATGCTAATCCAGTTCAGCAATTGATGAACTTGCTAGCAGGAGCATTTGCGAATCAACCACAAGCTCAGGCCACGACATTTAAAGATTTTAAAGCAGTAGGACCCCCGGAATTTCTAGGGTCTATTAATCCGGTTGAAGCTCAAACTTGGATTATGGAGATGGAGAAGGTGTTTGATGTTGTTAGGGTCAATAATGACCAAAAAGACTGCCTTCACGACATTCATGCTGAAGGCAGAAGCTAGCTATTGGTGGTAGGTGAATAAGTGTCGAGGTGGTAAGGAGATAATTCGTTGAGAGAGGTTTAAGGAGATGTTCTTTAAGACGTATTTCCCGCTAAGTTCGCAGAACCAGATGGAGGTTCAATTTCTGGAGTTAAAGCAAGGAACGATGACGGTGCCTGAGTACGCTGCGAAATTTAATGAGTTGGCGAGGTTTGTGCCATATCAAGTCAGTACTGATGAGAGAAAGCCAAGGAGGTTCGAAGAGGGAGTAAAGCCCTAGCTGTATAACCGAGTCTCTATGTTCCAACTTAATTCGTTCGCAGCTGTGTTAGAAAAGGCAATTATAGCAGAAGGGAGAAGTGATGCCCTGACAAAGTACAACCAGGAGCAGAAGAAGAAGAGTGAGAGTGAGAACAAGGCAGGTGGTAGCCATAGTGGCGGTAGCCAGAAAAGGAAATGGAATGATAGTATTACTGTTAGTAATCAATAGGGAAATCAGAAGAAGAAGATTGAGGCTTGTGTTATCTGCGAGAAGAATCATACAGGCGTTTGCCTGAGAAGTAAGAGAGTCTATTTTAATTGTAGACTAGAAGGCCACATTGCACCGAATTGCCCTAGTTCGAAGAAAGGTGCGTGTTTCACCTGTGGATCTAAAGAGCATTTGGCTCGTGATTGTCCTAAGAAAGCAACAGGAGGAGCGAGCGGAGGTAGGGGAAACAGCAGCAATGGAAATTTGACTATCACCGGACCAGCGCCATCAAATCGGCCAACTGCCCGAACATTCAACATGACGGTACAGGATGCTGTGCAGTCAAAGGATGTGGTGTCAGATATCATTCTGATCAATGATATTAATGCTTATGTGTTATTTGATTTGGGTGCTACTTGTTCATTTATATTCGATGAATTTGCTAGAAAATTATAATTGCCTCAAAAAGAATTAGGTTACCCTCTGGACATAGAAATTACGAATAGGGAAGTGATTCTTGTTAGGTTTGTACACAAGAACTCTCGCATAGATATTAAGGGCCATGTGATGTCGGTGGATTTGATTCCAATTCGACTTAGGGAATTTGATGTTATTTTGGGAATGGATTGGTTATTTAATTATGGGGTGATAATTGATTGCCAAAAGAAGTGTGTAAACCTTATGACTCTGAAGAAGTTAAAGATCGTATTTTATGGCAGCAGGTCGCCTAGACAATCGAGTTATCTGACGATGATGCAGGCCCGGAAGTTGTTAAGACAAGGATGTATAGGATATCTAGCCTACATAGTCGATACGAGAAAGGTGGGTGTAAAGCTAGAAGAGATACCGGTCGTTAGAGATTTTGCGGACGTGTTTCCAGATGATTTGCCAGGACTTCTACCTGATCGAGAAATTAAATTTGTGATCGATTTAGCTCCAGGGACTGCCCCTATATCGAAAGCCCCGTTCCGAATGGCTCCAGTGGAGATGAAGGAATTGATGGTCCAACTGTAAGAATTATTGGATAAGAAATATATTCAGTCGAGCGTGCCACTGTGGGGAGCACCAGTGTTATTTGTCAAGAAGAATGATGGATCAATGTGGCTCTGCATTGATTATAAAGAGTTGAATAAGGTCACTATTAAGAATAAGTATCCATTGCCAATGATTGATGATTTGCTCGATCAATTGAAAGGAACTAAGTATTTCTCAAAAATAGATTGAGAAGTGGATATCATCAGTTGAAGGTAAGGAAGGAAGATATACCAAAGACGGCGTTCAAAACTCGATATGGTCATTACGAGTTTCTGGTAATGTCATTTGGTTTAACTAATGCACCAGCAGCATTTATGGACTTAATAAATAGGGTGTTTAAGCCATTTTTGGACAAGTTTGTGGTGGTATTCATCGATGACATATTGGTGTATTCTAAAACCCAAGAAGAGCATGTAAAACACTTGAGGGTGACGTTGGAGGCATTAAGGAAAGAGAAGTTGTATGCAAAGTCTTCAAAATGCGAATTTTGGTTGGAGCGTGTACAATTTCTTGGACATGTGATTGACAAGGACGGAATTTTGGTAGATCCATCAAAGGTAGAAGCTGTGATAAATTAGGATCAACCGAAGACACTGTCAGAAGTAAGGAGTTTCTTGGAATTGGCAGGATATTATAGACGATTTATTCAAGATTTCTCCAAGATGGCCACTTCGTTGACTAACTTAATAAGGAAAGCAGTTAAGTTCGTTTGGACCGAAAAATGCAAAGAAAGTTTTCAAGAATTGAAGAAGAGGTTAAGTATGGCACCTGTGTTGTCTTTGTCGGATAATACAGGGAATTTTGTGGTGTATAGCGACGCATTGCACAAGGGATTAGGTTATGTGCTTATGCAAAACGGCAAGGTCATTGCGCATGCATCGCGACAGTTAAAAGATTACGAAAAAGGGTATCCGACCCATGATCTGGAGTTGGCTGCAGTAGTGTTTACCCTGAAAATATGGAGGCATTTTCTCTACGGGGAGAAATGTGAGATATATACGGACCATAAAAGTTTGAAGTATATCTTCACATAGAAAGATTTGAATATGCGTCAAAGGCGATGGTTGGAGTTGATCAAGGACTATGACTGTGAAATCCTATACCATCCGGGGAAAGCTAATGTGGTTGCCAACACCTTAAGCAGAAAGGGTTGGGAAAAGTTGACGTTGTTAACTGCTCAGGAGAGGCTCATATCAGAAATGGCGAAGTTAGAGTTAGAGGTGAAATATCCAAGGGAATCAGAAGGAAAATTATTCCAAATAGAGACCCATCCAACCTTGGTGGACAAAGTGAAGGAAGCACAACTCCAGGATGAAGAGTGTGAGAAAATAAGGAAGAGAGTATATGAATGGGAGGAACTAAAATTTAAAGTCGATGTCGAAGGATTTTTAAGATTCGAAGGAAGAGTCTGGGTTCCGCCAGTACCGAAAGTCAGAGAGGAAATATTAAATGAAGCTCATAGCTCGAGGTATTCAATTCACTCGAGAAGTATGAAAATGTATCAGGATCTTAGGCAACATTTCTGGTAGCCAAATATGAAGAGGAAAGTTATTGAGTGTGTTGCAAGGTGTTTAACGTGTCAGAAAGTCAAAGCAGAGCATCAAAGGCCAAGTGGTTTGTTGCAACCGTTGGAGATACCAGAATGGTAATGGGAGCATATTACGATGGATTTCGTGGTAGGTCTTTCAACTACTCAAAAGGGTTATGACGTGAAATGGGTTATCGTCGACCAACTAACAAAACCAGCACATTTCTTACCAATCAAAATTAGGTTTAATCTAGATCAGTTGGCAAAATTATATGTCAAAGAGATTATTTCACGGCACGGTGTTCCAATATCAAACGTGTCAGACCGAGATCCATGATTCACATTAAACTTCTGAAAGAGTCTGCAAGAACGCTTGGGAAAACAGTTGAGAATGAGCATGGCATACCATCCTCAAACCGATGGCCAGAGCGAAAGAACGATCCAGACATTGGAAGATATGTTGAGAGCTTGTGTCATGGATTGGCATACAATAATAGTTATCATGCAAGTATTGGCATGCCGCCTTATGAAGCGTTGTATGGGAGAAAGTGCAGGACTCCACTATGCTGGAATGAGGTCAGTGAACGACGACTGCTAGGACCCGAGTTGGTGCAGCAGACTACAGAGATTGTTAAAGTGATAAAAGCAAGATTGTTAGTCGCTCAAGATAGACATAAGAATTATGCGGATCAGCACCGATAGAAGAGAGAATTTAACGTAGGTAGCTACGTGTTCTTGAAAGTATCTCCCTGGAAGGGGATGATAAGATTTGGCAAAAAGGAAAAAATGAATCTAAGGTTCATAGGACCTTTTAAAGTGCTGAAAAGGGTAGGAGAGGTGGCTTATGAGGTAGCTTTACCTTCAGAACTAGAGCACATTCATAATGTATTCCATGTTTCAGTGCTACGACCATATAAGTCTGATTATAAGTATGTCATAGAATATGAACCCTTGCAAGTTGCAAAAGATCTAACATATGAAGAAGTTTCAGTTCAGATAGTGGACAGGAAAGAACAAGTTCTCAGGAATACAGTAATACCTTATGTTAAGGTAATATAGAGAAACTACAACGCTGAAGAAGCTACGTGGGAACTCGAAGACAAGATGATGAAAAATTATCCTCATTTATTTGCTTAATCTTTGTATAGCGATTTTGGGGACAGAATCTTTTTAAAGAGGGAAGAATGTAACAGATGAGTTAATTGTGTTGTGATTCTGGGGATAGAATCCTTTTGAGGAAAAGATGTAACGAATGTGATTTTTGTAAATAATTAAAAATATTTATCGAATAAAATAAATATTTTGTTGGAGTATTTATTAAACAAAATAAATTTTGGACGAAAATTATTTATGGAATAATTTATTATGATGGTTAATTATATGGGAGATGATTTTATATTTGATGTGTATTTTATTACGCTATTGTGAAGGAAATATTCTAATTTAATTAAATAATTAAATTAGAGGGTTAATGGTTGAGTAAATAAAGTTGTAATAAATATTGGCTAAATAATTTAATTAAATTAAGTGTGACATTTGATGTACCATAAAATAAAGAAATAATTAAATAAAATGAAAATAAATCAAGGGAGTTTAATTGGGTTTTTGTCAAACAAGGCCTTGAGACCCTTTGTTTTATGTAACTGACAAATTAAAAAAAAACTGTTCGGCAGGTCAGACCTTTGGGAACCAAAATCGCTCAAACCTCTTTGCTCTCCCAATGACGTTTAAATCATTTATATTCATATTCTTTGGTTTATACACTAAGCATAGTGGAGAAAATATACTGAGAAAGAGAAAGATAGTATCATGGGTTTTCAGTGAGGAATTGGAAGGGAAACTCTAGGAAATCTTAGAGAAGCCAGCAATCTTTATCATCTAATTGAGATTAACGAAGATTCAAGAGGTATGGAAGGAATTCTAAAACTTCTAATCTCTATCTCTTAAGTTTTCTGTTAGAAATTGTTTTGGTAGATGTTTAGTTTGGTATCTTTTAAGTTTATAACATCTGGGTATGGCTAATTTAGACCTTAAGTGTTGAATGTATGGGATTTTGGCTTGAACAGAGTTTGAAATCGCGAACTGAGAAATTGATTCTGGTGTCCAGCGCGGCCACGCTGGACAATAGCCTAAATTAGGCATTACCGTGCTGCAGCGCGGCCGCGCGTGTTCTTAGTATAAAAGTGGCGCGGCCGCGCCATATGCAGAACATACCCAGTAATGAACTTTTGCATGATCAGCTGGGATAAAGTTATTATAATTTATCTTAATGATTGTAGAGAAGCCTAAAACATATAAAAAGACTTAATATCATATTATAATCATAAAGATAATGTTACAAGTTATAAACTTGGAATTTATACAAGTTTGTAATTTGAAGTTTGTAAGAAATGAAGGTGTTATCCAAACGCCATGTCTTGTGTTGTAACCGAGCAGGGAAGTTCGGATTCATGAATAAGTAGAATATTCAGATCCTGAACTAAGTTAATAAATTGACTAGAATGAGAATTTAAACCAATGAAGTTAGTTGCAATATAACTAATTGGTATTGTGATCCTAATGATCTATGTAGGATATTTGAATAGCGTGAATTGTAACTTTGTAACGAACGCACGAGGCAAGTTTCTTAACTCTACTTTTACATTGTGCAAGTTTCTAACCTTTGCTTCTTTATTTCAAGCAAGGCTTTCCTAGATTGTTCAAATTCCGTAATTTCTAATTAAGATTTCAAATTCTTTTGAAGGTATTACTTTGATATAAAACGTTTGTTCAACTATGAATCATTGTTGTTCGATCCTTGATCATAAATATCATTGTACAATCTTATATTGTTGTATCAAACTCTTTAGTGGCTAACAAACCCTTATTGAGTCGACTAGTCCATAGTTGATGAGCGTTCTAAAATCTAGAACTTCTATTGAAGCTATTCCGAACCAAACTTCCTTTGGTACGAATTCTAATATCAAAGCTGAGATGAACAACCCTAATATAGGAGATTATACTACGCAATAGCGTTAACATGTTTGTGCACAATACATTGTATGAAGGGCTGATCCCCGGGAGTACGAGATGGATGGTCCATATAGTCTATAAGACTGTTAAAGGTTACAGTAGAGATACTTGCTAACCTAGGACATAGTTCGTGATCTTGTAACCCTCAAATGTACTTTTGATCTTGCTTTCTAATCTTAATTCAAAAGCCAAGTTTTCTATTGAACTATCAGTTCTTGACTATCGATGACTGATTTCAGGAAAGATTATATTATTCAATCGAATTCTATTCATTTATTCTTTCTATGTTATTATTGTTATTGTTACCCTGATGGGCAATTATTTTGCTCACCCTTGCATAAAACATTGCAACTAAGTTTGAGAGGTCTGATGAGCCGTCCACGAGCAAGAACAAGGGCAAGGGCAAAATGAATAATTAATGAAGAATAATTTACTTTTAATTGATGAAGCTTATGTAATGAGACTTGTTTTTTATTATTATATTTTATTTCTGCAAATGATGTAATAAAGGTTAGATGACCTGGGATTGTATTTTAGATGTAACCCTTTAATGGAATGATGGTTTATGAAGCTTATTATTATTCTTTATTATGGGTAGTTAGATGTGATTGTTTTGGACAGTGAGCACCTTATTCGCGGGATTTAAGTACCCGAATTTAGGGGTATCACAAAACCAACAACTTCGACTATCATGTTAGTACAGTCATAGGTTTCGTCACCTCTGGATTCCGGTTCAGATTCATGTTCATTTAACCAGGTTTCCCCATGATAGATCTATGTGTTATAGCTCTTCTTGAACCCATACACAAATAGGTCGCACATGACATCACTCTTTTCCTTCCACACTCCATTCAGACATCTCTTACAAGGACGACATCTGATCTCATCGCCGCTGACTTGCTCAAATGCAAAATTAAAAAACTGTTCAACCCTATTACGGTACTCAGAGCTAAGTCTTCTCTTATCAGTTGCTACCCTACGTTCCATCCAACTTCGATCAACAGACATCTTGGACTACAGGCTGCTATATATAGGGAAAAGCAAAACATAATCAAGTAGGAGGGTTAATATGTATGCATGCATATGAGTTTCCTAACTTCTTCTCCCACTCTAACGGGTCAGGCTTCTATCCTATTACCGGATAAGTCGCCTAGGAGCTATCGTTAACACTCCAAAATTAAATCCTTACTCCTACTCTACTAACACAAAATTCAGTATAGTGACAAGTAAGGGTCGATCCTATAGAGAGTGAAATTGTCTTATATTTATCCTACTATTTCTAACAATAAATAAAATGGGGGTGGGGTTTGAGTTTGATTAATTAACTAACGAAAACAGAAATTAAATGTTTTGAATAACCAATGAATTAAAAGCTCCAGTTCTTCAGTTCAGTATCACCTTTTTACAACAATGAAATAACTAAGTATAACACTATTTATCCTTTAATAGAATTAATAGTCCTAGTTAACAATAAGCTCTGTTAACTGAAATCCCCCTTAGAGTATCACTTCATGAAATAAGCTATTCACAAGATTCTAACTATCATACAACCTAGAACAAGCTCCCTAGATTTAATATAACAGCAGCATTAAGAACTAGGGAATTAGACTATTCCAAGCAACAATCACACAAGCTCGGATTATTTAACCTGTCTTCTAATAATCTTAGCAATACTCAAAAGTTTGACCACAATCATGTATTACTAATTACTACTTGTGATTAGGAGCAATATTAATTACACGTAATACAATTCCTTAATCTAGCAAATGATATCATTCAGATCAACTTAATTGGCCATATTAAAGCAATCCAAATAAATAACATTCAAACATTAATTCAGATTATCAAGAATGAATTTCATATGAGAAGGAATAAATAGTGAAAACTTAATCAAATCATTAATTATAAATAAGGTTCAACATCCCTTAGAACTGTAAATAAAGAACTTAGCTCAACATGCCTTCAATCTTGCTCCAAAACTAGGGTTTGCAATTGTATGTATAAGATAAGTCCCTATGAACATCTATTTATACTCCTAAAATAAAGTCCTAAGGCCATAAGAAATAACAATCCTAATTGGAGTAGAAATTTGATAAAATTACAAAGCCTTTAAAATCCTGCATCCCAACCTGGCGCTGCCGCGCCAGGAATCCTTCACTAACTGGCGTTGTCGCGCTAGCCTTCCAGAGATTCTAAACTTTAGTTTCGGTGCTACCGCGCCACAATTTGAACTGGAGACGGCGCTGTTGCGCCAACCATACAGAGTTTTTTCGCGTGCTTTGGAAGCCCGGTGTTGTCGTACCACTTCTCAAACTAATTATGGCGATGTCGCGCCAGAGGTCCAGACAGCAACAATTTCCAGCTTTTTCTTCTTATCAGCTCCAATTCCTCCTAAAATCAATAAATACCTTAAGAAGTCCATATACACATAAAACATGTAATAAAACTAAATATAAAGGAATCAAAATATATGAATATTATGCACTCATCATCGCCACAATGATGCCAACAACTTGAACACATTTTTAAATTTTAAGAAATTTCAGCAGCACCTCCCCATTTTCGTCAAGTACACGAAATAGACTAATACATTGTAGTCTAAATATGCACCCGAAGAACATCAAGAGATATATAGTGACCAAAAATTCTCAAAATTCAAGAACAATCCCAAAACAGGGACTATTCGAGATTCACGCCTACTGAGTGAATGTCGAACGGGTTTCTAATTAGCTTCCTAAAATATATGAAAATCTGCAAATGCCTAGTTTCTTATAATATTTATACAACTAGCTAGCACCCACAATATGCATATATTATTCAGCACTTTGACTTTAAGACATATATACATGCAGTTAGCTAATAAGGAGGAGTAGAATGAGTTTTATATATATTTTTCAAAGTTTACTTTTTGACAAGAACTTAGAGCCACTGAAAAATATAAAGTTTGATATAATTTTATATGTCTAGCAAGGAAAACATGTTTCAGTGTCACAACGAAAAATAGAAAAAAAAAACTAGATAATGCAGAATGGTTCACGCATACAGTATACACAAAAATGGCACCAATATCAAACTAAACATCAAAATTACTAACATCAATATACACTATACACAAAAATGCCAGCAGATGGCCGGATTTCAGTGACCATCATGTTTAATAAAATAATACAAAGTGATAATTCCAATTATGCAACAATGTGTGATTTTTCATGAACTTTGAAGAACATAAATTATAACTACATAAGCACTCTAAACTTGCACTCTCTAATGAAACAACCAAACAAATGTGGCAGGAACGGGAATGATTCATTCCATTCTAAGAAACAACCAAATACACTTTTTTTATTCCATAGGAATGAGGCACTCCATCTCACCCTGATCCCAACATATCCAAACGTACCATAAGGCTCATCCCACCTCCATTATTTATTGTACTAAAAATTCAAATTGAGTATGCTTTGTTCATGAAAATTAAAAGTCTTGACGGTAAAATGAGTGACTAGAGCATCATCACAACTCATGTAACAACTACCTTATAAAATATACTTCCTGCCAAAAAAAGTAATTCGAACTGTTTTTTCTCTAAACCACCAATTTATATCCCTTATCACAATTTCCATCAAAATCAAATTGTTTTGTCCTGCTTCCTCCCAATAATGTCCTATAAACGCTTCCTAACTAATAATTACGCGCATTACACAACAATGAGCAAATGTCAATGGCAACTGTGAAATAATGAGTTAACTGTACCAAAAATCTTTTTACCCTAGCAGATAATTTACACGCAATTATATATTTATATAGCTAGATAAATAGATTAGAGAAAATGGGGCATATACCAGGCAGTATAATTGTATATGTTGATGAAAAAAATTAGAAATTAGATAGAAATGGTTACCTTTAGATGAATAAGAGTGGTGATTTCTTGAAGCTGCTAATCAATTAAACAAGCAGTTAGTCACAGTGGAAAGGAAAACGCCCAAATCAGTCGCCCAAATGCTCTATTTGCTCACTCCTTCGCTGCCATTGTAGGATTCACCTACTCGTTGTACATGCGACCACAGTGGAGAGGAATATAAGAAGGAAGAGAGAGAAAGAAGAGCGTCATCGCCGATGAAGAGGGATCAGCAAGACAGTCACCTGTGAACAAGAGGGAAGAGAGAGAGTGAAAATTCGCGCTGAAATTTGGAATTTGGGTATAAAACTTCACCCCTGCCGTCGAGCGTAAGGTTTTTAAATTAGAAAGTCGTTCTCGACGGACTTGCTGCCGAGAATACGTCATTAGCGACCGCATCTCTGTCGGCAATAAGGTTTTAGTCCGTCACTCCTGTGTAGTTCCCTCCCTCGCGAATTTATGGCGCCAAAACTTAAGTCATAACGACGACACGAAACTCTTTCTTGACAGACTGCTGTCGACCAACATGTCAGGGATCGAGGGAATAGACCCATTGACGACGGTGGTCATTATCGACAGTAATGTCGTCGTTTATGTCATTCTCGATGGCTTATATGCCGTCGGCAAAAAGACCGCCGTCTATGACCTGTCTTTTTGTAGTGCTAACTCTACCTTTTTGTTTGAAAAGTTTTTTTATGTGTTTCAAATATTGCTTCTTTAATTAAGCAAATTAACCCAACTGTAGCACAATTATATCAATTTGCAAAAATCATTTTCATCAATTCATGGTTGAAATAAAAGATAGTGATCATTCAAATGTCAAAAAATAATTTTTAACTGTCAAATTATTCCACTCCCCCTTCCCCTTATATCCAGCACTTTGAATAACTATTCTACGATATTCACTTCTAAAATTTTATTCAATCAAATCGGAGGCCATGAAATTTAGAGGAAAATCATATATATACATATGAGTATATATTAGGGCTGAGCAAGGAACCAAATTGCCTCAGAAACCGCACCAAAAACCGCACAAACTGCATTAATTAAAACCGCACCAACGATTCTGAAGTATGTGGCGGTTTTAGGTGGGTTGAAAAATTGAATTTACGATTTGAGTTTGGTTACTGGCCAAAATCGCATGCATAAAACCAAAATCGCACCAATCACTTTTTGATTCTTCAATCTCTATGTTTGCAATCTGATTCTTTTTCCTTGATTCGATTATTTTTTTTTACTAAACACCTTACATTTGAACTCCAATGATTCGATTCCCTTTGCATTAACTACTTCTCCAGCACTCCAATGATCGGAAAATATATTACTCCCCTATCTCGTCTCCATGGTCTGAATTTACCATGTTTTCTGGCGACGTTTCAATAGCAGCCCTTATATTATGCAATAAAATTTCTTCCCTTTACTTATTGATTTATCTGCCTTTCCTCCACTTTCACTTTGAAAATTTTATCTTTAAACTTAAAATTAAAGGTTAATGACAAAACTGTCCCCTAAGTTTGGATGAAAATCAATTTGATACTCAAAGTTTGGGAATCTACAATCAACACCTCTAAGTATTTTAAAACAACAAAAGTGTCCCTTTTGGCCGAAAAACTCAATTATTCGCCGGAAAATGCCACGTGTAAGGGAGAGAGGAGAGAGAAAATAATCAAAAAAAAGATTTTTTTTTCTTATTTTTTTCTTTATCAAATTTCTCTCTCCTCTCCCCTTCTCCATTTCTCTCTCCTCTCTTCTCCCCGCCTTCTCTCTTTCTCTACTCCACCTTTTCTTTCTCTCTCCTTTCTCCTCTTTCTCTCTCTCTTCCCCTCTTCCTCCATTTACTTAATTAATTGGTATTTTTTTATTTTAAATTATAATAATTTTTTGGAGTGTATATACTTGTATAAAATCATAATACATGTATGCATATATTTGAAATGTATAATACATAAAAATAAATCAATGATAAGAAGACAAAATTAAAAACAAGATCATAACTTATTTATAAAAAAAAGTAATTACAAAATAATAATAAAATCAAAACATTAAATAGATTCTATTTGATAAAGAAAAAAAATAAGAAAAAAGAAAAAGAATAAGAAAAAAATAGATTCTTTTTCTTTTTTCTTATTTTTTTTCTTTTTCTTTATCAAATAGAATTTATTTAATTTTTTTGATTTTATTATTATTTTGTAATTATTTTTTTTATAAATAAGTTATGATCTTGTTTTTAATTTTGTCTTCTTATCATTGATTTTTTTATGTATTATACATTTTAAATGTATGCATACATGTATTATAATTTTATACAAGTATATACACTCCAAACAATTATTACAATTTAAAGTAAAATAAAATAAATACCAATTAATTAAGTAAATGGAGGAAAAAGGGAAGAGAGAGAGAAAGAGAACACGGGGAGAAAAGAGGAGAGAGAAAAGGAGGAGAGAGGAGAGAGAAATTTGATAAAAAAAATCTTCTTTTTGATTATTTTCTCTCTCCTCTCTCCCTAACATATGGCATTTTTCGGCAAATAATTGGGTTTTTCGACCAAAAAGGACACTTTTGTTGTTTTAAAATACTTAGAGGTATTGATTGCAGATTCCCAAACTTTGAATATCAAATTGATTTTCGTCCAAACTTGGGGGGACAGTTTGGTCATTAGCCCTAAAATTAATATGATCATCAATATAATGAAACATATTCGTCTGAATCAATAACTTTGCTTGATCAATATTTTTAACATTTTCTGTTTCTGGATGAAGTGCAACAAGACTCCTTCACACTGCAGCAATGTTTTTCATAGCATCTCTTGTCCACAACTGAATAGGTATAGCCCATACAATCAATCCATGTGATTCTTCTTGTACATCTCTCAATTTCTTCTTGCATTCTTTCCATTTTGAAAAAATAATTTCTCACCTTTTCTTTTCTTGACTGCAACTTATCAGCTTCACTTTATTAGCACAAACCATGATCACTCTTTGGACTCCCCATTTTACCATACTTGAAATGTTCACATCTATTAAATTCATAATTCATTCAATGGTGTATTTATATATGTTATTTATTCACTTTATCTGTTCGGTAGTCCCTAATTCATTCTTTTAATGGTGTATTTATTTGAAATTATATTTATGTAATTAACTAATTATCTCTATTTAGAATTTTTATATGTAAGCAGATAATAATTCATCAGGTTCTATTTAGTTTTTGTTTAGACAAAACATTATAAGTAAGGTTGTGTGTGTTATCAAAGTGATATTTAATATTGTGTGATGTTAAATTGTTAATTTAAATTACATAAAATTTTGTTGTTTCAATTGGTTTTGGAATCGAAACCGCACCAAATGAAACCGCACCGCACCAATCACAAACGGTTTCATGTGCGGTTTTGAATTTCTCAAACCGCACCTAAACGGTTTCGTGTGCGATTTGGACCAAACCGCACCATGCTCACCCCTAGTATATATATATATATATATATATATATATATATATATATATATATATATATGAGTAAGATACAGTGACACCCCCTCTACATAACTATAATAACACTCACCTCCCTTCTAATTTTTTAAGTAACAATTAGTACTCCTATAAGTTTTTAGGGTTGATTAAATAGATAAAGTTACATATTGATAGACTCCATGACATGCTTGTATGAGGTGGTCATCGCCCGGATCATTTCTAGTAAGCAAATTTGATGGACTCTCTCGATATCTTAACCCAACGTCTATTTTTGGGACGAGAATCTTGATAAATTCGACTAAGCAATTGGATTCGCATAGTATGGAACACCAACAACACTTAGACCCTCGTTTATGAAGAAACGGTAATCTCCGTTCGATTGTTGATGCGGTAAAAAAATGTCACACACAACTATGGACTGTTGTATGATAAGTTAGTTAGGAATCTCAAAGAAAACTAAGATAATAGCTTAGAAATTCTTCAAAAAAACAAATTAATAACAAACTCTGAATTATATTGAATTGTTATTAAATTACAAGCATAAAACTTATTTATAGAATCCAAGAAACCCTAGATTGCATAAAAGGTAATAACAATTGATTTGGAATCCAACTCCAACCTAAAAGTATCCTACTTATGATAGAAATCTGAAAAGATCTGATAAAATATTAAAATAATGCATAAAATCTAAAAAAATACGTAGAAAAACGTGTCCTCAGAAAACGTGCACGTTTCAGCGTCGGCGGCGCTCAGCCCGCGCTGAACGCTAGAGGCTCCAGTGTCGGCGATGCTCAAACCAGGTCATTTCAGTACCGACCGCGCTCACAACAGAAACTAAAAGCTGAATCTTACTCAGCGGCGGTGGCGCTCAAGTCTTTTCAGCGCCGACCACGCTCAAGCTTAAAAATGGAATCTTGCTTGCTTCAATCATTTGCACCATAATAACAAACTTCGAATCATCTTCCTTAGCACAAGTCTTTGACCCATTCTCCATCCAAACCTCTTGAACCAAGCCATTAAGTCCTTCTTTGAAGCGTTTAGCTCTAGCTCTCGTCACGGGTCCGACTGGAACCTGCACCCGATCCGTTCCATAACCTCTATCCTTGTCCAAGCTAGGCATGTCCTCATCATTCCTCTCCTCTTGAGAAGTATTTGCCCTCAAATCGTCACATACATCAAACGGACTTAGATCAGTAATGTTGAATGTTGCAATAACATTAT